>CP139501.1:264440551-265040551 GCA_021014915.2 Artemisia tridentata subsp. tridentata | reverse complement strand
TTCGTGTGCGGCAGGTTATAAGCAGGACGTCCGGGTTTGGGTATGAGTGAAGAGACTTTTGGACTTAGAAGACCTTGATAGTTATTCAGAAGTAGAAGTCATTAGAAGGATTGCATTTGCAGACTTAGTAATTTGTTTTGTTTCATTCTTAGCCTTGTAATGTTATTATTCCATTTGTAACCTTTGAAATTTATTGTATTACTATTGAAGTATGCTTTGTTTGATCTGATATGAAACCATTAACGTGACATCTTTACCCTTGCCGGGTTGGGGGAAGTAGAAGTCATTAGAAGGATTGCATTTGCAGACTTAGTAATTTGTTTTGTTTCATTCTTAGCCTTGTAATGTTATTATTCCATTTGTAACCTTTGAAATTTATTGTATTACTATTGAAGTATGCTTTGTTTGATCTGATATGAAACCATTAACGTGACATCTTTACCCTTGCCGGGTTGGGGTGTTACAATTATGGTATCAGAGACAGGTTGCGATTTCGTAATACATTTACCCTTGACCTGTGTAAGTTAGGACCACTAAGCTTTCCCTGTAGGCGCTCGTAAGACAACCTTTGAAAATTTGCTTTAGGATTTCCCTATAGGAGCTTAAGTTCTGACCGGTGAGGAATGGGTAGACTATAAGGCATTTGTTTAGGTATCATTGCTTCCGCATCACTCTGATTCGTACCTTACTCTTGGTTTAAGCCTCTTGAGATCCCCCTTGGAAATTGAAAGCTTATGCCTTGCACCACCTCGGTTTTGAAACCTAAATGAATCTTGAAAGCATTAAGAATTGCATAGTAATTTCCTGACACTATTTGATCCTTATCTTCAGATTCCGACTCTGACCTCTGATCTTTGTTAATCATTTCGATGCTTCTTGGGCATTTTGAGAATCTCCATGGTGAGTAGTTTGGCTTTCCCTCTTGATTATGACATTTGTTTTGTTGACCTCTGAGACCGTAGAAGTACTAGGAGGATGAAGATAGATTGTTTTGCTTACGACTCGAGATAAAGTATGATCATCATGAAGGCATATTTATGTGGTGCTGGTATTATTAACGTGATAATACTTACACCATATAACGTGCCCTCATTGTGGCCATAGGATATCTTGGGAAGTACCTAATAAGTTTATAACTTGATTTCCGATGGATTATCTGTGATTAGTAAGACCTTAGGTTCATTCTACCTATGCGTATACTCTACCTTCGTTCGTTAAATATCTGGATTAGTTTGGACTCTCGTGTTGCATTCTGTTAACCTCAGTTATAAATCTTAAACTCCTTGAAGAGCTCTCTGCTGTAGATACAATTAGTTCGATTTGAAATTCTTGTTCGCATTTCGTATGAGTATTCCGTTCTCCTTCTCTCTGCTTCCCGCAAATTTCGAGGACGAAATTTTTCTGTTAGAGGGGAAGAGTTGTAAAACCCAAAAATTTGCGTAATCTGATATGATCAAAATACCCTATAATTTTAAAATTTTGAGAAGACATTGAATATTTAAGACACTACATTCCGATTTTGACCTAAGTATTTAATTCGTTAATAATTGATCAAATAAACATTACACTTTCCGTGTTTGTATACAATTCAAGATAAAAACACACCTATTCGCCCTGCTCCTAAAACTAAAAACGCTCCTTGTTATTTAAAGTGACCCATACGTTTTGTTGAGATACGACCCTATCACATCATGATTTTTCTATTAAAGATATCACAGCCAACATGTTTTCCTTTTCGATTCACACGGTTATATTCTTTTGAGAAAATACGTTCATATTTTATTTCCTAAACCATGGCACACGACATTCCCTATTAGTTTATATTAATCAATAACATTCTCCTTATTTTACGCCACTTTCGTTTTAAACAAATGATTCACACGTCTTTGATAAGACCCAATTAGGATTTATCAATCAATTCATTTAAGATACCCATAAACATAAAACATATCTTATTCCTAAAACTATAATGCTTTGCCTTGATAAATTGGCACGTTTATTTGACATATTATGAGATAAGATCAAAATATTTACCAAAGTAATATTTAGTAACTGTAGCCTAGAACTCGCCAACAATCAACCTATGACAGTCAATCACATTCACCTCACACGTTTTCTTGGCTCTTTTTACACGTTTTGACTATAGCAAATAGATAAGAAATCCCATGATTTCAGCCCTATGATCTCGCCCTTATTCAAACATAATCAAGGCCATTGGATGCATTTAAAACCTTCCATATTGCTATACACGCTCCTCCATCATACTCCTTTTCTTTCGTTTAAATTGTTTACACACGTTCACGTTTTGGGAAGGACCGAATATCTCTACATTCATGCGTATAACATTATTCTCATTAGCTCAGTAACATCTTCTTAAAACAAATTATAATCCCCATCACGTTTGCATGAGAAAAACTGAGTGTGTATTCGCATGAGGCCAAGTTGGGTTCGTTTGTCTTAGTTCGAGTCCGGTTCGGATCGACGCTCTTGATGGAAGTCAATCTATGTTTGTGTGTATTACGCTGGAACCTCGATATTCTGGTTACGAGTTTGGATTCGTTGCGGGTTACGAGCTGATCCATGGCTCACGTGTAGTTGCTTGGGGTGATCGTGTGACTTTGGGTTCGGTTGTGTCTCGCTTATCTTAGTGCTTGTGATTTTGTTTCAGTTCCGATCTATCATTTTCGGAGGTATATCTTTAACTATCATCTCAATATATAATCATACACTAATCATAAGAATTATGTTAAGAAATTCTTGCATACGCTAACGAAACTATTATAAAATCATCACTAAGTTAAGATAAGAAATATGTAAACATAAACCATATTAATTCGTTTAGAAAAGTCATCGTCATATGTGTTATAAACTCTCAATATGATTTTATGTGAGATTTATTGTGGTGTTTGGTCTCGCTAACTGGGTTGTCATTGTGTCAGGTGCGTGACAATAAAGTTGTGTCATTGTGAGTGAGTTTTAGTGAGTTTGCAAGTAAGTTTGGGTGGGTCGAATGGGGTACAATCTCAGGTGCAAACTGTGTTAAAAAAAATGGCATGTGTACGTGTGTTTTCATGTAGTCTTGGTGTCATTAAAATGTGTTGTGTAAGAATGGATTTCATGCATGGGGTCTGGTGCAACGAGGGCTTGGGTAACTGTGATTTCATGTGTGAGTTTTATGTGTTGACGCATGTGTATGGCTTGTAAATAAAAGTTTAAATCTGGTTTTGGCTTGTACATTTAACAGTTAAAGGATTTAAGTGTTGGGTGATGTTTTTGTCTTGTTAAAATAAGGTACCAAGTAGAGAATTGAATTTTTTAAAGCCTCGACTAGGATTTTGTTGCCTAATGATGTGTCTCGTTAGGTTTTGTGAATAGGGGTGTGTCTCGGTGTTATATTGGAGTCGTGAAATTATGAATGGTGTGCGTACCAAGAAGTGTGTAAGTGTGTGTGAACATGTGTGTTTGGTGTCAAGCTTAACAAATCGGAGATGTGTTAAAAGTGTTCATTAAATCGGCTAAGCCTTAATTAGTCATTTACTTAAATATTGACGTTAATAAACCTTAAACTTTGGTAATTTACACATTTAAACGCTGGACTTTGCTAAGTGATATATTAGACCCTAATCTTTGGAAAGTTGTCGCGATCAACTCTAAACTATGGTGTTGGTAATATTAAGCTTTACGTTTAATAAATTTAAGTTGTAATTAAGAAGGTTACTAATTCGGGAAACTTACTAAAAATGGAAAGCCGACTAAAACAAGTAATCTGATTTAAATAAGATATTAATAATAAGACGATCATGTATTCGTGTAGATTCGCTGAAGAAGGAGTGGTTCCTATTTCCGTTTGGTCATTCCTTATTTTGCTTTGTCATCGGTATAAGGTACAGATATTCTGACCTTCTCTGTAAGGTTTCCTATGATCTCCTTCATATTCTGATCAGTTTAGCCTCTGATTTGATACCTCGCTATGATTCCTTTGCTTTGAACCTTTGATCTCTGATATGAACCTATGCTGTGAAAAGCCTTTTTAATTCTGACCTGGAAATGATTTGAGAAAAAGCTATTTTAAAATGATGTTTGCAAATTATGATACAATACTCTTTTAATTGGGATTTTACTAAAACTAGTTTAAAAGACTATTTTTACGAAAAACCGTTTGAAAGATAATTTTATGAGAATTACTCTGAAGGATCATTTTTATGAAAATCGTCATTTAAAAGATAGTTTTAAAATGGACTCTTAATTAGAAACCTTTTTAAATGAACTGTTACTATGGAACCCTGATATTGACCTTCTGATATTGACCTTCTGATATTGACCTTCTGATATTGACCTTCTGATATTGACCTTCTGATATTGACTTCGGATATTGAAACTTGTGATATGACCCTCTGATCTGATATGATATCTGACTCTTAGTTTGATACCCGAGCCAAAATTTGTGACCCTAGCCATGAAGGTAACATGGCCGTGCCTGTGATGCACCACTGGCATGACTAGTGTGTAGCCCTAGTGATTTGGTTACACCGTCCCTTGGATTTGGTCTGCATGTGATTGGGAAGGGGCGTATGGATGCATCCTAGATCTGTTCTGTTTAGTGGATTTAACATGATATGATATGATTTCTGTTCTGGTGACTGGTACTGTGTGCAATACATGCCTTTCACACCCCTGGGAGCTAGCTACTCCATTTGAAGAATGAGGACACCCCTCATATTATCTGATTATCTGAGAGGTCTCCCCTCTATATGATTTGAAGAATTATGGTACGATATGATATGATTCTGTTTCTGGGCTCGCGGTGGATTACTATCCCTTTCTCTTTCCCTTATACGTATTCATTGACTTATCCCTTGAACCATATTACATCTGTTTGACCTTTGTTTCTGTTATTCTGTACTTTCTCTTTTTTTTTTGTTTATTATCGTTATATCTGTTCACTGGGCTTTTTAAGCTCAGCCGCACGTTTTCTTTTCGTGTGCGGCAGGTTATAAGCAGGACGTCCGGGTTTGGGTATGAGTGAAGAGACTTTTGGACTTAGAAGACCTTGATAGTTATTCAGAAGTAGAAGTCATTAGAAGGATTGCATTTGCAGACTTAGTAATTTGTTTTGTTTCATTCTTAGCCTTGTAATGTTATTATTCCATTTGTAACCTTTGAAATTTATTGTATTACTATTGAAGTATGCTTTGTTTGATCTGATATGAAACCATTAACGTGACATCTTTACCCTTGCCGGGTTGGGGTGTTACAGTAAGCCTCTTGAGATCCCTCTAGAGGTAAAACCTGTTGTAAGGTCGCAAAACCACGCATCAAGTTTTTGGCGCCGCTGCCGGGGAATTGTTATTGTTTAGGTTGAATTTTTATTTTATTAGGTCTACTCACTAGATTCCTTTCTAGTGAGATTTTTATTTTATTTTTCTAGGTTTCCTTTAGTCTATCTCTTTCTGCTCTATCCATTGCTCAAATCTTCCTTGGCCATCATGGTAAACGAAGATCTCTCCTATCTTAGAGTCACCAGGAGTCGTAGTTCACTAAGAGACCTTATTCCACCCTACGCAGAACCTGATAGGGAAATGCGAAGATTAAGGCGACTCGTTGCAACACCCGAACCATCTGGCATTGCCATCGACTTTGATGATGCCCTCTCCGAGGAAGGATCCAATCATCATTCTACACCTCCTAGCCCTCAACCCAATCACGATATGGAGGTTCCCGAAAACCCAATCCCTAAATGCCTCAAGGACTACTCTTCCCCACCCCTCGTGGTTTTTCCAATGCTATCGTTTTTCCAAATGAACACACGAATGGGGTCTTGCGTGCAACCGATATTTGGCTTGTCCAAAGTGTATGCAAGTTCCACGGATTGAAAACTGAAGATCCAATCCAACACATCAAGGACTTCCTGAAAATAGTGGATACCCTCCATACGGACGGGGCTACTAGAGATACCTCCCGGCTGCGATTCTTTCCCTTCACCCTTTATGAAAAAGCCGGAGACTGGTATAACCAACTTCCCTCCGAATCCATTTTCACATGGGAACAGCTTGTCTCAAAATTCTATGAGAAATTCTTTCCAATAGGAAGAACTTCAACGTTAAGAGACGAAATCTTCCGCTTCCATGTTGGACCAGCTGAACCCATTCACGAATCCTGGATCAGATTCAAAGATCTAATTAGACAAGTCCCTCATCATGGCATTGAACTCTGGCTTCTTGTCCAAATCTTTTGTGACAGTGTCCCTAAAAGCGACCAATTTGGCATTAATAATTCGGTAAAAGGAAAAAATAGCCAACCTAAGCGCTGAGGAAGGATGGAATAGAATTGAGGAATACGCAAATGATCAAGATGATACCTGGGCTGAACCCGATTCGATCATGAGCATTTCCAAGATCATGAAAGAGCCTCCTTTTGCTAGCCGGTTGAGTAGAATGAATGATCAAGTCTCTTATCTAGACAAGTCACAACCAACTAAACGGTTGTCAAACCCATACATGATCTGCGACCAATGTGGTGGCCCGCATGAAGTAGAGGAATGCGGGGATGATACCACCACCGAACAAGCATGCTTGTCAAGCCACGACATCTTCGATGATCCTTCGCTCTTAACTTTCTACCAAAACAATGATTTCACCCCTTGGGGAAATCTTGTGAGAGAAGAAGGAGGAGGAGAATATCCTGACTACAAGGTTAGGAGCACTTTTGAGGATGATCTTGGGCATTTCACGCTTGAAAAGAATCTGCAACTAAATGGTCTCGACAACCTCATCAATAGCGAACAAAACGACCTGAGGGCCAAATTCGCAGAACTCCACGCCACTCTCGACGGCCTTGGCGAACCTCAAACAAATCAAAGAGATCCCTTACTCGCCATCACCACTCGTGCTGGGACAACTACTAAGGATCCCCCTTACCCAGCTCAACAATCTAACATCATGGAACCCAACACCCCTCATGAGGAGGAAGATAATGTGAACGATGGAAATCCCGAACAAACCCCTCCGGTAACTCCCTCTCCCCCTACTCCAACCAAACAGCCCATTAAAGTCCCATACCCGTCCCGCCTCAAGAATCAAAAGGTCGAAAATGATAATAAAAGATTCTTGTCATATTTGAAGGATTCGGTCGTCACCATACCCCTTCTCGATGCATGTTACCATATGCCCAAATATAGTGCATACTTCAAGAAGCTGCTAACCAACAGAAAAGGGCTCGAGGGTCTTATAACCTTAGGAGAGGAATGTTCTGTGGTGACTCAACGAGGGCTGCCAAAGAAAGTGGACGATCCAGGTAGTTTCACCTTGCCCTGCTCAATAGGATCTCTTTCAGTCAAGAATGCTTTAGCCAACTTAGGAGCAAGTATCAATCTTATGCCGCATTCCATGTTCCTCAAATTAGGGTATTCTGGGTTGAAACCAACCCGTATGAACATCCAACTAGCCGATAGATCGGTCAAATACCCCTTAGGAATATGTGAGAATGTGCTGGTTAAGGTAGGGAAGTTCAAATTTCCAGTTGACTTCGTCATCTTAGAGATGGAAGAAGATGACCTAGTGCCCATCATTCTGGGGAGGCCATTCCTTGCAACTGCTCGTGCTGTTATTGATGTTCATGACGGCAAACTAACCTTACGAGTGGGGGCCGATAGCTTAACCTTCGACATCAAGGACACAATGAATCTCTCTCTCGAAGCAGATAATCAGCTGTATTTCATCAGAGAAATCAATGAACTATCCGACGAGATAGACAATTGTATAGATGAACAGGTGGAAGCTGGTTGGTTGCGAGATGAAGCTTTATTACCCATCTTAGAGGAGGAGAAGACTATGGATGTGAATGCAGTCTCCTTCTATCCCAGACAAGAAATCGAACAGCTTGAGCTTCGTAAACCCGAGAACAAGCTTAAACCTTCCATCATCGAGCCACCCACGTTAGAACTCAAGGAACTCCCAAACAACCTTGAATATGCCTTCCTCCAAGGAGAAGATCAACTTCCGGTAATCATAAGCTCTTCTTTGAAAAGTGAACAAAAGGATAAACTCTTAGGATTTTTAAAAAAATATAAAGGAGTTATAGCATGGAGTGTAGCCGACATCAAGGGGATTGACTCTACCTTTTGCACGCATAAAATCCTCATGGAGGAGGATTATAAACCCACCGTGCAAACTCAAAGGCGAGTAAACCTCAACATAAAGGAAGTCGTAAAAAAGGAAGTCATTAAGCTCCTAGATGCATGACTAATTTACCCAATTTCGGACAGTCCATGGGTAAGTCCTGTACAGGTTGTACCAAAAAAGGGAGGAATGACGGTGGTGAAGAACGATAAGGATGAGTTAGTGCCTCAACGAACAGTAACTGGATGGTGTGTGTGCATCGATTATAGGAAGTTGAATGATGCAACCCGAAAGGATCATTTCCCTCTCCCATTTATCGACCAAATGTTGGAAAGGTTAGCAGGGCATGAGTACTACTGCTTCCTAGATGGGTTCTCAGGGTATTTCCAAATCCCTATCGCTCCTGAGGACCAAGAAAAGACTACGTTTACATGCCCTTATGGCACCTTCGCCTACAAGCGAATGTCCTTTGGACTATGTAACGCCCCCGCCACTTTCCAGCGCTGCATGACAGCAATCTTCCATGAGTTAATGGAAGACAGCATGGAGGTCTTCATGGATGATTTTTCGGTCTTTGGAAACTCTTTTGATCGCTGTCTTGCTAACCTTGAGAAAATGCTCAAACGTTGTGAGGAGACTAACTTGGTACTAAACTGGGAAAAGTGCCACTTTATGGTAAAAGAAGGGATTGTGCTAGGGCACAAAATTTCAGGAAATGGAATTGAAGTGGACCGGGCAAAAATTGAGGCTATATCCAAACTTCCATATCCAACAACGGTCAAGGCAATCCGTAGCTTCTTGGGCCATGCTGGTTTCTATAGGAGATTCATTAAAGATTTCTCAAAGATAGCTAGACCAATGACTCAGTTGCTCGTGAAGGATGCCCCGTTCGACTTCTCTCAAGAGTGCAAGGATGCATTCGATCGATTGAAGCAGGAACTCACCCAAGCTCCAATTATGGTCAGCCCTAACTGGGAGTTACCCTTTGAAATCATGTGCGATGCTAGCGATTATGCTGTTGGGGCAGTATTAGGCCAAAGGCTTAACAAACACTTTCAGCCAATATACTACGCTAGCAAAACCATGAATCCTGCCCAGGAAAACTACACTACCACTGAAAAGGAATTACTAGCCGTGGTATTTGCTTTTGATAAGTTTCGCCAGTATCTTGTCCTTTCTAAAACGGTTGTTTTTACGGACCATTCAGCTCTTCGATATCTTTTCACTAAACAGGATGCTAAACCGCGGTTAATTCGTTGGATCTTACTATTGCAAGAGTTCGATATAGAGATTCGTGATAAGAAAGGAGCAGAGAATCTTGCGGCTGATCATCTTTCTCGTCTCGAAAACCCCAGCCTCGCTGAATTTGACAAGAGTGAGATTCGGGAGTCATTTCCTGAAGAGCAGCTCATGTCAATAAATGATTCTGAACCATGGTATGCGGATTATGCTAACTACCTGGCAAGTAGAGTCATTCCTGAGCATATGAGCAGGCATTAAAAAAAGAGGTTCTTCAATCAATTAAAATACTACTTTTGGGATGAACCTTTCTTATTCCGAAGATGTCCGGATCAGGTAATCAGGCGTTGTGTTTCGGAAAAGGAGGCTGTCAGAATTATGAAAGAGTGTCATGCAGGTCCATCTGGAGGACATCACAGAGTGAACACTACTGCACGAAAGGTCTTCGACGCGGGATTCTATTGGCCTACAATATTCCGTGATATGAAGGGAATGATAAAGACTTGTGACGCGTGTCAAAGAGCTGGGAATATCTTTAGGAGGGATGAAGCCCCACAGAATTATATACAAGTTTGCGAGGTTTTCGATGTTTGGGGAATTGATTTCATGGGACCCTTCCCATCTTCAGGAGGGAATGAATACATCTTAGTGGCCATTGATTATGTTTCGAAATGGGTGGAAGCACAAGCCCTTAGGACTAACGACGCTAGGGTAGTCATTCATTTCTGCAAAAAATTATTCGCTAGGTTCGGAATTCCGAAGGCTCTTATTAGTGACAGGGGAACCCATTTTTGCAATTCGCAAATGGAGAAAGTTATGAAAAGATATGGAGTCTCTCACCGATTCTTCACCGCTTACCATCCTCAAACCAACGGTCAAGTCGAAAACACTAATAGAGCCATAAAGAGAATATTAGAGAAAACAGTCAATCAAAACAGAAAAGATTGGTCTTTTAAGCTCGATGAAGCTTTGTGGGCGTTTCGAACCGCTTATAAGACACCAATCGGGACAACCCCGTTCCGTATGGTATATGGCAAGGCATGCCACCTCCCAGTAGAACTGGAACACAAGGCATATTGGGCACTTAAGGCTTGTAATTTGGATTATACGGTTGCGGGAACAAATAGATTCTTACAGCTACAAGAGCTCGATGAATTGAGATTAGAGGCTTATGAATCTTCCATTACATACAAAGAAAGGGCAAAAAGATGGCATGACCAACGGATTAAGAGACCCAAGGAGTTTTCGGAAGGAGACAAGGTCTTATTATATAATTCTCGCTTAAGACTATTTCCTGGGAAACTTAAATCTAGATGGTATGGACCTTTTACCGTAAGGAGCTCCTCTAAAACCGGAGCCGTTGTGTTGATTGACGACGAAGATAGAGAATTCACTGTGAATATACAACGAGTCAAGCATTATCAAGAGAATGGTAATGAAATGATCAATGAGGAAGACATAACTTTTGATGAAGAAATCACGTAATGTACGTGACTTTGAGTCTAGCTACAAGACTCGTTAATAAAGAAAAGCGCTTCTTGGGAGGCAACCCAAGCTTTATTTGCTTTGTGTGTTTATTTATTTGTTTGTTTGATTTTATTTGTTTCTGTATGTATGTTTAATTTTTATTATTATTGATTCATGTTCAAAACTAAATTGTGAAAATGCTTTATCTTGTTTTTAACTTCGTCTTAACTACATATAAAGGTATTTTGCAAAAAAATAAGTGTAAGGGAAATCCAAATCGGTTTACAAGAACAAATGAACATGAATCGTAATAATAATAAATTAACATACATATTAGTATTTGTTTGAGTCAAATGCTTGTATCGAGTCATAGTGATATTTTGCAGGAATTCCAGGAAGTAAGGTATAGGTTTTTCCAGAAATTTTCCGGAAACTTAACATGAGAATTCTGTCAGATCATTTCTGACGGCGTCAGGGTTTACAACCTGACGGCGTCAGGTTTTAATTTTCTGAAATTTTTGAAAGTTTTGTTTTCATAAATTTTTTTATTAAATTCTCTATACTTATAATCTCCAAATCTGCAAAAAATTATCATTCCACAAGCATTATATCCTTATATGTAGAATTTATCCCGCCGATGTTATGCAGGTTTTTCGTGTTTGTTTTCTCAGGTTTAACAGGTTATTTTGGACAAGGAGATGTATGTGGAATCTAGCTTATGGCGATGCTTTAGTCTTGGAGCTTCTACATTACCTTGGAAGAAGATCTAACCATGTTACCTTTTTATCCACCGAACGAATCAGGGGAGTATTTGATTTCATTCTTCTACCTTATTACTTTTACATCTTGTTATTTGAACATTGGGGACAATGTTCATCTTAAGTGTAAGGGGGGGGGGGGGGGTAAAAGTACGAAACTTTAGAGAATACAAGTGCACTTGATTTTTGTTTGTTTGATGGTAGATGTGTAATAAAACTTAGATAAATACCTGTTAGGGTAATTTTAGTGCCAAATTTAAATTTTTTTACAACATTTAGGAGTGAAACTTTGATCTTAATGAGCGTCTCACGGATAGGAGTTATATGACTAGCACAAAAAAACCGTACCACTAAAAAAATTTCCACCCCCAAATATGTGAGGTTCGCCCCTAGAATTGGTAGAAAATGCATTTATGCTATGATGTGTGTACCGGTAGCACTTAAATTCTAGAACTTGCTTTAGGACCATTCCGAGGCCACAAGTGAGACTACATTCGTGTAGTTAGATTTACTACATGATAAGAGGCATTAGGATTAACCCTTTGTTTTACACCTGTGTTTTTGTTATAATTACTTTGGCTACATTGGTCAAGTAATTCTCCCACACCCTTTGCGTTGTACCCATTTTTGGTACACGATACCCCTAGTACACCCCTCAGAGCCTATCTTTTCGTTTCGACCTTTAAGCGTTTTACTTAAAGGTAGAATTTGTTTACACCCCACTTAAATGTACACCCAAATCGCCTTAGCCTACCTTGTATGCACTCATTTTAAGTGCATTATTGTGACAACATTTGTTTAAACCCAAGTTAATTATCTAATTGATTACATGGTTGCTAAGTCGAGTCATATCCTTGTAAATATTGTTTTGGGATGATTGGGACTTATGGGTAAAGTACTAGTGTAATGGAGTAATGGGGAAGAACATCATTTATTACCCCCATATGTACGTTAATATTTTAAAGTACTCCAAGTGTTTCGATTATCTTAATTCGAGTCATTAGAATAGTTAATTGTAAAGTTATGTAAAAGTTCAAGTGTAAGGGGAATGCAACGCCCCTATGATGTATTATTTTGGATGGTAGGGCAAAAGTGTATGCAAAAAAAAAAAAAAAAAAAAAAAAAAAAAAAAAAATCAAGAAAAATACAAAAAAATGAGAAAAAGAAAAGTATAAAAAAAAACATACGGACTACCATCCCGTTTCATTTTATGTTTATTTTATGTTTTTGTTATTTTGTTTTTAGCTTAAGTCGAGTCTAGTCTTGGCTTAGCAACGCCATATTGTACATGTAATTAATCAAGATCTTTAACTCGCCACCAGTAAAATATCCCTTATCCAACAAAACCGTGTTTAACATATCCCTACACCTCACGTTATAACCCGTTTAAAAGCCCTCTTTGATAGTTTATCTTAGGTGCTTACGCCTAGTGGAGGAGGTTTTTGATCCTTTCCCAAGCCTATGGTAATCTATTTGCTATGACAGGTAGTGAGAGATATTATCCGTTTTCATTTATGAGATTTATTTTGATGACACCTGAGAGATGTGAGTATCTAAACACTACTTGTGAGGTGCTAGTTTGTAATCTCCGTGCTTATTATGATTAAAGTGGAACGATTAATTGTTGTAATTACTTTTATGTTAGCATTAAATGACCCCTAACTTGTATTTTGATTAGAATAAAAGCGCATTTGCTTGAGGACAAGCAAATCTCAAGTTTAAGGGTATTTGATGAAGCGAAAAGTGTACCGCTTTTAGGGGGTCATTTAAGCCCTAAATCGTATTTATTTGATCAAATATTGCCCTAAATCGTTCCTTTTGTCATTTTAGGTACTTTGGAGAAGAAATCTGGAAAAGGAAGCATTTTGGACGTTTTTGGAGCATAAAAGTGAAGAAAACGACAAAGTCTCAAAATCGGCTGGAAAAGTACACTTGACGGCGTCAGGTATTGTTCCTGACGGCGTCATGGCTTGGAAAAAAAGGTGGATATGAAAAATACACATGATAAGCCAGAGAATTTTACAATGGAAAGTCTGACGGCGTCACCCTTTGAAGTGATCAAGGCCATCACGGTTTAACTTAAAGCGAGACGGCGTCAAGCCCATTTCTGACGGCGTCAAGCCTTGATAAGCCAGAGCGGATTTTGGAGCACTAAAGAGGGACGGCGTCAAGAAGGCCATCCGGGAACCCTAGACACGGCGAGGTGACGGCGTCAAGTCCTATAACGTGACGCCGTCAGCCCTTAAACTCTATATATAGTTTTGCAATTTTTTGTCATTAGTGTGCAACTTTGTGAGGAGAAACCCTAAGACGAATTTCTGCCATTTTTAAGGGTTTTCATACCCTTGGATCTCCCATGTTTAATTGAAGATAAGTAATTGTTTAATCAATCAATATGTCTATGTGTTGTTTGATTATATCTTGTTCTTGTCTTTTGATTAACATGTTAGGCTAGATTTATCTTGTGTTTGCTTAGATCTAATGAAACCTAACTATTGATTATCGGTTATTAGTGTGTTATTAATTGTATTGAATGATTGTTTATCGATGTTAGGCTTAAGAAAACTGGCTAACCTCCTATACGGTAATTTGCTTGAACGTCTTAAGAAACATGAACCAATGCGTACTAGGTTTTTATGGTTGTATTTAATGCATGAGCGAATTCTAGTGATCCCATGTTAGGAGCTTCCTAGCCGGCTCGACATAGGAGTGAAGTAGGAGCTTGTAGAGTTGGGGAAGTACGTACGCCACCCCACGATTGGTATTAAGGAATACACCCATCATCCACGCAATTAATACACACTAATCAACCGGTAAAAGATAGTTAGGGAGTAATGAAATCTAAGTAAACACATTTCTCTCCACATAAGTTTCACAACTCTTTTCATTTTCAGTTATTTTATTTTATTTGCATTTGTAGTAATTTGGGTTAGTTGATTAGCAACTAATTCCGCCCACTCCTTCAAACCCGAGATTTTACTTGCTTTCATAAATATAAAAAAAATACAAAAAAGAATCTTCTCTCACCCTTAGACCTATTAGAGTAGTTTTTCAATCCTAACGACACTATTCCCTGTGGAGAACGATCAATCCCCCGTACTTACCACTACACTATACTACATCGGTCAGGTACACTGCCTGGTGGGGTTGTAAGCCTCTTGAGATCCCTCTAGAGGTAAAACCTATTGTAAGGTCGCAAAACCACGCATCACCCGGCTTATTACATTGTCTAGTAAAGTATGTCTCTTAACTTTCCCCAAAAAGAAATGTATACAACCTTAAACCTAACAGCATGACCCAATAACATTTTGGAATGAGTTGGCAACAACCACGATAATAAGACCGTGTGTACTGGGGCGTGAAAAGCCCCATTTTTGCCTTGACAACGCCCCTTTAGCGCCCCTCCCCCATAACCAGTAGGCGCTGAAGCCCAATATTTTTTTTGAGGCGTCTTACTTACCACTCCCGCGCCCTTTGTTTGGTTCGAAAAAAATAGCCGTTCAACGGCTCTATTACCGTTTCATTTTTTATTTTATTTTTTTTAATTCAATATACTCTTTATTTTTTCTCTATAAAAATCACCTCAAACCATCATTTTTTATACACTTTCTTTCAATCATCTCCTTCTTTATACAATAATTTTATCACTATGAATCCCAATCGTCCAACCCGCCCACAAAATTACACCAACCCCGGTTACGTTCGTCCTCGTCGTGTTAACGAGTTTGTCGAGGGTCCGTTTTCAAACCAAGAACTTCTCGATGTCATCTCGCATTTGCCACCGAACATGCAACCGCAAATAGGGTTTCAAAATTTTGGTTACGGTAACCAAAATTACGGGTTTAACGCGTACAACCAACAAAACACCTCTCAACAATTCTCCTCTCAAAACTTCGCGTCTCAACAATTTCAACCGCAACAATTCCCGTCTCAAAGCTTCACGTCTCAACACGAGCCGGTTGACGTCGAAGATTACGAGACGGTCCCACACTGCCACATGGCGCACAATGCCCCTACTACCACTACACCACTTTTCCTTCCAAGCCCCAACATGGCCCACACTGCCACATGGCGCACAATGCCCCATCCACTCTTACACACCATTACACATGGTCTAATTGCGAGTGAGGAAGAAACTACAGAAGCTGATGGGTCAGGACTCAGGAGTGAGAACCCCATCATATTACTTGCAAATATATTCTACTCCGTCACTAAGACACCACACAAGTTATTGACAAAAGATAGTTCTTTGACACTTTTTAGATAGGTTGGTAATTGGTTACGTCTAGGACCAAGTTTATTGTTATATACCATTAGCCTAATAACACACCTAACAATATGATAAGGGCGTGACAAATTAAACTAATATCACGAGAAACAAGATTTTACACATAACACATTCAA
Source organism: Artemisia tridentata subsp. tridentata (assembly GCA_021014915.2). NCBI lineage: Eukaryota > Viridiplantae > Streptophyta > Magnoliopsida > Asterales > Asteraceae > Artemisia > Artemisia tridentata. Next base: position 265,024,566 of record CP139501.1, on the reverse strand, counting down.
AGTGATAGGTTAATTGAGTATATTTTAAACTTATGTGTTAAGTTTATATATTAAACTAATCATACTTATTACTTAGCTTTTTCTTATAGTAGAAAATAGAGTATGAGAGTATAGCTCAAGTTGCTTTGTGTGTGCCATGTTAATCCCCCATGTTGTAGCCTTGTAGGGGAATTATTAAAGGACTAGTGGGAATAATGTAGTAATGTTTACATGTCTATACAAATCATGGCCATACTTCCTTTTACTTATCAACTTAACATATTAAAAAAGCAACTTTAGATGTCAATTACCTGCTTGTAAACTTTAGCAGCAACAAATTTCACCTTAAGTGTCGATTTGTTACTAACGAGGATGGCTGCAGGCCGCCGCGTTGCGGCGGAGCGGCGACCCTGCAGCAAATTACTGCGTTTTGTTGGTTCATAAATGATGCGTTTGGTTTATCAAAAAGATGTAGCGATACTACTATAAAATGCAACATCTACAAATTTTTGTGAACAAAAACACACCGGCGGGATGGTAAATCTCGTTCCATAGTTACAAATGTACATTGTCATAAATATATTAGCTACTGATTCCTCTACTAATCCATTTCAAAACACTATACGTTGGTCATCAATTCGGGGGGGGGGGGGGAACGGTTTTGTTAACGAAACAGAAACAACGAAATAGATTAGGTTACAACCATCAACTGTAGCCATCGACTCCGAAATCCACATGCCTGCGGGGGTGTTGAAGAATAAGATAGCTTCTAGCCATCGATTCCAGCTTCCTAGCGTCAGAAATGGGGAATAGCGAGGGGCCCAACAGTATTAAACTTCAAAATAAATTTGAATGAACAAATTCTATCTTGACTACGAGCATAACCTATGAATTTTGCAACAATTCCGAAAACAATCCTTATGACTACCAGTTACGTATAGCGTTAAATTGTTCTACATAATGCACTACATTCATAACAGTTATCTGGTATCTCAAGTCTGAGGATAACTATTCATGATTTACTTGATAACAATATCCATAAGTAACATCATGTAGTTTGGGATATGTCCTATATTCAATTCATTGAATATCATGTGAATTTGGCATGTCAACGCATCAATACACTTTCAAGTATATTATACCAAAACTCAGATTTGTCTTAATTTAATGATATTCCCATATCATTAATTGACAACGGACGATTTAGAATAACTAAATTATTCATGGATTAAACATGCAAATATATGACACAATTTATTATTAATGAAAATAAACGTACCAAGTACTTAAATTCATTACAAATAATAAATGATTAACATCCTTTATCCAAATACTAAATAGATCGCAATGCATGAAAATTCTAGTTGATGAATTATGTCTCAACCTATGATAATCATACTTGTTGACAAGACATAAATCAACCAACTTTGATCTATCAGAATTTTGAGAATACTTATTCCAAGAATTTAACTAGTGAAGTTCTTGTATGTGTACATTCAAATAATTTGATAATGCCACATAATATTTCATAAAGTGTGTGACATCCTCAATCACCAATTTATGATTATCAAACTTTCAAACAATTTTAAAGTTTAAAGTATTCTTATTCTTTTAATGTATAATGCAACTATGTTCTTAGTTAAGCATAACTAGTACACATGATCATTAACAAGGATGAAATCCTACCATGACTAGTATTGAGTGTCATCTCAATTTCATTAGCATCATTGTATGCAAACAACAATATGCTCTTTAAAATTCCGTAAACTTTAATATCTACTGTGTAATGTTTTGATGCCTTTCAAACTTTCAAGTTTGTTGGCTATGACAATTTGCACAACGATTGACAAATTGTTCATCTATAGAATCTGGAAGCTGTTCCAGGCTGAGGATGTAATTCTATATCCAAACATATTCCAATTAGAATATTCATTACACTAGTTATCTAATAACTTTCAATTAGATATCAACATTGTCATAACATCTTATAACAATTCGTTTATGTAACATGATGTTCATGAAAAATCTTCAAGTCATATGATGAACTCAAATAAGTACATTTTATTACTATCATTTATCCTATTAATTTGACTTGTTTTACTATATTATGTATGAGGATTGATACTTAATCGTTTACTTTTGTAATTCTCAGGTAAAAACAAGCATTTGGTGAAACTTAGCGATTTTGGACTGATTATGGAGCATAACATGCATAAAGATAAGAGTCTACTGAAATGAAGAAGATCAAGACTAATCTGCTCCAGATGCGCCGCATCTCACTCACGACATGCGCCGCATCTCTATCAAGATATCACCAGATACGATCCAAGATACAAGAGGACATGCGCCGCATCTAATCATGGAGTTACGCCGCATCTTCTGGCGGTGTACGAATATTCCTGAATATTATAATCTTGGACCCCACGCGAAGTTAAGTCAATGCGCCGCATCTACTCCTTAGATGCGCCGCATCTCACCCTCAGACAGAAACTATAAATACCCCAAGACCAGACGAATTTCAAGAGTTCCAAAGTTTTAACCTAAGACCGAAGACCAGAAGCTAAGGACGAATTCAGTCAAGGCAGCAGCACAAGACACACCAAACGAAGATACAAGAGCTGTAAGAAGGTGCTGCATGTGTTTAATTCATTAAGTAGTTTTGTTTTATTGTGTTAGCAAACTTTAATTCATCAGGATTGGTGGCTTGTGTAATGTGACAACGAAAGATTGCACTCCCTTTAATACTTGCTTTCCCATCAATTAAAGTTTATATGTTGATGTCTTTGGTTACTACTTATTAGTGCATTGATAACCTCTGTGTTTATTAGTGGCTTGCGGGCATTTGACTGCGGGACATAATGTGGCTCCCACGGTTATTACTAAATTGATCACTTAGGAATAACTTTTAGACATAAGTAATCATTAAGGGTTTACTCGCCGATAAGAATAGGACCAACGAGAAAGGGTTAACTACATACACTTCATATAAAGCTATCAATAAAACAAGTGACAATCTACTTAATCATAAGGACAGCCCTCTTATTGTCTCGAGTATTTATCTGTGTACGTGTGTGCTACTTGCTGATTCGTGCCTATTGGTTTATTTATTATTTAATTGCAAACAAAACTGTGCCAGTCTCTCAGGCTGAAACCCCCTTGCGTTAGGATATTAAAATACTGATTAGATTAACGAGATAATACGTTCCACTCTTAGTGATCGACACTCTACTTACCATTATATTCATACTGACCGGGTACACTGCTCGTTAGGTGTGTGTGTTATTGATAAGTCGGCTAAATATAAATTTAAAACTTGATTAGGCATTAAAACTGCCAAAACTTTACTCCAACGCACACCACATCAAGTTTTTGGCGCCGCTGCCGGGGAGTGAATTGTTATTATCTGTTAATTTGATTAGTATTTTAATTAGGTTTTTCTTTTTATTAGATTAATTGCATCATTGTATAATTTTGCATATTTGTTGTATTGTGTGTTATTTGTTTTCTTTTATTTTTGTGTGTTTATTTTTGTTTGTGTGTTTAATTTTTGTTTTTATTTTTCGTATTTTTTCTGTTCTGCTATCGTTGTACTGTGCTAAATCAAACGATACGGCGCATCTGATCTCCCAGATACGGCGTATTGCGTTTAATTTTTTTTTTAAATACAACGCGTTTAATTAATTCGATACGACGCATCTTTTCCCCAAGATACGGCGTATCTGTTTTTAATAAGAAATTTTTTTTCTAAGCGATAAAGCGATACGACGCATCTTTTCCCCAAGATACGGCGTATCTATTTTTCAAGAATTTTTTTTTTTCTAAACGTTAACGATATACGACGCATCTGCTTTTGCAGATACGGCGTATCTATTATTTTAATTAAAAACAGTTTGCGAATTATTAAACAGATACGGCGTATCGATTTTTATCGATACGGCGCATCCTTCTGAATCAAAAATCTTGTATTTTTAAACGTAACGAAAATACGGCGCATTAACTTTCGTTAATACGACGCATTTAATTTTAAATAAATATCGATTTTTTATTAATAAATTCGATACGGCGCATTCATAAATTTTAAAGCGGCGTATCTATTTTCTGAATAAAGTCTGATTAAATTTTAACGATTATAAGATACAGCGTATCCAACTTTTTGGATACGGCGCATCGTCTGCAGATATCAGTAACTTTAATTTTTCGTATTCCGTTTTCGTTATTAATTATCTGATATATTACTTTCTCGAGCATACCCTACTGATGCTTTTGTGATTGATTTCAGGAAGTGCATGACCAGGAGTTCGACTAAGAACTTGATTCAACCTTTCGAAGATCCTGAACGAGCCCTACATTCGCTTAAAAGGCTTTTCAACACAAGAAGCTTTGATCTTTCAAGTTCACTCGAGCTTGATTACTTTTCTGAAGAAAAAGAGGAAGTTGAAACAGAAACAATGGGCGAAAACACTACTATGGAGGAATACATGAACAGTACCCGTGCTGATTACACTTCAGGAGTTGCTAGACCTAAGTTTGATGATAAGTCAAAATTTGAGTTGAAGGGTCAGTTTCTCAAAGAGCTAAGAGAGAATGCTTTCAGTGGGACGGAACATGAAGATGCTAATGAGCATGTTGAAAAGGTCCTGGAGATTGCAGATTTGTTTACTTCAGAAGGAGTCAATGCCGATCAACTCATGCTAAGAATCTTTCCAATCTCGCTAAAAGGAGCTGCTAACAAGTGGCTAAGGAATGAACCTGCTAGTTCAATCACTACATGGGGAGATTTGAAGAGCAAATTCCTGAAGAGATATTGTCCACCTGCTAAGACTGCTAAAAAGATGGAGGCTATCAATAGTTTCAAGCAAGAGCCTGATGAAACCCTTTATCAAGCTTGGGAACGATTTAAAGATTTATTGATAAAATGTCCTCAACACTATCTAACCCCTATGCAGGAGATAATATTGTTTTATCAAGGACTGGACGTGCCAACTAGACAGATTTTGGATGCTAAGGGAGCTGTACCTCAAATGAGTGCAACTAATGCTAGGAAAGCGATCCAAGAAGCTGCTGATCATTCTCAGAAATGGCACGATGGGACCTCTACTAGATCTAAGAGCAGCACTAATTTTGACGGGATTGCTGCTATTCAAGCTCAATTGGATAAAATTAGTAGAGAAATGAAGAAGCGTGATGAAAGAGCGTATGCTGCCCAAGTTGGATGTGAAAAGTGCGAAGGACCTCACTACACTAAAGATTGCCCGAACAAGAATGAAAGTGAGACGTTTGAAGAAGCATATTACACCCAATTTGGACAACCATTCCGACCTTCGGGGAGATTTAGGGAAGCTACACCGGGATTATATCAAAGGAACAACTTCAATCCCGCTTATCAAGAAAGGAGGCAGACTTTAGATGATACTTTAAAGCAAATTATGGCCGATGACGCTAAAAGACATGAAGAGAATACTGCTATGATCAAAGAAATCCGAGCTTCAACAGACACTACTACAAGAAATCAAGGAGCTTCGATCAAAGCATTAGAACAACAAATTGGTCAAATGAGCAAAGTTCTTCAAGAAAGGGGATATGTAAGTTTACCGAGCTCAACTGAAACCAACCCGAGAGATCATGTCAAAGCCATAAACACCACTGAAGAAGTCACTCCTAATACACCTAGAAGATCGATGAATGGTAATGATGGTGCAAGAGCCGATTTTTTCTTTAATTCTTCAATCAGCTTAAGGAGACTACTAAAAGATAAGACAAAGATTGAAGAGGAGATCAAGGCAACAATGAAAGAAGAGAGCCCTGCAACCGACTCAAATGCCTTGCCTCATAAAGAAAGAGACCCAGGAAGTTTTACTCTACCTTGTTCTATTAATAATATATCTTTCTATAATGTGTTAGCTGACTTAGGAGCTAGTGTTAGTGTTATGCCTCTTAAGACATTCGCTACCCTAGGACTAGGAAAATTAGCACAAACTAAGTTACTTATTGAATTGGCTGATAAAACGGTAAAACGACCTGAAGGGATTGCTAATAATGTGCTAGTTAAGATTGAGCAGTGTATTTTTCCCGTAGACTTTGTTATACTAGACATGCCCGAGGATGTTAAGATTCCTTTAATCCTCGGAAGACCTTTCTTGTCTACTGCCCATGCTAAGATTGATGTGTTTAAAAGAAAATTTTCATTAAGGGTAGGGAATAATAAACTAGTCTATAAGTGCCAAGATCCGGTTAAAAGCATAATTAGAGGTGTTTATGTGCTAGGATTAAGAGAGCGTATGGACCTCGATCTTGAAGCTAGACTTATGGGAGAAACATTGATTCAAAACAACTCAACTAATCCTAATCATGAGAACTTTGAGGAATTCATTGACCTTAATGTACCTACCGAACTTAGACGCAATGTTGTTAATGATTCTGATGATGAGTGGTATGATTGTGTAGTAATTAATAAACGTAGGAGAATAGTTGAGAAAACGAATTTGAATTATGATGTGTTTATTGAACTACCACCCCACCTTGCTTATTTGTGCCTATATGATAATAAGAATTTCCCGTCTATCATTTTGTCATCTCTGCCCGAAAGGGACAGGACTTTGTTTATGCAGATATTAAAGAGGAACGGCGTGGAAATTAAGGACGAGCAAGGAGTGTTCAATATTACTGAATTGGCGATGAAGGAGCGCGATGTTTCCGACTCCTTCAATGATCGATATTAAAGAGCTGAACGTGAGTCTAACTTGAAGACTCTGGAATAAAGACAAGTGCTGGCCGGGAGACAACCCGGAGAATTTTTATTATTCTGTTTGTGTCGAGTCAGTCAGGCCGCATGAAGATACGGCGCATCTCAATTCTGAGATGCGACGCATCTCCTGCAATGGTCATATCTTATTTTAATTTTTCTGCATTTTTATTTTCGACTTTAAAACTTTTTATCAGTTTATTTTAATGCGGCGCATCCCTGGTTAAGGATGCGGCGCATCTTTTATTCTGATCTATATTAATTCCAGGCTCGATACGGCGTATCTTCTTCCATAAGATACGGCGCATCGACTGACCTGATGATTTTCAGTTTTAATTTTTATGTTTTATTTTTATCTAACTACTAATGTATTATGCAAGCTTGAACATTTCTTATCTTAGGTGTGTTTTAAAGTGTTGGTGGTATTATAGTTTCCTGGATTTCCTATGGATACATCAAGTATGAAGCTTTAACGTTCTAATCCACAAGAAGTTGATTTTTGCTCTTATACTAATGGAGGATCATACCGAGCAAATCTCAGGGGAGTTTTTCCGTTCTAATTCTTTTATTTTCCAGTTTTTAACCTTTTATACAAACAACGAGGACGTTGTTTAACTTAAGTGGGGGGATTGGAGAATTAGAACACTTAACAATTACTTGTCCTAAACTTTTTCAAAAATTATGCTTAAAATGTGCTTAATATATCAAACTTAAAAAAAAAAAATTTAGCATGTTTTTGTTTAAGATCTAAGTTGCATAGCTGCACACATGACGTTATTTTCAAAAATTGTGATTTTCCAAAATTCACAAATCTATGAGTGTGCCGGTGACTTGTAAACTTTAGAACTTGGCTTGTATACTATTCGAGACCACCATAATGAGTATTATTTATATAATTGGAATGACTTGTCTAAATTGGTAAAATTCTAGGATTACACCCAAATAGCCTTTATATGTTATGTGTTATTAGCTAACTACACTGGTTAGTTAACCCCCCGTATAAACCCTTTTGTTACTCTCATTTTTAGAGTAAGATACCCCTAGAAAAACACTCAGAGCCATTCCTTTCGTTTCTTACACCTATGTTTAAAATGTTTTCGTTACACCCTTACACCTTAGCCTACCCTGTAGATTAGAATCCATGGTTGGTTAATTGCTATAGGCAAAGTGTGTTTCCTTACATTACCAGTGTTCGCGTGCGTAATTCATTATCTATGGTTAGGTCGGGAAATTGCACAATGCAATTGGAGTGAAAGTAAATATTGTATATCTTTGAGTTTATTTTTCGTGTGTTTACTACTTTCACTATTACCGTTATTTCTAAAGAATGAAAAGTATGGAAAAATTATCCAGAATTATCGTTATAGTGATGTGGTGAAATTTTACACATCTATCTTTATGTTTTTTTTTTTTTTTTTAAAAAAAAAAAAAAAAAAAAAAAAAAAAAAAAAAAAAATCGAAAAAATAAGAAAAGAAAAAGAAAAAAAAAAGAAAGTTGGATGTTTGTTTTAACCAACGATGTAAAGTTATGTAAGTGGTCGATATCACCACTATTTGTTGTATTATATTTATGGATTGAATGGGAATTGGCAGTTATGGGAACGCCAATTAAGGTTTATTCTTTGATTAAGATCTTGTTGAGTATAATTCGTGTCTACCTAAAGCGTGTGTTTCAAGTGTTAAAGCGTGAGTTATTCGATGATATGAGTCTTATTCATGGGATGGTTGGGATAGTGATTAACCACACTTAGGATTTTAATTTATTTGTTTTGTTTATTTTTCATTTTACACCAATTTATATCCCAAATGTTATCCATGCCCTATATTATTCTTTATCCAACCAAACCTTTGATTTATTGAGATTAGGGATTTGAGCAATCTTAAGTATCGTAGTCGTGGATTCGGCTATGTATTTATGATTTTGTCGCCCTTTTTGATATATTATTATTGGTGAAGTTTGGACCTATCTTTAGCCTATTCGAGTTAAGGATTTGAGCAATTGCAAGTATCATGTTCGTGGATTCGATCATGTATTTGTGATTTTGTCGCCTTTTCTGGAATTTGAGATCGATAGTAAATAAGAATAATTAACCCTTAAGCCTAAAAACCCTTTTTACCGCTTTAGACTTGTTATTCCTTAGCTTTAGTGGTGGAGATGTGTATACTTGCCAAGCTTATGATAGAATATTCGTCGCGACTGGACAGTTAAACGATTAGATTTGCTTTTATCAGATTATTTTATTTTACTTCTAATTCGTTAAGTGTTTAGTTGTGTGATTATGACAAAAACGAATACATGCTTAAATGTAAAAATACATCCTAACATCTTTTAGGATACATTTTCATAAGATTTAATCTAAGGTTTACTTGGGGACAAGTAAAGTTCAAGTGGGGGGATATTTGATGAACTCAAATAAGTACATTTTATTACTATCATTTATCCTATTAATTTGACTTGTTTTACTATATTATGTATGAGGATTGATACTTAATCGTTTACTTTTGTAATTCTCAGGTAAAAACAAGCATTTGGTGAAACTTAGCGATTTTGGACTGATTATGGAGCATAACATGCATAAAGATAAGAGTCTACTGAAATGAAGAAGATCAAGACTAATCTGCTCCAGATGCGCCGCATCTCACTCACGACATGCGCCGCATCTCTATCAAGATATCACCAGATACGATCCAAGATACAAGAGGACATGCGCCGCATCTAATCATGGAGTTACGCCGCATCTTCTGGCGGTGTACAAATATTCCTGAATATTATAATCTTGGACCCCACGCGAAGTTAAGTCAATGCGCCGCATCTACTCCTTAGATGCGTCGTATCTCACCCTCAGACAGAAACTATAAATACCCCAAGACCAGACGAATTTCAAGAGTTCCAAAGTTTTAACCTAAGACCAAAGACCAGAAGCTAAGGACGAATTCAGTCAAGGCAGCAGCACAAGACACACCAAACGAAGATACAAGAGCTGTAAGAAGGTGCTGCATGTGTTTAATTCATTAAGTAGTTTTGTTTTATTGTGTTAGCAAACTTTAATTCATCAGGATTGGTGGCTTGTGTAATGTGACAACGAAAGATTGCACTCCCTTTAATACTTGCTTTCCCATCAGTTAAAGTTTATATGTTGATGTCTTTGGTTACTACTTATTAGTGCATTGATAACCTCTGTGTTTATTAGTGGCTTGCGGGCATTTGACTGCGGGACATAATGTGGCTCCCACGGTTATTACTAAATTGATCACTTAGGAATAACTTTTAGACATAAGTAATCATTAAGGGTTTACTCGCCGATAAGAATAGGACCAACGAGAAAGGGTTAACTACATACACTTCATATAAAGCTATCAATAAAACAAGTGACAATCTACTTAATCATAAGGACAGCCCTCTTATTGTCTCGAGTATTTATCTGTGTACGTGTGTGCTACTTGCTGATTCGTGCCTATTGGTTTATTTTATTATTTAATTGCAAACAAAACTGTGCCAGTCTCTCAGGCTGAAACCCCCTTGTGTTAGGATATTAAAATACTGATTAGATTAACGAGATAATACGTTCCACTCTTAGTGATCGACACTCTACTTACCATTATCTTCATACTGACCGGGTACACTGCTCGTTAGGTGTGTGTGTTATTGATAAGTCGGCTAAATATAAATTTAAAACTTGATTAGGCATTAAAACTGCCAAAACTTTACTCCAACGCACGCCACATCATCATACTTAGATTTCATTTATCTTATTTAAAAGATATGTATTTATTTAGACATTCTAAATAATATATCATGTTCCATTAGATTTATTTACCGTATATGTTTATAATAATAAACACATATTACAAGGTTATATGTTTTTCTTCCTAAATCTTTTATGCGAAGTTTCATTCCAAATTAAGACTTAACATTTAACTTATATGGAATGTTACTTCCTATATGTTATCCAACATATATGATTTAAGAAAGTAAACATAATACTCCCACTAGATTTCAGGAATACTTAGGAGTTATCTTATTTTAAATTATAAATCAAAACTTGGATTTAATATTTAAACATAAGACTCATCTCCTTGATGCATGCATTTATTTATACTTGAATTATTGCATTTTGTACACTTTCAAAGATTATATGGATTCATAAAACTCTTAAATTACTTACCGTCCTCGCTTAAGTAATTATACAAGAAATAGTTTAATAATCCATTATCAAATTTCATATTCATGAAAATAAATATGACAATTACCATCTTTGTATATTTAATGCGCTTAGAAAAGAATATTCAATCATAGTTAATAGCTTAAGTATGATTAATAATCGTGTCATAAGACATGCATTAAAATATGTACAATATTGTCCATATGATTTCTACACAAAGATTTAAACCACTAGGGTTACCTTATCTTTGAAGAAACTCATCTTCATTCTCTAATCTAACTATTAAGAATTAAGATAAACCAATTTTCCAAAAATTGATTATCTTTATGGACAACATCTTTAACATTCATAGTATGAGTAATTTACCCAATTCAATATTTGGTAACGCATCATAATATAATCCTAAGCATATTAATCAAATATCTGAGATATCCTTGCGGATCTATGAATGAGAATTCCATCATCTTGAGGTCTATCATTTACATGTTTAGCCTCATCATGATTTTCACTAGTGTGTTTCAGAAGATTATGTATCTTGTAATTTTATCTTTTCAAGATAAAAACTCCCAATTGCTTTTTGTAATTTATAGACTATCTATAAATACTTAGCAAATAAAGCAACAATACAATGTTCTCTTTTTGGGACATTACAAATACATATTGACAGTTCCTGACATTTAGTTTGTTAATAACCTACTCATAAGTAGTTTAACAAATTCAGAACTTCATTTTAAGACTTAATGTGATTCATCACATTTCATAACAAAATGGTGTCTTATTAATCTTTTAGATTGGAGTCTTATTGAGTATATCTAATCCATACTCAATTTTCTAACCTTGATAACTTTTGGAAAAATAGAAGATATAGTTATCTTTGATCAAACAATATAAAAAGAGTTTGATTTTCCTAACTGAACATACCATAAACATTATGTATTTCATTATGATTAATATTGTAAGACAATCTTACAATATGTAAGATAAATATATTTCGTTTGGCTTATCTATTCACCAACTAAGTCAACTTAATGGTATAATAGAATTTCCAAGCCAATTGCATGCTATATAACATAAGTACTTTTTGACCAAATCACTTCATGTCCATGTCTCAACAAGAAGACATAAACTGTTATAATCCCACTATACGTTATAAAACATTGATCAACTCAATGACTTCTTGTATATGTCTTAAAAAACATAACAAGTTAACGTCGTACTTTATTATAAGTCTTGTAACAATTAAAAGAATCCATGTTTATATCTTTACAATTAAACATAAACAAATTTAACTAAAGTAATTATGAACACCATCTCTTAGTTTTAATAGTAATTTCAAGTTAATTTATTACTTCACTTATTTTATGTCATTCCAAAATTACATAAATATTCAAATTGAAGTAGTACTAGATTACTTCATTCATTTTATGTCATTGCAATAATACATAAATATTTAGTTTGAAGTAGTCTTATTACCATATTGACACTTGTTCTAATAGGTATCTAATTTAGAATCTGCAAATTAACATAGTTTCATTACATCAGTTGATCTGCTAGTAATGAAAGTATGAAATTTACCTTTCCATTGTAATCTAGTCCAAGCTCTCACATGACGTAGATTACAACTTCAAGTGTTGATGTGCGTGTGTATTGCTCTAATTTTTATACCCACGGTATGTCGTTGTGGTTTTAGCAGTATTCAAGTTTTAAATTTATATTTAGCCGACTTATCAATAACACACACTTTAACGAGCAGTGTACCCGGTCAGTATGAATATAATGGTAAGTAGAGTGTCGATCACTAAGAGTGGAACGTATTATCTAGTTATCCTAATCAATATTTTAATATCTTAAGTTAGCTATACAACCTAATCTAACGCAAGGGGGTTCAGCCTGAGAGACTGGCACGGTTTGATTATGATTAAATATAAACTAAACTAATAAGCACGAATCAGCGATTAGCACACACGTACACAGATAAATACTTGAGACAATAAGAAGACCTGTCCTGATAGTTAAGTAGCTTGTCACTTGTTTTATTGCTAGTTTTATATGAAGTGTATAGTTCGATGCAACGCACCGAGATTAATTCCTTTCTCGTTGGTTCTAATCTTATCGGCGAGTAAACCCTTAATGATTACTTATGACTATCCTATTTATCTTCCTTCCTACTTTTCTACAGACGATAGAATGCATAGGCGATCTAATAAATAGGCGAGGAAGGGGCATGGCGACCCAAGCAATGCTCAGCTAGACACAGAGGTTATCAATGCACTAATAAAAGTCACCAAAGACATCAACATATAAACTTTAATTAATGGGAAAGCAATTTTAAGGGGAGTTGAAGTGCATGATTAAATCAATGACACAAGCCCATCAATCCTGACCAATTAAAGTGTACTAATACAATAAAACAAAACTACTTAATGAATTGAATACATGCAGGACCTTCTTACAGCTCTTGTATCTTCGTTCAAGGTGTGTCTTGTGCTGCTACTTCGTCTGAATTCGTCCTAGGGTTTCTTCTGTCTCGTACTTAGCTAAAGTCGAACTCCGAAATTCGTCTGACTTTGGGGTATTTATAGTTTCTGTCTGAGGGCTAGATGCGGCGCATATGATAAGTAGATGCGGCGCATTGACTTAACTTCGCGTGGGGTCCAAGATTAATATATTCAGGAATATTCGTACACCGCCAGAAGATGCGGCGCAACTCCATTCTTGTATGCGGCGCATGTCCTTGTTGTCTTGGATCGTAGCTTGTGAAATCTTTATAGTGATGCGCCGTATATAATAAGTAAGATGCGGCGTATTTGGAGCAGAATGATCTTGATCTTGTACATTTCAGTAGACTCTTAACTTCTTGCTTGTTTTGCTCCATAATTAGTCCAAAATCGCCAAGTTTCACATAATACTTGTTTTTACCTGAGAATTACAAAAGTAAACATTAACGTATCAATTCTCACAGATAATATAATAAAACAAGTCAAATAAATAGGATAAATGATGGTAATAAAATGTACTTATTTGAGTTCATCAAATATCCCCCCACTTGAACTTTACTTGTCCCCAAGTAAACCTTAGAATTAATCTTATGAAAATGTATCCTAATAGATGTTAGGACTTATTTTTATATTTAAGCATGTATTCATTTTTGTCATAATCACACAACCAAACACTTAACGAATTAGAAGTAAAATAAAATATATTGATAAAAGAAAATCTAATCGTTTAACTGTCCAGTCGTGACGAATATTCTATCATAAGCTTGGCAAGTATACGCATCTCCCCCACTAAAGCTAAGGAATAACAAGTCTAAAGCGGCAAAAAGGGTTTGTTGGTTAAGGGTTAATCATTCTCCTTAATCTCTATCGATCTCAAATTCCAGAAAAGGCGACAAAATCACAAATACATGATCGAATCCACGAACACGATACTTGCAATTGCTCAAATCCTTAACTCGAATAGGCTAAAGATAGGACCAAGTAATCTTCACCAATAATATTATATCAAAAAGGGCGACAAAATCATAAATACATTGCCGAATCCACGACTACGATACTTAAGATTGCTCAAATCCCTAATCTCAATAAATCAAAGGTTTGGATAAAGAATAATATAGGGTATGGATAATATTTGGAATATAAATTGGTGTAAAATGAAAAAAATAAACAAAACAGATAAATTAAAATCCTAAGTGTGGTAAATTGCTATCCCAACCATCCCATGAATAAGACTCATATCATAGAATAACTCACGCTTTAACACTTGAAACACACGCTTTAGGTAGACACGAATTATACTCAACAAGATCTTAATCAAAGAATAACCTTAGTTGGCGTTCCCATAACGTCCAACTCCCATTCAATCCATAGATATAATATACAACAAATAGTGGTGATATCGACCACTTAATACAAAACTTTACATAAGTTGGTTAAAACAAACATCCAACTTTTCTTTTTTCTTTTTCTTTTCTATTTTTTCGATTTTTTTTTTAATAAACATAAATATAGATGTGTAAAATTTCACAACTTTTCTATCACTTTCTTTCCGGATAATTTTTTTCATACTTTTCATACTTTCAGAAATAACTGTAATAGCGAAAGTAGTAAACACACGAAAAATAAACTCAAAGATATACAATATTTACTTTCACTCCAATTGCATTGTGCAATTTCCCGACCTAACCATAGATAATGAATTACGCACGCGAACACAGGTAATGTAAGGAAACACACTTTGCCTAAAGCAATTAACCAACCACGGATTTTAATCTACAGGGTAGGCTAAGGTGTAAGGGTGTAACGAAACATTATAACAAAGGTGTAAGAAACGAAAGGAATGGCTCTGAGTGTTTTTCTAGGGGTATCTTACTCTAAAAGTGAGAGTAACAAAAGGTTTATACGGGGGTTAACTAACCAGTGTAGTTAGCTAATATCACATAACATATAAAGGCTATTTGGGTGTAATCCTAGAAATTTACCAATTTAGACAAGTCATTCCAATTATAAAAATAATACTTATTATGGTGGTCTCGAATAGTATACAAGCCAAGTTCTAAAGTTTACAAGTCACCGGCACACTCATAGATTTGTGAATTTTTGAAAAGTTCACAATTTTTGAAATTAACGTCATGTGTGCAGCTATGTAATTTAGACTTAAACAAAAACATGCTAAAATTTTTTTAATTTTGATATATTAAGCACATTTTAAGCATATTTTGAAAAAGTTCAGGACAAGTAAGTGTTCTAATTCTCCAATCCCCCCACTTAAGTTAAACAACGTCATCGTTGTTTGTATCAAAGGTTAAAAACTGGAAAATAAAAGAATTAGAACAGAAAAACTCCCCTGAGATTTGCTCGGTATGATCCTCCATTATTTGTGTAAGAGCAAAAATCAACTTCCTTGTGGATGAGAATATTTAAGCTTCATATTTGATGTATCCACAGGAAATGCAGGAATCTATAATACCATCAAGACTTTAACACACCTGAGTTAAGAAGGTTCAAACTTGCATAATACATTAGTAGTTAGCGAAAATAAAACTTAAAAATTAAAATGAAAATCATCAGGTCAGTCGATACGCCGTATCTTATGGAAGAAGATGAGCCGTATCGAGCCTGGAATAAATACGAATCAGAATAGAAGATGCGTCGCATCCTTAACCAGGGATGCGCCGCATTAAAATAAACTGACAAAAAGTTTTAAAGTCAAAAATAAAAATGCAGAAAATAAAGTAAGATATGACCAGTGCAGGAGATGCGTCGCATCTCAGGATTGAGATGCGCCGTATCTTCTGCGGGCCTGACAGACTCGACAGAAAACAGAAAATAAAAGATAAATCCAGGTTGTCTCCCGGTCAGCACTTGTCTTTATTCCAGAGTCTTCAAGTTAGACTCACGTTCAGCTCATGTTCCAGTAGTTCTGGTTCAAACTCGACAACTTTGTTATCTGCGTTGTCGATGTAATTATCAAGGTACTTCCCTTTAGGTCGTGCCTTTGGAACAAAACTCCTTTAATCACCCTTGACAATTGGTGCACTTCAATCGTCACTTCTCTAATCATATTGTTTTGTTCTTTCAGCAATAGTTCCTTTCCGCTTTCTTGGGCAAACTTTGATATAATCTCGTCGATTGTAAGTTTGATCCTTGATCCTCCGAACCAGCTTGGGAAAAGATCAATCATGATTCCTGAAACACAAAACAAATAGGCTTCGCAGTAAAAAATTTCTAAGAATCAGGAAAGATGATTAGAATTTTCTCCGTTCGGGATAAATAAAAGTTACTGATATCTGAAGACGATGCGCCGTATCCTATAAATAGGATGCGCCGTATCTTATAATCGTTAAAAATAAATCAGACTTTTATTTTAGAAAATTGTTACGTCGTATTAATAAATTAAATGCGCCGTACGTTTTAAGTTATCAAAAATTACTTATATTTATAAAAATTAAATGCGCCGTATAAGCGAAAGTTAATACGCCGTATCTATGTTACGTTTCAAAATACAAGATTTTTGATTCAGTAAATGCGTCGTATCGATAAAGATCGATGCGTCGCTTCTGTTTAATAATTTCGAAAAACTGTTTTTAATTTAAATAGAAAATACGCCGTATCTGTTAAAACAGATGCATCGTATGGCGTTAGGGTTTAGAAAAATTTCTTAATTAAAAACAGAATACGCCGTATCTTGGGGAAAGATGCGTCGTATCGAATTTATTAAACGCGTTGTATTTTTATAAAAATTAAACGCAATACGCCGTATCTGTGAAAACAGATACGCCGTATCGTTTGAATTAGCACAGTACAACGATAGCAGTATGCAGAAAAATACAGAAAATAAAAACAAAAATAAAAACAAGCAAAAATAAAAACAAACAAAAATAAACAAAAATTACAGAAAACAAAAACACACAAAAACAGCAAATATGCAAATTATACAATGAATGCAATCTATCTAATATATAACAGGGTTAGTGGTTAGAATTTAAAAAGAAAAACCTAATTAAAATACTAATCAAATTAACAGATAATAACAATTCACTCCCCGGCAGCGGCGCCAAAAAACTTGGTGTGCGTGTGTATTGCTCTAATTTTTATACCCACGGTATGTCGTTGTGGTTTTAGCAGTATTCAAGTTTTAAATTTATATTTAGCCGACTTATCAATAACACACACTTTAACGAGCAGTGTACCCGGTCAGTATGAATATAATGGTAAGTAGAGTGTCGATCACTAAGAGTGGAACGTATTATCTAGTTATCCTAATCAATATTTTAATATCTTAAGTTAGCTATACAACCTAGTCTAACGCAAGGGGGTTCAGCCTGAGAGACTGGCACGGTTTGATTATGATTAAATATAAACTAAACTAATAAGCACGAATCAGCGATTAGCACACACGTACACAGATAAATACTTGAGACAATAAGAAGACCTGTCCTGATAGTTAAGTAGCTTGTCACTTGATTTATTGCTAGTTTTATATGAAGTGTATAGTTCGATGCAACGCACCGAGATTAATTCCTTTCTCGTTGGCTCTAATCTTATCGGCGAGTAAACCCTTAATGATTACTTATGACTATCATATTTATCTTCCTTCCTACTTTTCTACAGACGATAGAATGCATAGGCGATATAATAAATAGGCGAGGAAGGGGCATGGCGACCCAAGCAATGCTCAGCTAGACACAGAGGTTATCAATGCACTAATAAAAGTCACCAAAGATATCAACATATAAACTTTAATTAATGGGAAAGCAATTTTAAGGGGAGTTGAAGTGCATGATTAAATCAATGACACAAGCCCATCAATCCTGACCAATTAAAGTGTACTAATACAATAAAACAAAACTACTTAATGAATTGAATACATGCAGGACCTTCTTACAGCTCTTGTATCTTCGTTCAAGGTGTGTCTTGTGCTGCTACTTCGTCTGAATTCGTCCTAGGGTTTCTTCTGTCTCGTACTTAGCTAAATGTCGAACTCCGAAATTCGTCTGACTTTGGGGTATTTATAGTTTCTGTCTGAGGGCTAGATGCGGCGTATAGGATAAGTAGATGCGGCGCATTGACTTAACTTCGCGTGGGGTCCAAGATTAATATATTCAGGAATATTCGTACACCGCCAGAAGATGCGGCGTAACTCCATTCTTGTATGCGGCGCATGTCCTTGCTGTCTTGGATCGTAGCTTGTGAAATCTTGATAGTGATGCGCCGTATATAATAAGTAAGATGCGGCGTATCTGGAGAAGAATGATCTTGATCTTGTACATTTCAGTAGACTCTTAACTTCTTGCTTGTTTTGCTCCATAATTAG
Organism: Artemisia tridentata subsp. tridentata; assembly: GCA_021014915.2. Classification (NCBI taxonomy): domain Eukaryota; kingdom Viridiplantae; phylum Streptophyta; class Magnoliopsida; order Asterales; family Asteraceae; genus Artemisia; species Artemisia tridentata. The sequence goes on along the minus strand of CP139501.1, from coordinate 265,005,867 downwards.
TCCAAAATCGCCAAGTTTCACATAATACTTGTTTTTACCTGAGAATTACAAAAGTAAACATTAACGTATCAATTCTCACAGATAATATAATAAAACAAGTCAAATAAATAGGATAAATGATGGTAATAAAATGTACTTATTTGAGTTCATCAAGTGTTCTATTAATTAGATGTGAATAAGTCACGTTAGAAAATTAGTCTCTTACCTTACAGTCAAGAGAATCATTTAAATCATATTCCTATGTGTTGTTCCTTGCACACAATAAAGATTTCTCCCACTTGTGCATGGAACAACATCATGTATCAAATAAATAACACGTCACTCATTTGTTTATGTGATCAATATGATTGTGTCATAGATATTATCATAATTAGTAGATGTAGAACCACTTCATTGTCTAGTAAGGAAATACACATGGCTATCCTTAAAAACATAAGTGTCTACAATTGGAAAGTAATTATCTCAGGACATTCTAGAGATAATCTGGGTTACTACTAAGATGACAAAGCTTGTAGCTCCCACTGAATTACAGATCATTACATTAATTCGTCATTCAGTAATTACAACACAATGCTCCCACAGGATTTGACAACATTATAAGTGTTTCATAACCAGTAAAAGCAAATAGTGTGCTATTTACTTTCCTACACCTTTAAGAAAACCCATACGTAACAATTACTTAGGTACTAAAAGAGTGTATTCTACTATGTAGATGATGGACTATCCATCAATGCAATTAACTTGAAAAAAAATTGAGCGTGCAATTTCTTCCTTAATAGGTCTACCATCCCCACAATGGTATGTAGCACCTTTAAATGGTCGAAACAAAAAACTAGATTAAATATACTAGTTTGTGTTTTACCATTTTACGGTAATTAGTCTAGTTTATAATTTAATAACTCATAAAATGTGCAATAATCTTAACTATTAAAGTTTGCTATGTTATATGAGCTTACATTAATTGGAAAAGAGCTTATGAAAGATGATTTTTGAATATTTTTGTATTTTTGAAGTATTTTGCCTATTTTTTTGGATTTTTAGCTATAAGATAGAATTTGTGAAAGTATTTGAACAAAAACTTTTAAAAGCTTATAGAAAGCTGACACAATAGGTAATAAGCTAATTCTAGCTTATTCTAACACAAATGAAAATTTAAGAGAAAGCTTAATAGAGATTAAAGCACAAATTAAACTGAAATTTCATTAATATAAAACCTTGAGTACAGAAGATCATAAGATTACAAATACTTTAAAAACTGATTTAAACTAAATTAAAACATAAATTCGACCTAAAATCTACTAAAAACTACTTAAAAAAACTAGCCTCCAATGTGTGTGAAGGTGTCTCTATTTATAGCCACAGGGGAACCTCTAGGGTTTCTGTAGAAGCTTCAGGATCAACAAATCATGGCCCTTGGATCAATATTGGCCTCCAATCTTCTCATCTCAGCCCTTGATCATGTGTAGTGGTGTTGCAGCCAATGAAATAGCTGGGATTTGCCCACGTGGCATTCCTCTTGTCTTGTCATCATTTAATGAGGTGGGTAAGTTTTGGGTTGCATGGTAAATTGGGGAAGAAGATAGTGAATAGTAAAAAGAGGGAAAAGAGGTTGGGTATTTTGACTAGGTTATTTAATATGGTTGACCGGGTTAAAAGGGTGGGTATTGTTTTGACTTCGGGTTAAGGATATGGGTAAGAGGGTTACGGGTTAAGTGTTTTGGGGTTGGGTTATTTTAAGGGAGTGGGCTGGTGGGAAATGGGCTTTTATTTTGGATTGGGTTTAAGGGATTTAATTTAGGTCCGGATATGGTTTGGACTTAGGATTTGGAATTTAAATTGAATTGATTTTAAACTTTGAAGGACCAAATCTGTCAAATAGGGATAGTTATTCCAGGGACTGTTTCTGCAATATTTATATGATCCAAGGGCTGATTCTAAAATTATGAGCTCAAGACTTGATAATTTGCTTCCTTTATTTTGACTTTAAATTCTCTTCCATTTCTCATGCTCGGGTTTTCCGGTTTTTGCTTGATTTTTGTCCTTTTTCACATATCCGTTGCCTGCACAATCACAAACACAAAAGCACAAATATCTTTGGCATTTTGGTTAGTTTTTGGTCATTTTGGTCTTAATTTGGTCAAGAAAAGGTATGTGTTTACACACATACCACTATGAGTTATGTAATTAGAATTTAGACAATTCTAATTTTTCTGTCATATCTTTCTCATTCATGAAAAAGAATATGATTAAGTCTCACGCTTCTCTCATGGAAAGGAGACTATGTTTATCCTTTTAGTAAAATTGACTCTAGCCAAAACCCCCTATGGGTGTAGATCAATTTACCAATAAAAGAATATCCTACGTTTACGGTTTAATGTTGCATTAATACATTAAAAGAATTTACAAAATTCAATTTTAGTATTTTCGATAATACAATCTTTAGGAAAATTAAATACCCATCGGTTTATATTCATATGAACCATAGAATTTTCTTAAAGCTAGGATCCTAATTGACATAATTTCATTACATCAGTTGATCTGCTAGTAATGAAAGTATTCAACAAGGTAATTGTCGAACAATAATTGGCAAACAATTTTTCAATTCCTAGATCTTTATGGGATTTATATTGGCAAACAATTTCCAATATAAGCATGTTTTATCCCCATCTTATGCTTTGAGTCCAAGCTCTCACTTACTGTTAGACTCACTTTTTTATAAAGATATCGTCACTTAAGTGAATTGGACTAGATGTGTAATAAGTAGTACACGCAGGGACTACTTATGATTAAATGGCAAATATAGTGATGTAATAGGGCCTATAAATACCCCACATGACTCTCCATGTGGGGTGTGGGAAAATTTGTATTATTGTTCATTTCTTTTAATAAAGATAACTTTCCAGGTTTCTCTCCACCCTCTCACTAACTTCTCTCTCTAAAAGATGAAAACATTCATCTTCAACAGCCAACCGAGACCACCAGAACCACAGAAATCATCAGATCTTCGGTTCTACAATTGGTATCAGAGCTAACCAGGGGCGATTCGTGGTGAGATATGTTTCAGGTTGTGTTCTTTACTGATTTTAGTGGTTCGATTATATGTTTTAGGCTGTTTTTTATCACCATTTATGGTCATCGAAATTTTTTTTTCTGGTCATCAGAATTTTTTTTCCATTTCATTCGATAAAAACAGACCTATTACTGGTCTTATGTATCCAAAGTATGGTCAAAAATCTCTAATCCATGTTTATACTGGTATAGATCTGGTAACAGTTCGATATTCAAGTTGTATTTGAGATTGTCTTGTCTTTAATCCGTGAAATATGGTCAGATCTGATGGATATATGGTTGAGTTTTATGCTCAAAATGGGTTTATGGTCAGATCTGGGTGGACAGAAAAGATGGTCGGAAGTTATGGCCGGAACAGTGGATCTCAATAATTGCCTCAATTATTGGTGTCGCTAAAGTCAACGACTTATCGCAATTGTGCCACTTATCGGAATTGTGAATTCTATAGAAATTGTAAATTTCTATCGAAAATGTGAGACTTATCGCAAATGTAATTTGCTATCGCAAATGTGATTTTTTATCGCAAATGTGATTTTTTATCGCAAATGTGGATTTTATCGCAAATGTGAGACTTATCGCAAATGTGAGACTTATCGCAATTGTGAGACTTATCGCAAATGTGAGGCTTATCGCAAATGTATTTTATCGCAATTCAATTCTATCGCAATTGTGAAAATCTGTCCGATTAGAATCCTTCAACTTTGAATCCCTTCAAAAAAAAAAGTTTTTTGGCGGGAAAATGTGAGTAAAATTTAATTTTTTTCAGGTGATTAAACGTTCAATTTTTACGCGAAATTCAAATTTTGGCCCAAAATTCGAATTTTTCCGGTGAAAATTGGCGTCAAAATCTGTTACACTCAAAATTTTCCAGTATACTTATAATTGCATTTCCTAGTGTTTTTCAAATTATGAAATGAAAAAAAATAATAATAATAAATAAAAAAATAAAAAAAATTGTGGGAAATAAGGATTCCATCGTAACAATCTTGGGGATACATCGTTCACGGCTAATATGGTTAAGAAGAATGACTACGGGGAAGTACGGTATTATTGATTTGATTCTGAAGTGACATTTCTCGGGCATGTGTACTTATTTATCTAGAAGAAATCGGGGTTGGTTGGATGCATGATTCTTCGAGATACTTTTTTGGGCACTCATGGGTCTAGTGATTAAGTCTTTGATTATCTAGTTTTCATAGGTCAAGGGGTGGATGGACGAAGACCTAGTTAACTATCACTTAAAGGAGATACGTTGTAGTACTCAGTGTCACACAAAGATGTGGATAATTCAAGAGAGGTTCATATACAGTTAAGGAAGGTTGGATGGGTATATGAAACGACCTATGCTTTAAGGAGTTACATTGTAGTGCTCAGTATAGGTTCTTAGTCACACGTTCGTACAAGTTTAAGTAACATATCTAAGGGGTGTTTACTTCCTTTTCAAGTTGGTCATATCGGGTTGTCTCCAAATGTGGTCATTTACTTGAAGCCGGTGAATTTTAAGGTTGGTTTGAGAGAAGTATGGAGAGTATTTTTTCAACATATTCTCACGAAATTATGCTTCGACGGGCTGTTATGGCTTTACAATTGCATCAAGTAAAAGGTAATCAAAAGCATGTACACTAAAATATGATGGTTCCGATAACTCGCAACCATCAGGAGGGAGAAGTATGGCTTATTACCAACTTGGATGCAATACTGTGTGAGATATGTTAATGCTCCCGAACGACAACCATTGTGCTTCCTTTAGTATCTACAGTCTCCGCTGCGTGTTTGAAGACTAAAGAGAGTTGTCATTTCAGGAGGGAGCAGAAAAGAATAAAGGGCTCACTAGTTAGGAGGGAGTAATAACCTAACTAGTACATTACAGTTGAAGTTCAGAGCTACAAGGACGCGTGCCGTCAGCACCAAAGATCGATGCCGCGATCTTCGGAATAGAGAACTTCAAGTCTGCCTTAGGATCTAGACCACAGAGACTCTGCACTTCGACAAAAGTTTATAATTATTGTAATTTACTTTTTTATAGGTCTCATTTGTAACCATTCACTTGTGACGACATCTTGGAGGGAGATTGTTACTTTAGTATCTACAGTCTCCGCTTTTTTATAAAGATATCGTCACTTAAGTGAATTGGACTAGATGTGTAATAAGTAGTACACGCAGGGACTACTTATGATTAAATGGCAAAGATAGTGATGTAATAGGGCCTATAAATACCCCACATGACTCTCCATGTGGGGTGTGGGAATACTTTGTATTATTGTTCATTTCTTTTAATAAAGATAACTTTCCAGGTTTCTCTCCACCCTCTCACTAACTTCTCTCTCTAAAAAGATGAAAACATTCATCTTCAACAGCCAACCGAGACCACCAGAACCACAGAAATCATCAGATCTTCGGTTCTACACTTACAACTCAATTTAAGTCGTCTAATTAAAAAACTGTAAATTACCATAGTCCCATTACATTAGTTGATCTGCTAGTAATGAGAGGATGAAATTTACCTTTCCATTGTAATCTAGTCCAAGCTCTCACATGACTAAATTACAACTTCAAGTGTTCTTTAACTAGATGGCATTAACTTAATTTTAGAGGGTACTTAATTTTGATGTGTCAATCAAAATATGTACGAAGAAGCATGCATACATCTTCGTATCATAAGTTTTCAAAACCATTTTATTTACAAAATTTAAGCTAAGATTTAAATCAACAAAGTTTTAATTGAGGTATTGGGTTCACCAATCAAAGAATTACCTACAATTATCGCCCACTATATCCTACCACTGCATGAGTCAAAAGACCCAAGTTATTCGGATAATTACCACAAAAGTGGCACGTGAAATTGAGGTCAATTCACCCTTAAGGTGATTTTGTACATAAAATAGTCGTACTTGGTAGCTCCAATTTGACGCACAAAGGAGCGGAGAGACAAACGTCAGCACAAGTGCCAATTAAAAACGCGTCTCTTTTGGTTTGACAATTTAATGTCAATCCTCCTTATACCCCTCTTATAGTTTGTCAAAACTGGGTGAGCCGTTCGTACTATTGGTACAAAACTCAACAATCAATTAAAAGTTTATGACTTTAGTCTTAAAAACATGTCATAAATTATAATCTTGCTAGTCTCGCTTGGGAGCAAATTACCGTTCGAAGCGAACCACTATCGGCACATAAGACTTTGCAAGATTCATAATTTATTACATCAAGTTTCACCATTATTTAGTCTGTTTAATTTTTATTCAAAAATTACCCTTTTTGCTTAAAACATGTCATACAATTAAACAAAAACAAGTAATAATAAAAATAAACAACTAAATAACACACATAACTTAACAATTAATTATATAAACAATTAGCCACATGCTAACTAATTCGATAACATATTAATAATCAATCTATGTTTAATAATGCATATATTTAATTAAGACTATCACTTACAATGGTAAGTGAGCCACATGCATCGACGTATCGATTGCGTTAGTCAAAATTAAATATATACCAAGTTGCACATAATTGATTACTTAATTAATTGGAGTCTTCCCCAATTCGACATCTATCAATTAACTTACATGTGAAAACAATTAAATCATCACAACAATGAATCAATGCCAAACATGCACGTTTGCAACGATTCTAGCTAACAATTAGCATATTGCCACAGGATCACTTACAAACACATAAACATGTTAAACGTAGGGTTTCTAATCAAATTAAATAACCAAACATAAACCCTAGAAATTAATTAAGGGCAATCGGCCCTAAAATTAAAATTAGGGTTCGATTTGGATTCAAACCCTAAATCGACCAACATGTATAAAACTCAATCAAGATTCATTTTTTATGTGTTTTCGGTAATTGATTACATGTTATAACTGCTCGTGATGCCACTGTTGTAATTATATAATCATGACTATCATATATATATAAACAATTAACATCAATGAACACATATTGCGGAAGCGTATGATACATAACACATAAATAATTAACTGAATTTAAATAGTAAGCGTACCTTGATGATTCTAGCAAAACAAGAATCAAACCAATCAATATAAGTGATGAACCCTAATTAGGGTTTAAACGGATTACACGAATTGCTCATTACCTTTTCTGCAATTCAATCCAAAATACTTACAATAGTGTGTAAGTATCACGTTCTTGTACACACGTACTAACACAAACTAAAGTTATGCAAGTAATATAATCATAAAACTTAAACCAAACTATTTGATTAAGGAAAAAATTCGATCGGCCCTTAAAAGGGTTTATGGTCGATCGACAAGAACAAGGAGAAGAAGAAAACTTTAAGGTTTTAGTTTGTGTACACAAGAGGTATCAAAAACTAGAACCTTGGTTTGCTTATATAGTGAATGAAACTTAGAGTCCAAGTTTGATATGGATTTGGCAACCCAAACCCATAACCGATCGGCCCTATGGAATTAGAGGAATCCGGAACATTCTTGACTACTAATTTCATTATAGTCCCTTTCGTTTTCTTATTTAACGATCGTTAGTCACTTCCGTTAAATACTAACGTTCATTACACATTTTGTGATAATTAATAATTAGATATAACGTTTTATATAAAATTATTAATCTTTAGTTCTCGTACGTAAAGTGTGTGATTGTTGGTCAAGTACGTCACAAGTCAAACTTCTCACTAAGAAAAGTCAACGAGCAACACTCGACGCACAAATCAATTGTAATAAACCGGATAAGCGTGTACCCAGGTCGTAGTCCCAACGAGGTGTGAAATTGAGGATATCGTTTGAGGTTTGGTATTAAAATGCTTGAAATAACGGGGTTCACTTAGGTTACTAATATCTACTAAAAACGGAAATCAAATAACGTAAAACGGAAACTAATAACGAGTAAAAACGTAACAATCTATGAAAAATAAACATACGGGTACCAAAATAATTTTCCTAGGTCCAAAATGAAAAAAAAAATTTTGAAAAAAAGAATTATATTTTTCTGACTTTTAAATAATTAAATACGAATTAAAAACTAATTTAAAGAAAATAAATGATTAAAATATTAAATGAAAAGAGAAAAATCTGAAAATTTTTGTGAAAATACTTTAAGGTAAAAAGAAGCTAAGAAAAATATAAGAAAGGTCCCAGCTTATTTCAATAAGCTGGGAAAAAGCTGAATGATTCGGATAAGCTTAAAAGGAAATCATGGTTAAGAATTAAACAATGCAACCTATAACTGAAAGAAGACCCAAGGGCATTTGGCTAGTGTGTTGTGTGGTGAGTGAAAGGTCTGGGGTTCGAACCCCAGTTGTGGCATTTTTGATAAACATTTTTTTTTTTTTTTTTAAATCTCAAATAATAAGTCAAAATAAGCTAATGTTAAAACTGGACAACTATTTGAAAACCAAAAATAAGCTCAGACAAGCTTATTTGTCTGATCAGTTTTGGGAAATGGGAACCAAGCTCAAAAATGGCAAATAAACTACTACAAGCTACTAATAAGCTAAAAACTTAGAAATAAGCTACAATCCAACTAAAAACAAGAATCTAAGTCACAATAAGCAATAAGAACCAGAAATAAGCTTTTAACAAGCACACATTAAGCCAAAAGCCACTAAGGAAGCCTGCTGATCTGCTGGGATGCTCATTGTGCAGGGCAGAAATGGGTAACTTTGAGGCAATGAAAAGTGGTGAAATAAAATTCACAAAAATTAACAAAAATAGGCAACAAGTAGAATAGCAAGCCAAGATTTACTGGAACCAAATTAGAGCTTAAAAGGGCTTATATCTAACAAATGATAAATGACAGAAAACTGCTAAAACTTTGAAAAATTCAAAAATACAGTCTGCTACTAACTGAGATGGGCTGTTTAAGCTATTTATATAACTAAGGCTTTGGGAACCTATTCAATCACTAACTATGGGTAGAAATGAACTCATGAATGCCATTACAAGGGGTTGAATAAGCATCAGCTATTGAGGAGCTTAAATGAGCAGTTCACCCTCTAAGCTTACACTATTAAACTCAAAACTCCAAAATGGCTACAAAGCTACTCTAAAACTACCAATATCAGCTTATTTAGCCTACAATAAGCTCAAATAAAACTTGGGAAAAGGCCAATGAACAGGGACAAACCAATTAGACCCATTTTAACCCATTGCCAAACACACCTATAAACTAACTGTTATGGGAATTTACACTGAAACAGAACAAATTAAGTAACGAAACCTAAAGACATATGAATTAAAGGTCATAATGATGTTAAATAAACAATGAAAACTGATAATGAAGCATAGAAAATAAGCTGATAAGTTGAGTTTGACTAAGGTTGACTAAGATAAAAACAAGAAACTTAAATTTTAATTAACTGAATTTAAATTACAATGCTGGAAATTAAATAAAAGAAAGATAAATAACAAAAGCTAAAAAGAAAAAATACCTAATTTTAGCTAAAATAAAACCTCTTTTCAAACTGCGGCTATAACTATCTATTTATACTAAAATTCTAGGGTTTCTCCTTTGTGCTTTTCTTGTGAGAGAGAGTTCCAATGTGCTTCTGAGCTATCTTCTTGACCCTCGGATTTGCTTGGTCTCCACAACTTCTACTTTCAGCCGTAGATGATCTTTGTTGTCCTTGGATTGATGAGGTGGAAGGGGGGACCAAGGGTGATGGTTTTGGATGGTAGTGGAGAGGTGGAAAGGGACGGGGAGAAGGTTATCAGAGGTTTAGGGTGATTAGGCGGGAAATCATGGGAGGTTAGGGGTAAGCAAATAGTGTTTATCTGGGTTGGGGGTTTGACTTAGGGTTTGACCCCGTTTTGGTTAACTAAGGGTGTGGGTGTGGGCCTTTGTTGTGGGCTTGTGGGATTTAAATGGGTTAAATGGGTTATGGGGTAAATGGGTTATTGTAGATCCGGTTGGTTGTTTTAGTTTAGGATAAATATGATTTAGCACAAGGACCAATGTTGTATTTTTAGAAATTGTAGGGACCAAACTGCCAATTCTTCAAAGTCTTCTAAGGGCCAATTTTTCCAAGTAAGAATAATCCAAGGGTCGTTTTGGGATTTTCCGAGCTTGGTTTTAATCCGAATAGATAATGTCTTTCCCGGCATCGGCTTTTGGCTCTTTTCCAAATCACGCTCGGTTTTGTCCATATTTGCCTCGTTTTCAATCCTTTTGTACCTGAAACACATAAAACACAATCCAAAGATATTTGTAACAATATATGGTCCATTTGGGTGTTTTTGGTCGTTTTGTGGGGTTTTTCGGGTATAAAATGATGAGTAAAAGGCCACTCATCAATCCCCCACACTAAACAATTGCTAGTCCCTAGCAATCCGATCATATGAAGTAATGAAAGGATCAAAAGAATATCAAGGTACCAAAAATATATCACCCCGTTTTGACTTTATTATAAAATGCAAGTAAATTAAAACGAGAACAAACGTAAACATCATGCTTGATTTTCAAAAATGGCATCATGGAACGGGAATCACACAAATTGGGTGATTCCGGGGAATTGTAATCGTCATCCTCTTTTTAATACTTCCCAACTAAGTTCAAAACCTTTGTGCAAATGTTTTTGTAAAATGCTAACACTACTTATATTAGCAATCTATGTAAGCCGAGACTTAACTTTTCGCTCCCAAAGTTATTTAAGTTAGGTGTGTGTGCTTGTTTTCAAAGTTTTGACCGTAAAAATCGACATTTATTAGGGTTAAAAACCGACAATGATTTAGAAATTAGAGATTCAAAGGTGAGATCACTCCATGTAGCGACTTTCTTCTCAGCTTGTCCTTAGTAAACTTAGGAGGCTAGGTTTTTACACCCTCGAGAATAGTATCGGAGCTCACGGGATCTTTGAAGTCAACAATTTCTAAATCACCGTCCAACTTTTAGACAATTTTGACGAACACTAGTTCAACTTTCGATTTAAATTTAAGAAGAAGCAAGTTTCTCACATTTATTCATAAGCAACAAACATAAACATCTTTTTTTTTTTTTTTTTTTTTTTTTACTTAACTCATTCTTGTACCTAAACTACGGAGCTTCACGGGGAAATTCCAAGACCTTACACCTTTCGGAATAAAGGATCCAAGGGCCGTTACAACGGAGAGTTCCAAGACCTTAACGCCTTTCAGAATTAAGGGTCCAAGGGCCGGTGCAAGAGGGTAGCCAAGACCTAAACGCCTTTTGGTAATAAGGATCCAAGGACCGATCTCGAACCGAAGGTTAGGACTTATTTATTCATACTCAAAACTTTCATTTTTGCAACTTTCAAGCAACGACTCACTTTCATTTTGCATTCTTATTATGTTTACGAAAGTATGCTTGTTCCGAAATTTAAATAAAACTTTGAACTAGTATTCTAAATCAAGATTGTATAAAAATTTATTTGCTTAACAAAAACGGTTTTTGCGTTCAAAAGTTTAAAAATAGCACTAATTTAGTCAGATTAGGAGCTCCTGGGAGGAAAAGCCATAGATTACTTATATAAGCTCTAAAGAGAACCAACTACTCCACGCTTAGCATTTTCATTTGCACAATTTGTAAAAACTTAGCCTAAAAGTTAAGGGTAGCAGCTAGATCAACACTCTAGCAGAGTCGGGATTCCCCTTTGTTCTAGCCTAATAAGTCTAAACTTCCACTAATACCGAAGCATTAATGTATAGCAAATTATTTTTATTGTACCAAGCACTTCTTTTTAAACGAAAAATACGATAAAAATTTTAAAATTTTTGGTCAAAACGGGGGTGCTAGGGGACTAGTAGGTACAAAATGTGAAAAACTTTAAAATTTGGTCAAATGAGAATTCCCCCCCACACTTAGAATTGAATATGGCCCTCAATATTCAAAGTACCGGCCTAAGCCGACACTATAGAACGTAAAAAGGTAATACTACTAGCTAAGTGTGGAAACGAAATCTTGCTTTTCACAAAAAAGGATTAATAAGATATCCCTGGATAAACATAAACATAAAGATCGGATATTGGGCGGCTGGATTGAAAACAGGCGCATCAATCATCACGATCTACGGGAATCCTGAAAACAAAGGCAAACACACAACAACAAAGCAACAAGTAGAGGAATTCCCCCACACTTAGTGTTAGAAAATAGAAAGAAGATAGAAGATAAGCATGGGTTGCCACCCACGAAGCGCTTGTTTATGATCGAGTCGTTAGCTTGACTCGCCCCGAATTTAATTGTTCTTGGGGGAGCATGTGGAAGAGAAAATCTCCATCGGACTTTCATTCAAGATGTTTGGATAAACATTGAAGCACATGAAAGTTCCACTCCGATGAGATACCCACGGCTTAAAAGAATGAGAGATGCCGGGGTCAAAGATGGTGTCTTCACTCCCGAATGAGTGAATGAGAGGAGAAGTCACCAGATAGGTGAAGAAAGGGAGAAAGACTCGAACGACATATGTGAAGTCAATATAATGGCGATCCTTAAAGGGAAATGTCACATATGTCGGAGAAAGAATGTCCTTTTGAATTTCGGGATTAAGAATTGAGGTCATATCATCAAGTTTATGAATAATAGAGTCATTGACCTCATCGTTCTCTAACACTTCATCAAAAAGATGATTTACGTTGCTTGAAAAGTACTCGTCATCAAATTCAAAAAGAGAGTTCGAATAGACTTTGAGACTTTCATTTGGAACGTCCTCATTCGAAAGTGATTCATCATCACTAGAGGAAAAATCATCGTTGGAATTGAAAAGAGGGTTAGAGAAAATCCCGGAAAAATCCTCCGAAGTTTCAAGAGGATAATCATCACGAAAAGACAAATCACATTCATTGTCGGATATATCCTCAGACTCACTTGGGATTGGGAAAAGGTTCTCAGCACTAGACTTTATGAATTCGTCCGATTCCTTTTCAGGAATAGTGCTAAGATGCTCATCCCCCATAATGAGAGAGTCCTCGGAGTCCAAAGTAGGTGATATGGGTGTGGTTGCACTAGACTGAGGGAGTTGAGAAATGGTATCATTCAAAGGAATATCACTCTCCTCTTCGTCTTCTTCATCCTCATCATCGTCATCAAGAAGGGCAGCCCTGAGAAATATGGAACGCATTTTTGCTCCTCGTTCTTCGGCTAGAAGTTCTGCACAAGATTTCTCATGACGATCTTCTTGGGGACGTTCTTTAATCAAATCCTTAATTTCTTTGAGTAAATTAAGAATTTCAAGAACGTCTAGAGAAGGTTCTTGAGATGGTGGCTGAGGTGGTGGTTGAATCATTTGGTACTGTGGAGGTTGGTCATGATAAGAATAGTCATAATTGTCACAAGGGCCATGCTCATAGACAAGCGGGCTCCTCGTTTGACAATCAGAGCTATAGTGAGGACCTCCACAGTAATCACAACAATAATATTGTTGTGATTGATTCAGTGATGTATATGGATATTGGTCATAACCAAAATTTTGATCGTTACACGCAACTTGCTCATAGACAAGCATGTTACTTGCTTGATAATCAAAACTTTGGTGAGGACCTCCACAATACTCACAAAGATCATTTGGCATATTTTGAAATGATATATCATTGAAGTTTTGATAGCACGGTTCTTGCCAAAATGAATTTTGAGGAAGGTTGAAATCGTTTTGAAAATCTGGATTTGTATTTTCGATTTCAGAATTGCAACACATGCAAAGTCCATGGGTAAACCCACATCCTTTGCAAAAACATCGTTCACATTGTGAATCATCCCCCAACGGATCTCCACATACAAAGCAATTATGCTGAAATGAAGATAGCTGGGGTTGTGGAGGGTGGTCGGAAAAATTTGAAAAGTCGTTGAACGAATTCGGATTTGGATCATAAGCGAATGAATTCCTCGAACCACAAAACAAACAAATTCCGTCCCGAATATCATTACCACACCGTTCGCACGTACACCAACGACACGGTAAGCCGAAAAGCGGCTCTCCACAACCGACGCAAGGGATAAACGATTCCATCAGAATTAAACATATAGAGGATTAAGAAAATAGAATTAAACTTTTAAAAGGAATGAGAGATAAAGAATTAAACGGATAAGAGGAATAAGAAGAGTATTTTCGGGTTTTTAAAATTTTGAAACATTTAAAAGAAAAAGGAAAATAATTTTTGAAAAGAAAATCTTTTTGGGTTTTTCAAAGTTTTTTTAATTTTTTTTGGATTTTTGATAAAAATATTCACAAGATATACACGAAACTTCACGAGGAAGGATCTTCAAGTCACTAATCGTCAAACCGTAACGATATTGTCGCAACACACCTCCCCGGCAGCGGCGCCATTAATTTGATTGTAGGTCAAAAGCACGTCACAAGTCAAACCTCTCACGAAGAAAAGTCAACTCGCGACGATTTAACGCAACAATCGATTATAATACCGGATAAGCGTGTACCCGGGTCGTAGTCCCAACGAGATGTGAAATTGAGGATATCATTTGAGGTTCGGAATTAAAATGCTTGAAATAATGGGGTTCACTTTGGTTAATAATATCTACTAAAAACGAAAATCAAATAAAGTAAAACGGAAACTAATAACGAGTAAAAACGTAACAATCTATGAAAAATAAACATACGGTTACCAAAATAACTTTCCTACGTCCAAAATGACAAAATAAAATTTTGAAAAAAAGAATTATATTTTTCTGACTTTTAAATAATTAAATACGAATTAAAAACTAATTTAAAAAAAATAAATAATTAAAATATTAAATGAAAAGAGAAAAATCTGAAAATTTTTGTGAAAATACTTTAAGGTAAAAAGAAGCTAAGAAAAATATAAGAAAGGTCCCAGCTTATTTCAATAAGCTGGGAAAAAGCTGAATGATTCGGATAAGCTTAAAAGGAAATCATGGTTAAGAATTAAACAATGCAACCTATAACTGAAAGAAGACCCAAGGGCATTTGGCTAGTGTGTTGTGTGGTGAGTGAAAGGTCTGGGGTTCGAACCCCAGTTGTGGCATTTTTGTAAAACATTTTTTTTTCTTTTTTAAATCTCAAATAATAAGTCAAAATAAGCTAATGTTAAAACTGGACAACTATTTGAAAACCAAAAATAAGCTCAGACCAGCTTATTTGTCTGATCAGTTTTGGGAAATGGGAACCAAGCTCAAAAATGGCAAATAAACTACTACAAGCTACTAATAAGCTAAAAACTTAGAAATAAGCTACAATCCAACTAAAAACAAGAATCTAAGTCACAATAAGCAATAAGAACCAGAAATAAGCTTTTAACAAGCACACATTTAAGCCAAAAGCCACTAAGGAAGCCTGCTGATCTGCTGGGATGCTCATAGTGCAGGGCAGAAATGGGTAACTTTGAGGCAATGAAAAGTGGTGAAATAAAATTCACAAAAATTAACAAAAATAGGCAACAAGTAGAATAGCAAGCCAAGATTTACTGGAACCAAATTAGAGCTTAAAAGGGCTTATATCTAACAAATGATAAATGACAGAAAACTGCTAAAACTTTGAAAAATTCAAAAATACAGTCTCCTACTAACTGAGATGGGCTGTTTAAGCTATTTTAGAACTAAGGCTTTGGGAACCTATTCAATCACTAACTATGGGTAGAAATGAACTCATGAATGCCATTACAAGGGGTTGAATAAGCATCAGCTATTGGGGAGCTTAAATGAGCAGTTCACCCTCTAAGCTTACACTATTAAACTCAAAACTCCAAAATGGCTACAAAGCTACTCTAAAACTACCAATATCAGCTTATTTAGCCTACAATAAGCTCAAATAAAACTTGGGAAAAGGCCAATGAACAGGGACAAACCAATTAGACCCATTTTAACCCATTGCCAAACATACCTATAAACTAACTGTTATGGGAATTTACACTGAAACAGAACAAATTAAGTAACGAAACCTAAAGACATATGAATTAAAGGTCATAATGATGTTAAATAAACAATGAAAACTGATAATGAAGCATAGAAAATAAGCTGATAAGTTGAGTTTGACTAAGGTTGACTAAGATAAAAACAAGAAACTTAAATTTTAATTAACTGAATTTAAATTACAATGCTGGAAATTAAATAAAAGAAAGATAAATAACAAAAGCTAAAAAGAAAAAATACCTAATTTTAGCTAAAATAAAACCTCTTTTCAAACTGCGGCTATAACTATCTATTTATACTAAAATTCTAGGGTTTCTCCTTTGTGCTTTTCTTGTGAGAGAGAGTTCCAATGTGCTTCTGAGCTATCTTCTTGACCCTCGGATTTGCTTGGTCTCCACAACTTCTACTTTCAGCCGTAGATGATCTTTGTTGTCCTTGGATTGATGAGGTGGAAGGGGGGACCAAGGGTGATGGTTTTGGATGGTAGTGGAGAGGTGGAAAGGGACGGGGAGAAGGTTATCAGAGGTTTAGGGTGATTAGGCGGGAAATCATGGGAGGTTAGGGGTAAGCAAATAGTGTTTATCTGGGTTGGGGGTTTGACTTAGGGTTTGACCCCGTTTTGGTTAACTAAGGGTGTGGGTGTGGGCCTTTGTTGTGGGCTTGTGGGATTTAAATGGGTTAAATGGGTTATGGGGTAAATGGGTTATTGTAGATCCGGTTGGTTGTTTTAGTTTAGGATAAATATGATTTAGCACAAGGACCAATGTTGTATTTTTAGAAATTGTAGGGACCAAACTGCCAATTCTTCAAAGTCTTCTAAGGGCCAATTTTTCCAAGTATGAATAATCCAAGGGTCGTTTTGGGATTTTCCGAGCTTGGTTTTAATCCGAATAGATAATGTCTTTCCTGGCATCGGCTTTTGGCTCTTTTCCAAATCACGCTCGGTTTTGTCCATATTTGCCTCGTTTTCAATCCTTTTGTACCTGAAACACATAAAACACAATCCAAGGATATTTGTAACAATATATGGTCCATTTGGGTGTTTTTGGTCATTTTTGTGGGGTTTTTCAGGTATAAAATGATGAGTAAAAGGCCACTCATCAGTGTGCAATCCCGTGATCTCGAGTTCGATCATAACATACGACTACTTAAATAATGTCCATAAAACTAACAACATAAGGCCTGTTTGAGTAGCTTATTGTAGTGATGCTCCTTGCATTTAAGTTGTCAATTACTTACTAAGAAATAGCGTTAACATTTGTCAGTGAGTTGATTCTTAACCCATACTGTCAAAACTGAAGGCTGAGATCACTAAGATCAAAAGGATTATTATGGGTAATATTGAGAGGGTATTTGTTTCATTTTTGTTATTTTTTTATGACTAGTATTCACTAAATATAGGCTAATATTATCTCGGTGCACTCCAACACCCTAATTGATATTTTTTCCTTTGAAACCATTACTGAGAACTTAGTTGGTATTTTGAAGGCACTTTTGTTACTTATTTTAGTCTTAAAGTGTTTGATTTTTGATGATTTAAAATAAAAATGTTTTCGTATGTTGACTATGGGTCAGGATTGTAGAGCTTTTGGCGGGCAAGGACTCAAGAGTGATACCATTAGGTCTCAGTCGAACAACTCAAAAGTGAAGTATACATGCAATCAAATTTGGGAGTGAAAACCAGCATCTAATGCAAACAGATAATAAACATTAACCCGTGGTTTTTATTTCTTTATCAAGCTTTAATTAGCAAGGAAACCAATTAACTGAAAAAAGGGACACAAACGCTTGTACAACTCAACTCCTATTATTCCTTCTTAAGTTGAACTAGTCTGTTTCCGACTGTAAAATAGATGTTTTACTTAAAGATATCAAGATTTCCCGGGTCACTGGTCTATAGTCCGGCTCCGAGTTAGTTTATGTCACTGCTTGGCCAGTTATAGTCAATTAGTCATGATCAATTAAGTTTTGATTTTGTTTTTGTTAGAATTTAATAACCATGACAATCATATATTTATTCTAATAACAATCAAACACGTATGCGGAAGCGTAGGATCATATTTTAACATATAAAGATTAACCGAATAATAAAAGTAGCGTAGCTTAGATCCTAGCAAGAACAAGGATCAAAACTTCAAAACTTCTTCTTTTAATTATCAAAGTGGATTAGCGAGACATCCCTTACCATTTTGTATCTCAATCCAAGATGTATAAACTATAGTGAGTTTATACCACAGTCTTGTACACACGTACTATAACCGAACTAATGATTATGCTAGTAATAAACACAAATTAAACCAAAACAATTTTTTGCTTAATAAAACTTGGATCGACAATCCCAAAGGGATGTGTACGATCAGATTTGGACAAAGAAGAAGAAGAACAAGACTTAGGGTTATAGCAAGAGTGCAAAGATCAAGAAACAATAACCCCTAAGCCTTGTATTTATAGTGTGCTAATCTTGGAGGACAAGTTTGACTTGGATTGGGCTTTGGAACCCTTTGGCCGATCGGCCTAGACTCCCCAAGGGATTCTAGAACTTTCTTGCTCCTCTAATTACACCTATAGTCCTTCCTTTATTCACTAACGGTCGTTAGTCAATTCCCGTTAATTACTTAACGTCCGTTAGTCGTTATTTTGTGTTTAAATAATTAAATATATAACGGTTTATATATATTAATTATTGTACATTAATTCCTCATACGTAATGTGTGCAATCCCGTGGTCCCGAGTTCGATTCTAGTCATACACGTTTAATATTTGTCCATAAACTTAATAGCTCCCACTTGGACATCTATTAATAGTGTAATGACATTGGTTAGCGTCTAGCAACACGCCAATGCCCCTAGTACAACTCGAGGGTGGTTTACTGGAAAAACCATTCGATGATTCATCATCATACTCATCCTTTTGTTTCTAATACTTCATTAATAAATATATGGATCTCAGTCATTCTTTATTAACCATTCTGTTTCTCGTTGTTTCTGATTGAGCAAGATTACCAAATCTTCTGAACATATTCAGGGGAGATCTTGGGTGTGGCCACACAAACATCTTGCCAACCCTACGAGGGGCCCAACAGTATTAAACTTCAAACAAATTTGAAGGAACAAATTCTCTCTTGACTACGAGCCTAACCCATGAACTTTGCAACACTTCTGAAAACAATCCTTATAGCTACCAGTTACGTATAGCGGTAAATTGCTTCACAGAAATGCACTACATCCATGACAGTTATCTGGTATCTCAAGTATGAGGAT
Organism: Artemisia tridentata subsp. tridentata; assembly: GCA_021014915.2. NCBI lineage: Eukaryota > Viridiplantae > Streptophyta > Magnoliopsida > Asterales > Asteraceae > Artemisia > Artemisia tridentata. The sequence continues at coordinate 264,986,719 of CP139501.1, read as the reverse complement.
AACTATATAAACATGATTTACTTGATGACAAGATCCATAAAGTAAACTCATGAAGTTAGGATAAGTCCTATATTCAATTCATTGAATATCATGTGAAATTGGTATGACAACGAATCAATATACTTTCAAGTATATTCTACCAATACTCATATTTGTCTTAATTTAATGATATTCCCATATCACTAATCGACAACGGACAATTTAGAATAATCAATATATTCAAGGATTAAACATGCAAATACAGGATATATTATTAAGAAAATGATAATCAAACATAACAAGTATTTTATTCCATTAAAATAATAACTGTTCATAACATCCCATTATCCAAACACTAATCACAGATGGGCATGAAACTACTAGCTAAACGAAGTCCTATGCCTTCAGCATGTTAATTAAGCTTTCCACCAGGTAAAGCCTTCGTTAAAGGATCAACTCGGTTATTATCTGTGTGAACTTTGAGTAATTAGATTTCACCTATCTCCACTTGTTCTCTAACATAGTGATATTTAATCGGGAAATGTCTGGTGCCCTTCATGATTCCAGGTTCATTGGCAAATGTAATTGCGGCTGAATTGTCACAATACATCTTTATAGGGTTTTCGATTGAGGGCATAACTCCAAGCCCTGAAACGAACTTCCTAATCTAGAAAGCTTCCATTGCAGCTTCTGAAGCAGCAATATACTCACTTTCTGTTGCAGACATCGCTATGGTACTCTGCTTCTTGCTCTTCCAATCCACAGCTCCTCCATTAATGACAAAGACATAACCCGTCTGAGACTTCGTATCATCTTTATCACATTTTCAGGAAGCATCGCAGTAACCTGTAACACCAAGTTCTGCTTCTAGATTTCCCCCATATACTAAAAATATATCTCTTGTAGCTCTCAAGTACTTGAGAATATGTTTAACAGCAGTCCAGTGGAGTTCACCTGGATTCTGCTGATATCGACTGGTTATGTTTTGAGCAAATGCCACATCAGGCCTTGTGCATCTCACCGCATACATAATAGATCCCACAGCCGAAGCATAAGGGACTCTCTTCATGCGTGCCACCTCTTCAGGTGTTGAAGCACAAGCTTTGCTACTTAAGCCATGATTCTCTTGCATCGGCAAACATCCCTTCTTGGAATTTTGCATATTGAATCTTTTCAATATTTTATCGATGAAAGCACTTTGGCTTAATCCAATCAACCGCTTTGATCTATCTCTATAGATCTTGATTCCTAGAATGTATGCTGCTTCTCCTAAATCCTTCATGGAAAAACATTTCCCAAGATAGGCTTTCACCTCTTTCAATCTTGGAATATTTTTACCCATGATTAATATGTCATCAACATATAGGACTAGGAAAATAACATCACTCCTACTAGCTTTGTGATATACACATGGCTCATCGAGATTTTGAGTAAACCCAAACCTTTTGATTTCTTCATCAAATCTCTTATTCCATTGTCGTGATGCTTGCTTCAATCCATAAATGGATCTTTCAAGTTTGCATACACGGTTTGGAAATTCTGGATTCACAAACCCCTCAAGCTGCGCCATATAGATGTCTTCATCTAGGCGACCATTTAATAAGGCGGTTTTGACATCCATTTGCCAAATCTCATAATCATAGTACGCTGCTATGGCTATGAGAATCCTAATAGCCCTTATGTCAGCTACAGGAGAAAATGTCTCCTCATAGTCAACACCATATGTTTGGGTAAAGCCTTTAGCTACCAAACGGGCCTTATAGGTGTGTACATTGCCATCCATGTCAGTTTTCTTCTTGAAGAGCCACTTACTTCCAACTACCTTGGCATAGGGAGGAAGGTCTACTTCAATCCAAACTTGATTATCTCTCATGGATTGCATTTCCTCATTCATAGCAATCTACCATTTATCCTTTTCAGGATCATTCATGGCAGCTCTATAATTAGCAGGTTCTCCAAGATCCCCTAATATAGTCTCCTCAACCTCTACGTTAAGACATAGACGTTCAGGTGCTTTCACAGTCCTTGCATATCTGCGAATGGGAACAACTTCAGGTGGAGGACCCAGACTTTCAGGTTCCACAGGAAGTTCGCTAGTATTTTTAGAAGGTAATGTATCCTCTTGATCATCTTCCAGATCATATATCCTCCCACTGAATTCTTGAGATATGAGATCATTTTCAAGAAAATCTACATACCTAGCAACAATTACTTTGTTTTCAGGTGGGTAGTAAAAATAGTAACCCATCGTTTCCTTTGGGTATCCTACAAAGATACACTTTACAGATCTCTGTTGGATTTTATCTGCTGAGTCACGTTTAACAAACGCCTCGCAACCCCAGACCTTTAAATAAGACAAGTTAGGCGTTTTTCCAAACCATAACTCATAAGGTGTCTTATCAACCTTCTTGGTCGGAACCATATTTAAAATGCGAATCGCAGATTCTAAGGCATAATCCCAAAAGGATAAAGGAAGAGTTGTAAGATTAAACATTGATCACACCATGTCCAACAATGTACGATTCCTTCTCTCAGATACACCATTTTGTTGTGGAGTATATGGAGATGTGAGATGCTGGACAATTCCATTATCAGCTAAATAATCTTTAAACTCTTGACTCAGGTATTCACCACCCCTATCGGATCGAAGAGCTTTAATCTTCTTTCCAAGTTGCAATTCTACTTCTGGTTTGAAAACCTTAAATGTTTCAAACACCTCATGTTTATGTTTAAGTAAATAAACATATCCATAACGGCTGAAGTCATCAATAAAGGTTAAGAAGTAGCTAGCACCTCTCTTTGACACATGTCTAAGTGGTCCACATACATCAGTATGTATCAAACCAAGTAGATCAGTAGCCCTTTACATACGATTATTGAAAGGTTTCTTTGTCATCTTTCCAGATATACAAGATTCGCATTTATCAAATGATTTATCATTGATATCTTGCAAAAGCCCATCACGTTGCAGCTTTTGCATGCGAGTCTTGCCTATATGAGCAAGTCGACAATGCCAAAGATAAGATGAATCCGAGACATTCTTGATTCTCTTATTATTGATGCTATACATTGAATTATAATCATTGAATTCATTCATATCAATCTCAAATACACCATTCACAGCAATAACATTAAAATAAAAAACATTACTAAACGAAACAGAAATTCCATTGCTTGAAACAGTATGTTGAAAACCAATATCCAATAAACACGAAAGGAGACAACACCTCTAACAATAGTAGGTGCATAATGACAATTATTCAAAAACAGTACTAAGCCCGAAGGCAAAACTAATTTAAATACTCCTATAGCTTCAACAGCTGCATGTGCTCCATTGCCCACGTGCAGATATTGTTCCCTATAGGCTAGTCTCCTTTCAACTCTAAATCCCTGCAGTGTATTGCAAATATGAATACCACATCCAGTATCGTATACACAGGAATTTATTTTATGAGTTAATGAAAATAATTCAATCATGAAAAAGTTACCTGAAGTACTGGCTTTACCAGCCTCAACCTTCATCTTTTTCACACGCAACTCATCGAGATAGAGTGGACAGTTCCGCTTCCAATGTCCTATCTCATGACAGTGATGACAAGCCTGATCCTTCTTGTTCGGATTCTCCTTGTTCTTCTTAGGGTTGTTCTTCTTGGGCATAGGTTGATAGGCCATAACTTGTTTACCCTTGTCAACCTTACCCTTACCCTTTTTATTCGCCTGCGGTTTTGGCTTTTGGATCCTACCTCCTTGTATAGCTAATACCTGAGGAGTAGGTGCCTTGTTTGGTAAACCTTTTTCATAGTCCACAAGCATTGCGAGCAATTCTGTGACTGTCTTCCCCGAGCAATGCATGTTATAGTTTTGAACAAAACCTTTAAAATCCTTGTTCAAGGACCTATTGATTAGGTTCACACACACATTCTCAGGATAGACATAGTTGATCTGGTGTAGTTGGTCCATGTACATCTTCATTTCCAACTCATGATCACGAACAGGTTTACCTTCCCCCTGCTTGCAGCTGTGTAATGCATCGATCAAATCATACAATTCAACGGCTGCTGGCTTCTCATAAGTCTTTTGGAGTTCATCCAGCATATCTTTAGGAAAATAGTTGTCAAATTGCTTTTGCAACTTGGGAACCATACTTCCGAGCATCAAACACGCACCTTCATTGTGCTTTTCGAACTCCAATTGCCATGCTTGTCTGACCTCTTCAGGTTCAGTAGCAGCTGGCTCTTGAGGGCAAGGCTTAGTCAAATATTTCAGCTTTTTGGACACTCTTAAGACAATCCTGAGTGACTTATGCCAGTCATTGAAATTTGGGCGAGTCAATTTTTCCCTTTCAAAATGGTTTTTGAAAGCAGAATTTAGTACAGCATTTTCGGGTTGAGCCATTTCTACAGAAAAAGTTGAAATATTCGTATTCTAATAATACAATTTTTCAAGAAAAGAAAATACCCGAGAAATATACATATAACCATTTAATCTTCTTGAAAACTATGATCCAAATTTTAATAGTTTCACTACATCAGTTGATCTGCTAGTAGTGAAAGTACAAAATATGGTAATCTGTCGTACAATAATCGGCAAACAACTTCCGACTCCTAGATCATTATGGGAATTACATTTGCCAAATACGATTTGAAAAGTAAGCATGTTTCTTCCCATCTCATGCCTTAAGTTTCTAGGTCTCACTAACAACTTAATTAAGTCGTCTAATTTAGAAACTGCAAATTCTCCATTACTGGTCTCACGCATAATGAAAATTTACCTTGTCATTAAAATCTAGGCAAGGTCTCACTTACGCTAAATATTAACTCCAAGTGTTTCTTATAATTAGATAGCATGGACTTAAATTTTTAGGGTATTAATTTTGATGTGACAATCAAAATATGTACGAAAAAGCATGCACACATCTTCGTATCATAAGTTTTCAAAACATTTTTATTTACCAATTAGGCTAAGATTTAAATCAACAAAGTGTTAATTGTGGTATTGGTTCACCAATCAAAGAATTACCTACAATTATCGCCCACTATATCTTACTGCTGCATGAGTCAAAAGACCCAAGTTATTCGGATAATTACCACAAAAGTGACGCGTGGAATTGAGGTCAATTCACCCTTAAGATGATTTTATACAAAAAAAATAGCTTACTTGGTAGCTCCAATTAGACGCACAAAGGAGCGGAGAGACAAACGTTCGCCCAAAGGCTAATTAAAAACGCGTCCCTTTCGGACGACAATTTAATGTCAAGCCTCCTTATACCCCTCTTATAGTTTGTCTAAACTGGGTGAGCCGTTCACACTATTGGTACAAAACTCATCACTCAATTAAAAGTTTATGATTATAAGTCTTAAAAATATGTTATAAACTATAATATTGCTAGTCTCGCCTGGGAGCAAATTACCGTGCGAAGCGAACCACTGTCGGCACATAAGACTTTGCAATATGTATAATTTATCACATCAAGTTTCATAATTATTAGGTCAATTTATTTTCTATTCGAAAAATTACCCTTTTCTTGCTTACAATTCGTCATACAATTTAAACAAAAAAAAAAAGAAAAAAAAAGTAATTAATCAAAATAAATAACCAAATAATAACACATAATCTTAACAATTAAATCATGTAGCCACATGCAAACTTGTTGATAAACCCTATTAATAATCTATCTATGTTTTTAATATGCATATATCTAACTAAGACTATCCCTACTATGGTAGGTGAGCCACATACATCGACGAATCGATTGCGTTAGTCTTAGCAAATATATATCAAGTAGCACATAAATAGATTCATTAATTTAATAATTGAGGTCTTCCCCAATTTTAGATATATCTAAATTACATGTGACAATCAACTTAACAATTAATTCAAACCCTAATCCATGATAAACATTCATGTTTCATCATGGATTAATTACAAGTCACAAGATACGTAACATTTTCACACATAAACATGTTACTAATTTTAGGGTTCCAAACTAATTTTAATTAAGAGGGCATCGGCCCCCCTCCCCCCCCCCCCCAAAAAAAATTAGGGCTTCGATTTTTTTATGTTCTAAACCCTAAAAGAAATCGACTAACATGTAATCCTAATCCAAGATTCGATTTTTATGTGTTTCGGTAATTCAATTACATGTTAAAACGGCTCGTGATGCCACTGTTAGAATTTAATAACCATGACAATCATATATTTATTCTAATAACAATCAAACACGTATGCAGAAGCGTATGATCATATTTTAACATATAAAGATTGACCGAATAATAAAAGTAACGTACCTTAGATCCTAGCAGAACAAAGATCAAAACTTCAAAACTTCTTCTTTTAATTATCAAAGTGGATTAGCGAGATACCCCTTACCGTTTTGTATCTCAATCCAAGATGTATAAACTATAGTGAGTTTATACCACAGTCTTGTACACACGTACTATAACCGAACTAATGATTATGCTAGTAATAAACACAAATTAAACCAAAACAATTTTTTGCTTAATAAAACTTGGATCGACAATCCCAAAGGGATATGTACGATCGGATTTGGACAAAGAAGAAGAAGAACAAGACTTAGGGTTATAGCAAGAGTGCAAAGATCAAGAAACAATAACCCCTAAGCCTTGTATTTATAGTGTGCTAATCTTGGAGGACAAGTTTGACTTGGATTGGGCTTTGGAACCCTTTGGCCGATCGGCCTAGACTCCCCAAGGGATTCTAGAACTTTCTTGTTCCTCTAATTACACCTATAGTCCTTCCTTTATTCACTAACGGTCGTTAGTCAATTCCCGTTAATTACTTAACGTCCGTTAGTCGTTATTTTGTGTTTAAACAATTAAATATATAACGGTTTATATATATTAATTATTGTACATTAATTCCTCATACGTAATGTGTGCAATCCCGTGGTCCCGAGTTCGATTCTAGTCATACACGTTTAATATTTGTCCATAAACTTAACAGTCTTGTACTTTACAGTAATATTTGCATGTAGCAGATGTGGTCCAAGGGATTGGGGCATCGCAAGAATCACTTGTCAATGGGTAAGATTGTAAGATACATAACTCCAAAAGTGGATGATCAATGCTAGAGTTGCAAAAGTTGACGTTTAATAAGTAAAAGTGGGTAAATTTTGACTCAAATGTGGGTTATAATTTGTCTTTTACCGATGCAAGTGTTGTGGAACATTCTGGTTTATTATGTTTTGATTGTTGATAATATATTAAGCTTGTTTATATTTTGTCATATCTATAATTCTTAAATCGTTTCATTACTTTTGTCAAACTGCTTAATTATGTGAAGTTGTGAATCATCGTTATAAAAATAGTGACTCAGTTTGCGTTTCATGCTTATCATACGATAGGTTCAGCTGCGTACTTTGGATGGCTTGTTTATATTTTGTCATATCTATAATTCTTAAATCGTTTCATTACTTTTGTCAAACTGCTTAATTATGTGAAGTTGTGAATCATCGTTATAAAAATAGTGACTCAGTTTGCGTTTCATGCTTATCATACGATAGGTTCAGCTGCGTACTTTGGATGGCTTGGTGAAGGATACAAGTATATTAACACACAAAGCTTCAAATTGATACTACTTCATGTCAGTTTGTGATAAGGTAAGGTTGCCAACTCGGTCATAAATATCACAATGAGCAGTCTTAATTGTGTGTATATATATATCCTATATTCATCTTTTGAATATTATGTATACCGGTTATTGTTAGGAATGCTTTTAACATGAAAATGTGACAACATATTTGGTATTACAATAGTTATCTTGTTAGGCTCAAACACATGGACTAAAAACGTCAATAGTGTAAAGTGTAGAGTGTGAGAGCCTATATATACCCCTCTATACTTCTATAGAGTATAGAGGGGTGATGCTTTGTGTGTAACTTATCATTTTCATTATTATCAATAAAACAACTAGTTATCCTTTATCTCTCTAAAATCTTTCTATCTTTCTATGGCTAACCAAAACAATAGTTCCCACAAGTATCTTTCTCTCTCTAAAATAGCTAACCAAAACAATAGATCCTATAAGTGACATCATAGCCTCGTTATTATATTGGTTGATTTTTGTGATTTATTTTGTCATTAAACGTCATTTTTTAAAACTGTTATTACGAGTTTTTTACTCTGTTACATATTTTTTGTTTTAACAGTTTTAAGTGGTCAAATCTGGTATTATTTGTGGTCAAAAACAGTAAAAAAGGTGAGATTTTGAATCTGGGTTTTTTCTGGAAAAACTTTGAAGATCTCCGAGTATGGATTGAAGATCTTCGAGTAAGCAACTCAGTTTTTGAGTTTCTCCGAGTAAGGAAGCAACTCATTTTATGAGTTTTTCCGAGTAAGGAAATGTTGGGTTTATCCGAGTAACATTTATGTGTATACTTTCCGAGTACGGAAATCAGAAATCTTCAAAGTGTCCTTTTCCGAGTAAGAGACTATGTGCAAATTTTTACAAAATCTCCAAGTAAGGAAATACATATCATCTCTCCGAGTAAGGAAATTTATGGACTTTCCGACTAAGGTGCTGTTTGTTTATTGAATCTGAATTAGTGGTCCAAAAGTCTGAATCTGAATTGTTTTAGTCTGTTTGTTTTTATAAAGTGTCTGAATAAACAAAAAACAATCCTTTCGCTATAAAACAAACCAAAAGACCCTCCTCCATTCATGATTATTAATAAAAAAATCAAGACCAAGATGAGGAGATAAGGATTGAAAAGAAATAGGTGTAAAATTTAAACTTTTCAGATGTAATCAGACATATTCAAATGTCTGAATGAATCAGACCCTATTCAGATGTATTCAGACTTCATATGTCTGAATAAACAAACAGTCTGAATCTGAAAATGTCTGACCGAATCAGACTTCAGACGTATTCAGATCTGAATGAGCCGAAACAAACACAACCTAAGGGTTTGACTCGGTCTGAATTGACTCAAACCGAGTTGACTCAGTCGGGGTTGACCTGTTTGACCTCAGATCTAAAGTGTCTTCACTGGTCAAAACTGTTAAAACGAAAAAGAAAGAGAAGAAGAGGTAGAAGAAACGAGAAGACCAGACTCATAACCCAAATCATACAACATCAAATCCAATCAATATCCTAAACCCTTCACCTCACATACAACAAAAGTCAACAACATTAACAATCAGCTACCCTCCTCACGTCACAACTGCCAACAACATTACAACCGCAATATCCCATCTCCGTACAACAATACTCAAACTTAAATGGAAATTTAACGAGAATCTCATATATTTTTTTTCGTGTCGTACAAAGCCCAAAGAACTTTACAAGTTCAAACACACAAAAAGACATCATCATAGATCCGAAACTAGAAGATAAAACGACCTCAAGATTTTATTTCGTGTTTCACAAAATATTTCAAGACCTTTCAAAAGATCCAACACACGAAATTTAAAACATCATAGATCTGTGAAGAGATTAAACTCACTCCATTTATATTCGAAATTAAAGAAAGAACAAAAACAATAGTGTTTATGTCCTCTCTTTGTTTCGATCAGAAAAACAACAAACCAAATGCAAAACTAACAACCTTACCCGAGACCCATAGGATCTTGAAGCCAAAAATGTTAAGATAATCGTTGTAGGGTACGTCTTTGTTTGGTGTTCGTGCTAAGAACAAACAAGACGATTAAGTTGTTGTGTTTCATTTGAGTTGGATTTCGTTTGTGATGAGAATGGATTGCTGCGTTTGATGAGAGAAAAGGAGATATGAGGCGCGTATTTTTTTTTAGATTGGTGAGAGAAACTTTGTGATGGGGGCGGATGAAATGTTTTAGGGTTAACTAATGACAGATAATTAGGATATGGTTGTATTAAATATCCATTAGGTTTGATGTTAATGGGCTGGTGTGATTCATACACAGGTTCTTGGGCCGATATTTTTTATAAGGATTTGATGGCTGGCATCTTAACAACGAAAATCTGGGCCAAAAAGGTTGCGGAGATTTGGGTGTTATAAGGTTAATTGAGCTAAATTTTGGTATAATAAATGGTTAATGGTTATATTTGGGGTACGTAATGACAAAGTGATTAATTTTTGAGGATATGTGTTTTTGACAATATCGGGATTAAACCATTATCAAGATTAGTTTAAACCGTCAAAAAAGGCTAGTTTTGGGTATTTAACCGCAAGAAATGACTACGGAGTTGATTCATTATTACTTATTTGAGATTGAAGTTGGATTTCACGGATGCGTGTACCTAGTATCTCAAGATATCGGGTTTGGTTGGATGCATGATTCTTCGAGATCCTTGTTCGAGCTTTTAACCGCAAGAATGATTAAGACTTGATTTGTCTAGTTATACCTGATGTAAGGAGTTACGTTGTTGTGCTCACAGTGTATAGCTATCACTTTTAAGGAGTTACGTTGTAGTGCTCAAGTGTCACAAAAATCTGTGGATGATTCGAGAGAAGTTCATATACAGTTAAGGATGGTTGGATGGGTATATGACTCTACCTTTATTGGACATACGGGGTTACGCTGCCTCCGTTTCCATCGTAACATAGTGTGTATGCTTCCGATTCCGCGAAGACATCGTGGGGGAAGAGAGTGGATGTTCTTTGTACTTTTTTCGACTTCTTTGCGAAAACACTCTTTCTCCATGAGTATCTGCAATCAGGGGGAAGAAATATGCACATCGGGGACGCACAAGCTTACAATGTTATGACTACCGGAGAGACGTCCGCAGAGATGATCAGTGGTTCAGTTTTGTGACTTTGGTGTAATCGTGTCAACTTTCGCGGGTTATTTTGTGTGAAGTAGCCTACATATGTGAGAAGATCTTGCTGATTTCTTGCATGTTACCCCCGAACGGATTTTTCGCATTGTGTATTAGTCAGATTTGCTTGGTGTGGTTTACTGTTTTGTCTACAAATTCCGTTGCGCAATTAAAACTTCAAAAAGTTAGAAGATATGTTAACTACATCAATGTTTCGAATCTGCTGAAGACGGTTGTCAGTTTGGGGTGAAGCTGATTCAGAAACTTCGCCAAAAAAGAAGTGTACGGAGAAGCTACTAAAGACATGCAGTATGAATTGGGGGGAAGTTAATCCATTTCATACATATTACATCATTTGCCTACAAGTGGAGAAAAAGTTCTCAAGCCGAGGTACAAGATGAAGACAAAGAGCGTCAACTGCATACATCCTCAGCATTTGAAGAGCCTATGAAGACTTTTCTTTATTTGTATTTGTACTTGTAGGAAATGTTGTAAGTAATCCCATATGTTGCCACATTGGGGGAAGATTGTTAGGAATGCTCCTAACATCTAGTTATCCTTTCTCTCTCTAAAATGGCTAACCTTTACTTCCATAATCCCCGACCTCCCAAATCACAATATCAACCAAAACAATAGATCCTACAGTTATGGGCATTCGAGCCAAGTTAAGCATGACGTTGCTTCACATAAAGGCATTTTATGAAAGAATTTGAGGCTCAGGTTTCTTATAGGTTTGTGGTCAATTTGCCTAAGCCTTAGCTCCATCAGTGTACATCAGCTTCTAAGTGTCCGGATCATTTGCAAAGTAGCACAAATTTGCAAAGCCTAAAAAGTATTTTGGTGCTGCCACGTGTCCCCCCTCCTTTTTCCCCTCAAGTATACTTATGTAATTTCTCCTCCTTCCCGCTATATCCCCTTCTTCCCTCTTTTTCTTTCTATTATCAGGTTTTTCTTTCTATTATCAGGTTTTTCTTTCTATTGTTTATTCTCCCAGTACCCTCCCAACCACCACTATCATCATCAGATCTAACACAACACATCCCGATCTCCTCATCCCCTTTCATACCATCATCATCATCATCAGATCTAACACATCACCGTCTCCGTCACCATTACCGTCTCCATCACCATCACCGTCTTCACGCCGTCAGCAACACCGTCATCACGCTGTAAGATCCTGTGAAAAACCTTGTAATCAATCTCAGTGATTAATAATAATCTCGAATTACTATTTCCTAACGCCTATTTTTGCTAGAAATTTAAACTTTTCGTTATCATTGTTAATAGCCATGTATTATATATACACAAATATATATTAAACGCATCGATATTATATCCCCTACACAACAACACGTTTACGCAACGATATGTAATTATATTCGATGAGTCATTCACTACACTTAATTAAAGTAATATCACCTACATCTATTTAACTAAAAACATTAACCCTAATAACACTAACAATAAACCTAATCATAAAATATCACTACAAACCAACCGGACCCTTAATCTTCTCGGCCCAACAACTACCTCTCAACCTTATTATTCCAAAAGCCCATCGAACTAGTTAATTGCCAATCCAATTAAACACCATAGCCCATTCGACCACTTATTAAGGTTGTTGCATATTTCGTGTTTTCTTCTTTTCACCCGCTCGATACCACACTCAATCAAAGACTCCCATGCAAAACTTAAAACTCGACATTTAACAAGTTAACCAATAAAAACTCAACTCCAACTCCACAACTCACCATCACCACGAAGACAAGACTGTGTCAATTACCCCTCCTTATTTTATTTTCTTGCCTTACTTTTAATACTCACTCGTTACTCATTGTCCTAAAAACTCGACATTATTAATAAGACCAAGCACGATCTTCATTCATCTTTACACATTCGAAAGCATCATGTAACTAATTAATGTAATATCCAAAAACCCAACTAACATTTCTAATGATTAGCACAATAGTGGCACTTGATTTAGTTATCTCCATTTCGAACTAAACATTAGCATACATTCATTTGTAAAATTCGAACCTTGACCCAAACCATAACCCACTACTGTGATATCAAAAATCAACTAGAAATAACAATTTGAAACTTGACGACACAAACTTATCAATATGGACATTCCAAAAATGCAAAAGTGAAATAGAAAGGCAACTTGTGGTCAATAAGCTTATCCACGTATAAGAACTAAATAAACAAGAACATACAATAGCTAAAGTACAAAGTTATAGCCACTCTCACACTCAAATGAGGAAAGCATCATACAAGTGTCCCATGATAACAGTAACTTCAATCATAGTCAATACATTTGAGATATTTCACCTATATAAGCTATTTCATTCGTTCATTGCCCATCTCTATCACCCATCACCTTCCATCAAACTCAACATATTCCTTAAACACACAAAGACTTTCTGTCGAGTAATTTGGAAGCAAAGTAATAAGAACAAGATCATATAACGTCAATTCGAAGCCCACTACTTTCCTTGAGCCTCATTCGAACAAGCCATCATTTTTCTCACCACCTTTCCAAAAGGGTGAAGTAAGTCTCCATATTCTTTCTTGAATATACATATCAAGTATCCATTCGAATGTTCTAATTTATTTCATATGACTCACTGTCATGAATTATCTCACACATTTACATATAAACACACCATGCATCACTTTGCTTAGTTCATATATAGTAGCATTTCATGTAGTCGCATGCATATGTTATTCAAACATTAGGATATTCGAGTTCAACCGGATTAACAAAAGCTAAAGGGAATTTGACAAACCTTAGTTTAGTCGAACCACCCAAACCACGCTTAACTTATGATCACCCCTTGAATATCACTTAAACTCAACTTGAACATAAACTACAAAACCCCCGCTAAACCGTATAAAAAGAAAACAGAAAATTTTCCAAGACAATACTAGTTAAAAATTCACTCGAACAAGACATTTTCCGATTTATTTAATACGGAACCTTTCATGCAACACCTAAAAATTTTTATCATTCTCAATAGTTCACATGACAAACTAATTATTTCATGTTTTGAGATCCCTCTCGTAACCCCACCTCGACACCTAAATTAACTTCTTTTTAACGCCACTCGACTAGAACCAAGCACTTAGAAAATTTCATGGAAGATTCACAAAATCTTTTCACTCGACCAGCCCATAATCTGTTAACATATCTTCGAAATCTCACATGTAATATATCGATATTTTTACATCACTCGAATGACAAACTAGCAAACTATATTTTTCATGTTCCAAGTTCAATCTCACGAACTCGTTATCACACCCAAAATGCCTTCTTTTGATCGATCCTCATTAACAGTTAACAACCATTTTCAGAAAAACTATTACAACTCTCGGTTGGGCCAAAAACCAAGCCCAACAAGGATTCGCGATAGCAAGGCCCAACAGGCCCGAATAATATATTTTTAGAATCCTAAAAATAGCCTAAATCCAAGCCCAAAACTATTTTCACGCCCTCGCCTCTAAAACTCTTAACGGGCTATGTTACAAATCGTTAAGGAGCCCATTAGTGCAAAAATAATTTATTTTCTGAAATAATAAAGTGAAATAAGTTAAAATAAACTTAATAAAGTTATAAAAATTTTCAGAATATTTTTCCCGTCATTTATATGCGAAAAGGACTAAAAATGTAACGCGATTTAACCGAAAAGGACTAAAACTGCCAAACCTGGAAACTAAGGGACTGAAGTTGTAAAAACAGTTGTAAAGGACTGAAATTGACATATTATTGAACTTCAAGTCTTATATGGACTATTGGACAATTACTGGACGATTATCGGACTATGGACTAAATAAGGACTAACGACGTAACGTGAGTTCCGGTTAGGGTATAAAATGTAAAACCTAGAAAGAATCAAGGACCAACTATTATAACTTGTCATTCTTATCTTCTTTTTCATTTTTACTCCATATCTTTACTTTTTATGCATAATTGCATTACATTTGCATATTAGTAATAGCGATAGAAATATTTCATATTAATATCTTATTTAATCGTTGAGGATATGATCTTACGAGATGTGCAAGCACCCTAATCATATTACACCTTCACTCACAATGATTTGATCATTAGTTAATCACCATCCACTACTCATACACACACACCAATAGAGATTAGTAAGATTCTCAGTATTTATATATATTTACCAGGTTCTATATCGAAGTTGTTGTAATCACCTCTGAGTTATTTTTACCATCACCAGGAACGCATAAGGTGAGTCATGGCCTCACTTTTTAAACTCTTTATACTTTTTAAACTCCGTGAGGGGGATACATGCTATAACTAAATCACAAGTATTTTTCTGTATGCTACCTGACTTGATATATGCCTAAGTACACCATATTGCCATAAGACCCTTTATCATGAGCCATTAATCACTGCGGTGAACGCGAATATAATGAATAGATCTATTAGAGGTTGACGACCTATCCCACTAATACTGTGACGGAATGCTTTTTGCTAGTCGTATTAGTCGCGATGCATTATATTTGAGAGAAATAGGAATTGGCAAAATCACCTATTACACGAGGGCAAATTCTCATCATTAATTTGGTGGGCACCTCCGTTTAGGCGGTACTTTGTTAACGTTTGCGTGTCATGAGACTTAGGGCAATATATGAACTGCAATATCAATCTTTTAAACTGATTGTATCCCCAATACAATCTTACTTGTGATTGAACTGATATTTAAACTACAAACTCCATGATTTCACTCAACATTATGTTGACTTTTAAGCATGTATCTCAGGGAACTAGGAGAGCACGGCAAGGCATGGAGCAGGCATACCCTATCTTCAATAAATGGTGTAAAATAAGTTGTAATTCAGTTAAAATAATGTTTCTTTGAAGAAACCGTAGTACTCTGATGTAATGTTTTATAACTGAATTTATATTATGGACCTATGTAAATTAAAAATGCCATCTTAGGCTGTTTTTCTATGATTTCACATTCGATCCTCACAGTAACACCCAAATAAATCTTCCGCTGCCACAAATCAAATTTGGGGGTGTTACAGTTTGGCATCAGAGCTTCGGTTATAGAGAACCAAATGTTTTTAAACGTTGGACTATAACTACATTTTTCAAACAAATTAACTATACACCATGTTACCCTAAACTCTCCATGCCTGCTTGCTGCCGTGCTCGGTATGTTATATATTAAGATTATCACATATAAGCCTCAGCATATTTGGTAATTACTGTGCACAACTAGATCATTTCATGCTTATATCACACCACTTGATGTTAGTAAGTTACTTATTTTACGATATATGAATTATTACAGTACTATGTCGTTTATCACCCACTTTAGTATATCATCGGAGCCGGACTCCGAGGGATCACCAGCATCAGTCACGTCCCCCATACTCCTCGATGCTGTAGTACCAGAGATTGTGCCTGACGCGATCGAGCCCCTCGTAGAGGGTAGAGCCGCCGCTATACCTTTATTAGATGACATACATGTACCAGTCTTGCCAGCACCTACGCTACCACCACATTTTGTTTACGACACCTACTCTCCTTTTTACATACCACCCCCTGACGACTTGTACTATGAGAGTCAGCAATGGCTCCCCGCTGATGATTTACCCGAGCCCCATCATGTTGCACCACCACCACTACCTGATCATGTACTTGACATACATACCCAGACATATCCACTACCACCTCGACAGCGGGATCCGATCCCTGCAGAGGACATTCCTTCATCGAGCAGACGTCGCATATCGGACCAGATACACCCATCCTCACCATCACTACCTTACCCTCCTGGTTTCACTCCCCCGGCTCAGACCCATGATGCCTGGGAAGGATTTAGACCGGTAGTCACCCACACCCTTATACCATCCACTGTAGTGACACGACTCGAGAGCCACGGAGAGCAGATTGAGTCACTTCTTCGGATGATGGACCATGTACCGTTAGATTCTCCGGGTACTATCACTGATACACTGCATAGGTTGGCATCCAACAGAGCAGCGATACAGCAGTGCCTGAGACAGATGCAGACAGACTTGGCAGATACCCGTTCCTACGCGATATCAATACGCAGAGAGGGACAGGACTTAGCTTGGGAGGCGCACACAGCACAGCGTAGAGCCGACACATTAGAGAGACTCATGGGAGATATACAGATGGAGCATCAGGCAGAGATACAGAGACTCAGAGACCAGATCTCAGAGCTCACGAGGCGTACGGATAGACCTGAGCAGTAGACATAGTTAGCATGATTGTATAGTTTGAGACATTGTAGTCTGCCGCATGTGGCACTTAATAAAGACTCTTGTATCGTTTTGTTGTATAAACTCAACTGATCAAGTTATTAATGTTGTAATGCTGGTAGTAATGTACTATATATCTGTTAACTCATGTATTATGGTTGTTCGTATGTATTGTAATTGTATCCAGACATGTCGTGATGTTATCTGTGATTATTATGATTCTCAAATTGTGTAAATATTGTAAAAACCTGAAAACATAAAGTATGTGACATGAAATTCAGTTTGATTAAATTGATTGTACCTTAGCAACCCCACATCAATAAAATTGATAAATTACAGGACATTGTAATTATGGGAAGATATTCAATTTAGTCATCATTTCACACCATGATTACATTGTACTCAACTATTCTGTCCGAATTCTAAATTTGTATTCTTGTGACATTAATAGAAAATGGCACATAGCGACAACGAAACCATCAACGCAACCGTAACACTAACACATGAGGAGGTTCGAAGAATGATTGATGAAGGCATCACCGCAGCACGCGAGGCCGATGCAGCAAACCGCTCAAGCAATACTATGGGAGCAACAAATGAAAGTGAGGCATCTACTCCACGTAAATGCACTTACAAAGAATTTTTAAGTTGCCAACCAACCACCTACCGAGGCGTAGAAGGAGTGACGGAACTAGCACAGTGGTTTGAGTGTATGGAGACGGTATTCATGAGAAGCAACTGTGCAGAAATCAATAAGGTCACTTTCGCCACTGGAACTTTAAGGGGAAATGCATTATCCTGGTGGAATGCTACGGTCAAGATAATGGGTACTGAAGCAGCATTTCAGATCTCATGGACCGAACTGAAGAATAAAATGCTGAAAAAGTACTGTCCTCGGACTGAAGTCAGAAAGCTTGAAGATGAATTTTACCAGTTAGAAGTGAAAAACAATGATGTCAGTGCATACAACCGGAGATTTCAAGAGTTAGCTCTTTTGTGCCCACACATGGTGCCTGACTTGGAAAAGACATTGGAGAAATACGTGGAAGGACTACCTTCAAGCATAGAAGGAGACGTCACCGCATCACACCCACAAACTCTTGAAACTGCATTCGTATTTGCTCAGCGAATGATGAGTCGAGCACTCAAGCGAGGTTCTAACTCCACAGTCAGTGGACAAAAGAGAAACTATGATAACCGTGACAGCAACAACCGGAACAGCAACAGTTATTACCATCACAGCAGGAACTACCGCAGCAATGATCGAAGCAACCGCAGTAGGAACTATCAGCAAAGCAGGAATGATAGACATCAACAACAAAACCGCAGACAAGAAGCTGCTAGAGCTTATGTGGCCACATCTGCTGAAGGAAAAGTGTATGCTGGAACAAAACCCCAGTGTAACAAGTGCAAGATGCATCATACAGGACCTTGTACCGCCATCTGCGGTAACTGTAGGAAAATAGGCCATGTAACCAAGGACTGTAGAGCCACGGGAGCAAACGCGTACCCAATAGCAGTGAAGTGCCACGGTTGTGGTGAAACAGGTCATTATAAAAGCCACTGCCCCAAGAATGTCAATCAGGTTGCCAGAGGAAGAGTTTACGTGCTCGGAGATGGAAACGTGTCACCAGACCCCAACGTCACTACGGGTACTTTCTTACTGAATCAAAATAGTGCTAAAATATTATTTGATTCTGGAGCCGATAGAAGCTTTGTATCTACTTCATTTGCTTTATTGCTTAAGATAGCACCTGTAGAATTAGACACCTCGTATGAAATTGAGATAGCTGATGGAAAATTGTTAAACACCAACACCGTACTCAAAAACTGTACCTTAACCCTCCAAAACAAATCATTTCCGATTGATCTCATGCCTATCCAACTTGGAAGCTTTGACGCGATTGTGGGTATGGATTGGTTATCCAAACATCGTGCCCGAATTATCTGTGATGAAAAAGTTGTCCAAATCCCCATAGACAATGAAACACTTATTGTTCGTTGTGACCACCATAAAACCCAACTCAATATCATCTCGTACATCAAAACGGTGAAATACATAAACAAAGGATGTCACGCATTTTTAGTCCAGGTAACGGAAAATAAATCGAAAGAGAAAGAAAAGCGACTAGAAGAAGTGCCAGTTGTAAATGAGTTTGCAGAAGTGTTCCCTGAAGACTTGCCAGGAATTCCACCCATCCGGCAAGTAGAGTTTCAAATCGAATTAGTGCCTGGAGCAGCACCCGTTGCAAAAGCACCTTATCGATTAGCTCCCTCCGAAATGAAAGAATTATCTGAGCAGTTGAAAGAACTGTCAGATAAAGGATTCATCCAACCTAGCTCATCACCTTGGGGAGCACCAGTCCTGTTTGTCAAAAAGAAAGATGGAACATTCCGAATGTGCATCGATTATAGAGAGTTGAACAAACTCACAGTGAAAAATCGATACCCATTACCAAGAATAGACGATCTATTTGACCAACTGCAAGGATCGAGTGTTTACTCAAAAATCGATCTAAGATCAGGATACCACCAACTAAGAGTCAGAGAAGAAGACGTTCCCAAAACAGCCTTTCGAACACGATACGGACATTACGAATTCCGCGTAATGCCATTTGGTCTTACCAACGCACCCGCAGTGTTCATGGATCTCATGAACCGCGTGTGTAAACCATATCTGGATAAGTTCGTGATCGTATTCATTGACGATATTTTGATCTACTCACGCAACAAACAAGAGCATGCGGAACATTTGAGAACCATTTTGGGTGTACTCAAACAAGAGAAGCTGTATGCAAAATTCTCCAAATGTGATTTTTGGATCTCCACCGTTCAATTTTTAGGCCACATCATCAACAGTCAAGGTATTCACGTTGACCCTGCCAAGATCGAAGCAGTTAAAAGTTGGGCTTCGCCCACCACTCCCACTGAAATTCGACAATTTTTAGGACTCGCTGGTTACTATCGAAGGTTTATAGAAGGTTTTTCCAAAATCGCAAAACCTTTAACAGAACTCACTCAGAAAAACAAGAAGTATATCTGGGAAGAGAAACAAGAATCAGCATTTCAACTCTTAAAACAAAAACTCTGTGAAGCACCAATTCTAGCGTTACCCGACGGAAGCGAAGACTTTGTAGTATATTGTGACGCATCGCATCATGGTTTAGGTGCGGTGCTAATGCAGAGAAATAAAGTCATAGCTTATGCGTCTCGACAACTCAAGAAGAATGAGGAAAATTACACCAATCATGATCTAGAACTAGGAGCAGTAGTATTTGCTCTTAAAATATGGAGACATTACCTATATGGTACAAAGTGTACGGTATACACCGATCACAAAAGTCTTCAACACATACTGGATCAGAAGGAGTTGAATATGAGACAGCGCCGATGGATAGAACTACTCAACGACTACGACTGTGAAATTTGCTACCACCCCGGTAAAGCAAATGTCGTGGCTGACGCATTGAGCAGAAAAGAAAGAACCAAACCTCTTAGAGTCCGATCATTAGAAATGACAATTCATTCACCACTCCCATCTCAAATACTCATAGCCCAATCAGAAGCTCTTCAGGAAGAGAATCGAGCTCAAGAGAACATTAAGGGCATGATAGAAAGGGAGAACGGACTCATACGAAGATCCGATGGAATGTTATGTTTCAAGAAAAGATGTTGGATTCCTCTTTATGGAGGTATTCGTGATTTTATCATGCATGAATCTCACAAGTCTAAATATTCCATTCATCCCGGATCCACCAAAATGTACCAAGACCTCAAACAACTCTACTGGTGGCCAAACATGAAAGCCGACATTGCAACATATGTTGGGAAGTGTTTGACTTGTTCAAGGGTCAAAGCCGAAAGTCAGAAACCTTCTGGACCACTTGTACAACCGGAGATACCAGTTTGGAAATGGGAACGAATCACCATGGATTTTATTACCAAGTTACCAAGAACGTCGACCGGATATAACACCATTTGGGTTATCGTCGACCGTTTAACCAAATCAGCTCATTTTCTGCCTATCAAAGAAACTGACGAGTTGGACACACTCGCTCAGTTATACTTCAAAGAAATCATAATCCGACATGGAGTCCCGATCTCTATCATCTCTGACAGAGACAGTCGATTCACTTCAGGATTTTGGCAATCCTTACAGAAAGCTCTCGGTACTCAATTGGATATGAGCACCGCCTATCATCCTCAAACTGATGGACAAAGTGAAAGAACAATCCAAACCTTGGAAGATATGCTTAGAGCATGTGTGATTGACTTCGGAAAAGGTTGGGATAAACACCTGCCATTGGTTGAATTCTCGTACAACAACAGTTATCAAGCTAGCCTGAAGGCTGCACCTTTCGAAGCACTTTACGGAAGAAAGTGCAGATCACCTATCTGCTGGACAGAAGTTGGTGATATGCAGCTTACCGGACCAGAATTAATCCACGATACCACCGAGAAAATATTCAAAATCAAACATCGTCTCCAAGCCGCTCGTGACAGACAAAAGAGTTACGCAGACGTGAGAAGAAAGCCTATGGAGTTTGAAGTCGGAGATAGAGTTATGCTGAAAGTTTCACCCTGGAAAGGGATGATACGCTTCGGAAAGCGTGGAAAACTCAACCCAAGGTACATTGGACCGTTCAAAATCCTCGAAAGAATAGGTCCAGTTGCCTATAAGTTAGAACTCCCGGAAGAACTCAGTAGGATACACCCTACTTTCCACGTATCTCAACTTAAGAAATGTCTATCGGACGAGACTCTCGTCATTCCACTGAAGGAGATTAAACTGGACGACAAACTTGTATTCACAGAAGAACCCGTAGAGATAATGGATAGAGAAGTTAAGCAACTCAAGCAAAGTCGTATTCCTATTGTGAAAGTAAAATGGGACTCTAAGAGAGGACCAACGTACACATGGGAACGCGAAGATCAAATTCGTGAGAAATATCCCCATTTATTCCCGTAAACCACTCTTAGTAGCCATTTTAGACTTGAATTCCGGGACGGAATTCGAATGAGGAGGGAAGTACTGTAAGATCCTGTGAAAAACCTTGTAATCAATCTCAGTGATTAATAATAATCTCGAATTACTATTTCCTAACGCCTATTTTTGCTAGAAATTTAAACTTTTCGTTATCATTGTTAATAGCCATGTATTATATATACACAAATATATATTAAACGCACCGATATTATATCCCCTACACAACAACACGTTTACGCAACGATATGTAATTATATTCGATGAGTCATTCACTACACTTAATTAAAGTAATATCACCTACATCTATTTAACTAAAAACATTAACCCTAATAACACTAACAATAAACCTAATCATAAAATATCACTACAAACCAACCGGACCCTTAATCTTCTCGGCCCAACAACTACCTCTCAACCTTATTATTCCAAAAGCCCATCGAACTAGTTAATTGCCAATCCAATTAAACACCATAGCCCATTCGACCACTTATTAAGGTTGTTGCATATTTCGTGTTTTCTTCTTTTCACCCGCTCGATACCACACTCAATCAAAGACTCCCATGCAAAACTTAAAACTCGACATTTAACAAGTTAACCAATAAAAACTCAACTCCAACTCCACAACTCACCATCACCACGAAGACAAGACTGTGTCAATTACCCCTCCTTATTTTATTTTCTTGCCTTACTTTTAATACTCACTCGTTACTCATTGTCCTAAAAACTCGACATTATTAATAAGACCAAGCACGATCTTCATTCATCTTTACACATTCGAAAGCATCATGTAACTAATTAATGTAATATCCAAAAACCCAACTAACATTTCTAATGATTAGCACAATAGTGGCACTTGATTTAGTTATCTCCATTTCGAACTAAACATTAGCATACATTCATTTGTAAAATTCGAACCTTGACCCAAACCATAACCCACTACTGTGATATCAAAAATCAACTAGAAATAACAATTTGAAACTTGACGACACAAACTTATCAATATGGACATTCCAAAAATGCAAAAGTGAAATAGAAAGGCAACTTGTGGTCAATAAGCTTATCCACGTATAAGAACTAAATAAACAAGAACATACAATAGCTAAAGTACAAAGTTATAGCCACTCTCACACTCAAATGAGGAAAGCATCATACAAGTGTCCCATGATAACAGTAACTTCAATCATAGTCAATACATTTGAGATATTTCACCTATATAAGCTATTTCATTCGTTCATTGCCCATCTCTATCACCCATCACCTTCCATCAAACTCAACATATTCCTTAAACACACAAAGACTTTCTGTCGAGTAATTTGGAAGCAAAGTAATAAGAACAAGATCATATAACGTCAATTCGAAGCCCACTACTTTCCTTGAGCCTCATTCGAACAAGCCATCATTTTTCTCACCACCTTTCCAAAAGGGTGAAGTAAGTCTCCATATTCTTTCTTGAATATACATATCAAGTATCCATTCGAATGTTCTAATTTATTTCATATGACTCACTGTCATGAATTATCTCACACATTTACATATAAACACACCATGCATCACTTTGCTTAGTTCGTATATAGTAGCATTTCATGTAGTCGTATGCACATGTTATTCGAACATTAGGATATTCGAGTTCAACCGGATTAACAAAAGCTAAAGGGAATTTGACAAACCTTAGTTTAGTCGAACCACCCAAACCACGCTTAACTTATGATCACCCCTTGAATATCACTTAAACTCAACTTGAACATAAACTACAAAACCCCCGCTAAACCGTATAAAAAGAAAACAGAAAATTTTCCAAGACAATACTAGTTAAAAATTCACTCGAACAAGACATTTTCCGATTTATTTAATACGGAACCTTTCATGCAACACCTAAAAATTTTTATCATTCTCAATAGTTCACATGACAAACTAATTATTTCATGTTTTGAGATCCCTCTCGTAACCCCACCTCGACACCTAAATTAACTTCTTTTTAACGCCACTCGACTAGAACCAAGCACTTAGAAAATTTCATGGAAGATTCACAAAATCTTTTCACTCGACCAGCCCATAATCTGTTAACATATCTTCGAAATCTCACATGTAATATATCGATATTTTTACATCACTCGAATGACAAACTAGCAAACTATATTTTTCATGTTCCAAGTTCAATCTCACGAACTCGTTATCACACCCAAAATGCCTTCTTTTGATCGATCATCATTAACAGTTAACAACCATTTTCAGAAAAACTATTACAACTCTCGGTTGGGCCAAAAACCAAGCCCAACAAGGATTCGCGATAGCAAGGCCCAACAGGCCCGAATAATATATTTTTAGAATCCTAAAAATAGCCTAAATCCAAGCCCAAAACTATTTTCACGCCCTCGCCTCTAAAACTCTTAACGGGCTATGTTACAAATCGTTAAGGAGCCCATTAGTGCAAAAATAATTTATTTTCTGAAATAATAAAGTGAAATAAGTTAAAATAAACTTAATAAAGTTATAAAAATTTTCAGAATATTTTTCCCGTCATTTATATGCGAAAAGGACTAAAAATGTAACGCGATTTAACCGAAAAGGACTAAAACTGCCAAACCTGGAAACTAAGGGACTGAAGTTGTAAAAACAGTTGTAAAGGACTGAAATTGACATATTATTGAACTTCAAGTCTTATATGGACTATTGGACAATTACTGGACGATTATCGGACTATGGACTAAATAAGGACTAACGACGTAACGTGAGTTCCGGTTAGGGTATAAAATGTAAAACCTAGAAAGAATCAAGGACCAACTATTATAACTTGTCATTCTTATCTTCTTTTTCATTTTTACTCCATATCTTTACTTTTTATGCATAATTGCATTACATTTGCATATTAGTAATAGCGATAGAAATATTTCATATTAATATCTTATTTAATCGTTGAGGATATGATCTTACGAGATGTGCAAGCACCCTAATCATATTACACCTTCACTCACAATGATTTGATCATTAGTTAATCACCATCCACTACTCATACACACACACCAATAGAGATTAGTAAGATTCTCAGTATTTATATATATTTACCAGGTTCTATATCGAAGTTGTTGTAATCACCTCTGAGTTATTTTTACCATCACCAGGAACGCATAAGGTGAGTCATGGCCTCACTTTTTAAACTCTTTATACTTTTTAAACTCCGTGAGGGGGATACATGCTATAACTAAATCACAAGTATTTTTCTGTATGCTACCTGACTTGATATATGCCTAAGTACACCA
Organism: Artemisia tridentata subsp. tridentata; assembly: GCA_021014915.2. NCBI lineage: Eukaryota > Viridiplantae > Streptophyta > Magnoliopsida > Asterales > Asteraceae > Artemisia > Artemisia tridentata. Next base: position 264,961,480 of record CP139501.1, on the reverse strand, counting down.
TATTGCCATAAGACCCTTTATCATGAGCCATTAATCACTGCGGTGAACGCGAATATAATGAATAGATCTATTAGAGGTTGACGACCTATCCCACTAATACTGTGACGGAATGCTTTTTGCTAGTCGTATTAGTCGCGATGCATTATATTTGAGATAAATAGGAATTGGCAAAATCACCTATTACACGAGGGCAAATTCTCATCATTAATTTGGTGGGCACCTCCGTTTAGGTGGTACTTTGTTAACGTTTGCGTGTCATGAGACTTAGGGCAATATATGAACTGCAATATCAATCTTTTAAACTGATTGTATCCCCAATACAATCTTACTTGTGATTGAACTGATATTTAAACTACAAACTCCATGATTTCACTCAAAATTATGTTGACTTTTAAGCATGTATCTCAGGGAACTAGGAGAGCACGGCAAGGCATGGAGCAGGCATACCCTATCTTCAATAAATGGTGTAAAATAAGTTGTAATTCAGTTAAAATAATGTTTCTTTGAAGAAACCGTAGTACTCTGATGTAATGTTTTATAACTGAATTTATATTATGGACCTATGTAAATTAAAAATGCCATCTTAGGCTGTTTTTCTATGATTTCACATTCGATCCTCACAGTAACACCCAAATAAATCTTCCGCTGCCACAAATCAAATTTGGGGGTGTTACACACGCCGTCACCATCAGGTACCAACTAATAAAACTTTTTTTTTTTCTTTTTTTTGTACTTTTCGACTTCATAATAATCAGGTAAACATAGAAGATCTGTTGTTGAAATGTGATAGATATAAAGATGCACACTAACTGCTCGATGAAATGCTTCAACCTGATTTTTGCTGAAAGATAAAATAAATACAGATCTTTATATGAAGAGCTAAAAAATAAAAATGAGAAAAATGAATTTTTGTTAAGAGAGATGAGATGAGAGATGCTTGGGAAGAAAAATGGATTTTTGTTAAAAATAAAAGTATTGATTATTCAAGCAGAATTTCGTCAAGTTGAACATTGACTAATTTGTGGTTAAATGTTTAGGCGTTGGTCAAAAGATTCATTAGTAGCTTGCGGATTCATTAGAATAACTTGTTAGTAGGTTGCGGATTCGATAGAATAACTTGTTAGAATAGATTAGAATGAGGTTCAGCAGTTATTGCTTGTTATCATGGTTTTATTAGTAGCTTGCGGATTCATTAGAATAACTTGTTAGAATAGATTAGTATGAGGTTCATCAGTTATTGCTTGTTATCATGGTTTAATTAGTAGGTTGCGGATTCATTAGAATAACTTGTTAGAATAGATTAGAATGAGGTTCATCAATTATTTGCCCTGTGTTATGTGTTATGTGTTGTTAGAATAGATTAGAATGAGGTTCATCAATTATCATGGTTTAATTTTTTGGCCTGTGTTATGTGTTTTTTCATCTGTTATTTGGCTGTGTTATGTGTTGTTTTTTGATTCATCAATTATTTGGCATGTGTTATGTATTGTTTTTTGGTTCATCAGTTACTTGTACTCTGTTATGTGTTTTAAGTTCATCAATTATTGTCCTGTGTTGTTTTTTGATTCATCAATTATTTGGCCTGTGGTATGTGTTTTTTGGTTCATCAGTTACTTGTAATTAAATTATCTTTTTAAGTTCATCAATTTTTTTTTACAGATAATGATTATGAACCTGTTCCATATTCTGTTGGTATTGTTTCATCAGTTTTTTTTAATCAGTTTTTTTCATTAGTTTTTGTTCATCAGTTTTTTGTACTCAGCCACTGTATGTACTACTTCCTTTTTTTCAGGTCTTGTGTAAACCAGCTGAAGATTTTTACCAGTGTTCGTGCAAACGTTTTGAGTCATATGGACTTTTATGTCGTCATATCTTTATATTCAAGTGTTCGACCCAAAGTCATGTTTTCATTTAGTATCAAGTTGTGACTGATTAGAAGTAAATTTGTTTGTGTTAAAATGATTGTCAATTTGTGTATTTGTTGGATGTAATTAATATTTATTGTTTGCGTTTTCTTTGATGTTATTCATTAGTTAAATCAGTTATAGGTTCATCAGTTTATTGGTTCATCAGTTATTGTGTTGTTATAGGTTCATCAGTTATAGGTTCATCAGTTATTGGTTCATCAGTTATTGGTTCATCAGTTATTGTGTTGTTATAGGTTCATCAGTTATAGGTTCATCAGTTATTGGTTCATCAGTTATTGTGTTGTTATAGGTTCATCAGTTATAGGTTCATCAGTTATAGGTTCATCAGTTATATGTTCATCAGTTATTGGTTCATCAGTTATAGGTTCATCAGTTATTGGTTCATCGGTTATTGGTTCATCAGTTATTGTGTTGTTATAGGTTCATCAGTTATAGGTTCATCAGTTATAGGTTCATCAGTTATTGGTTCATCAGTTATAGGTTCATCAGTTATTGGTTCATCAGTTATAGGTTCATCAGTTATTGTGTTGTGTTATTTTTTTGGTTCATCAGTTATTGTGCTGTTATTTTTTTGGTTCATCAATTATTATCCTGGTGTTATGTCTTTTTGGTTCATCAATTATTGGTTCATAAGTTATAGGTTCATTAGTTATTGGTTCATCAGTTATTGTGTCGTTATAGGTTCATCAGTTATAGGTTAATCAGTTATAGGTTCATCAATTATTGGTTCATCAGTTATAGGTTCATCAATTATTGTGTTGTGTTATTTTTTTGGTTCATCAGTCATTGTGCTGTTATTTTTTTGGTTCATCAATTATTATCATGTGTTATGTTATTTTTTTGGTTCATCAATTATTGGTTCATCAGTTATAGGTTCATCAGTTAGCGTCGGTTGTTTTTCAAAGTGTTTTGGTTCATCAGTTAGCTTCGGTTGTGTTTCAAAGTGTTTAGGTTCATCAGTTAGCGTCGGTTGTTTTTCAAAGTGTTTTGGTTCATCAGTTAGCTTCGGTTGTGTTTCAAAGTGTTTAGGTTCATCAGTTAGCTTCGGTTGTGTTTCAAAGTGTTTAGGTTCATCAGTTAGCGTCGGTTGTTTTTCAAAGTGTTTTGGTTCATCAGTTATTTTTGATAACGTTCATCAGTTATTGTTAATCTTTAACGTGTAATATCTCACTCATATTATATCGGATTTGAGTGATTCAAATTTATGACTAAAGAATGGCCAAAAAGCTACAACTTTCATGTTTTAAGTTTTGCAAAATTCGGCCTTTAAACTAGGCAAAATTAGAGCTAAAAATGCATAAAATTTCAAGAAAATCAACACCTACTTAAAAAGTTGAAAAAAAAAAGAAGTTTCGATTCATATATCATAATGCATACCAAATTAAAGAGAATTATATTTTTAAAAATTATGGTGAAATCGGTTTTTCATAAAAGTTTATCGTTTGAAAGTTACTTACGTTTAAAGTTTTGGGGTGGAATAAAAAAAAGGGTTAAAAGGACCAAAATGCCCCCTAACCAAATTTAATAAGAAAAAAAGGAGGGAATAGTTGGTGGACACATGTCACATTGTGAGTGGTTGAAAACACTTTTTAGACTTTTTAATTTGCATCCCTTTTTTAAGGGATCGCATCTCTAGCTTCTAAAAGCTTGAATAAGCTTGAGCCTTTGGTTGCTTCATATTAATTTTGGTGTTAACTTAAGTCTTATAAATTACAGGGGACCTATATATAGCTAGATAATTAAGCGGGTTAGTCGCTTTGGTAACGGGTCAGAACTAGTTTGGGTCAAATTGAGTAATTATTGTGTTGTCCATTTGACCAGTTATAGATGTTTGGGCATTTGTAAGCGTCTAGAGTGGTCTTCACCAGTGATACCAAATGTGATAGCAGATGGTCACCAATTAAAGACCTTTCTGTTTTCATTTTTTGATAAATAACACTCCTAATAATCTCATGCAAAACATGTGTGGTATTAGCTAATTTCATACTCGTCGGTTTATTTAATAAAACACTAATAACTAAAGATTGAACTTTTCATCCAACTGTGCGTCCAGGTATGAGTGAACACGTCAAGCATTTCTCTGGATCTTGTGTATAGTGATACCAAGTTTTAGCAGAGCAGCATTAGCAGACATTGAAGAAAGCATTAGCAGAGCAGCAGAGGATATTGCGAACGCACTTGCTGGGATAAATGTTGTTGCATATTCACCAACCTATTGTTGTAATGAAGTCAAAATAAAACAGGCGACGGCGAATGTACGAGACAAACAGGAAATACAAGCACACATGAAAGTAAGATCATAAGTCATAACAACCCAATTGTATCATATGCAGAACATGATTCTTAAAAAGCTAAGTGATACTAATTACTATTAGATGTAAGCATATTCAAGTAACTTGTACTTATAAAGTAATTATAAATCATAATCAACAAATAATCATCATGCATTGAACTTGTAGCCGTGTAGGCCTAAAAGAAGATAGATACTTCAATTTTCACGTAAACACTTGTTTCCCAAACTAAGCTTAGAATTGAACTGGGATGTAACACATGGGTACGCAAATGCGCTTTTTGGGGATGCAAGCATATCAAACATAAGTATCAGTTAAATGATGTCGGACGCCGAGTATTAAGTTATCAACAACCTGTGTTAGATCAAGCAAAGGACCTGGCACATAACAGTCACTTGCATATGCATCATGGTGAATAAATAAAGGATAGACAAATTCACACATAAAACCGTACCAACTTCCAGTAATCATGCAGAAAAAAACATAAAGACTTACCAAAACATTACTGATGGGACATCAAAAAGTTCAAGTCTTGTGCAGATTCCTAATTCATTACATGAACTGACCAATGATGGAGTTGCACATGGATTCGAGTTCTTTTTTCTTGTCCGCTGTCACATTCGTTTCTGCTCCCTTATTCACATCAAGCCACTTCATTGCCTCTGCAACCATGTCATCCATCTTCTTCAAATCTTCAGAACTAATCCTGCTCCTGAAGTTTCCATTCTTGATTTTATTTTTTATGGCATAAATGTAATTTTCCAATGCATTGTAGGTGTCAACCTTCTTTTTGTACTCTTGATCTTCAACTTTGTATCTTTCCGCATCTTCCAACATCATCTTAATTTCTTCTTCTGTAAGTCCTCCCTTATAGTTTGTTATTGTGATTTGTTTTTTTTGACCCGTTATAGGTTCTTCGGCAGAAACTTTCAGAATACCGTCAGCATCGATGTCGAAAAATATCATGGCTTTTGTAACACCCCTCGGAGCAGGAGTGAGGTTATGAAGCAAGAATTCACCTAGTAATTTGTTGTCGGTCGAACAGCTTCTCTCTCCCTGATAAACCTTTAACCTAAAACGAGATTGGTTGTCATGGACAGTATGCCATTCCTGCTCCTTCCTAACAGGTATCGGGGTGTTTTTCGGGATCACGACACGCATGACATTTCCATGCGCTTCTAATCCAAGTGAAAGAGGTGTAACATCCAACAATACCAAATCTCGAACCATTTGATTGCCCTTACCATTCAGCTTTGCAGCCATGACCGCTGCACCATAGGCAACAGCTTCATCAGGATTGATGGTTTTGCATAGGTACTTACCATCGAAGAAATCCTCCAACATTTTTTGCACCTTGGGAATCCGGGTCGACCCGCCAACTATGACCACCTCATCCACTTTACTCTTCTCCAATTGTGCATCATCTAAGCAACCTTGCACAGACTCCATACACTTGTCGAAGAAGTCGATATTCAGCTCTTCAAATTTGGCACGGGTTATTTTTGATGAAAAATCTATGCCATCATACAAGCAATCAATTTCCATGAAAGTCTGGGTCGTTGAGGATAGACTCCTCTTTGCTCTCTCGGAAGCAACCCTTAACCTTCCCAGAGCTCTAGAATTTCCGCTTATATCTTTCTTGTATTTCCTATTGAATTCGGCAACAAAGTATTCCACCATTCGATTATCAAAATCCTCGCCACCCAAGTGAGTGTCACCACCAGAAGCTTTCACCTCAAACCTCCCCTTATCGATGGTGAGAACAGAGACATCAAAAGTACCTCCACCTAAATCAAAGATTAGCACATTTAATTCAGCAAGATTTGTAGCCTTTTGCTGTAGCCCATAAGCAATTGCAGCTGCTGTGGGCTCATTTAGCAGACGTAGAACACAAAGACCAGCAACAGTAGCTGCATTCTTTGTTGCTAGACGTTGAGAATCATTGAAATAAGCAGGAACGGTAATAACTGCACTTTTCACATCAGTGTTAAGGTATGCATTAGCTACATCTTTCATCTTTGTAAGAACCATGGAAGATAATTCTTCAGCAGAAAAGCGCTTCTCGTCACCCTTGTACGTGACTGCGATCATAGGCTTGCTATTTTCTCCTTCTATTACTTTGAAAGGCCAAACCTTCATGTCACCCTGCACAGTGGCATCATCATACCTCCTTCCAATCAATCGTTTAGCATCTGAACAATTTAAACAACCAAAAGTACATGCTGGCATTAGATTCAGAATAATTTTATAGAATAGACTCGTATCACCTAAGTGTCACTGGCAATTGAAGTGTACCATGTTCCAAATCCAATGTAAACCACACTTGAAATATTATCCGATTTATCCCCATTGTATAAATCAATGCTTGTGGATGTTGACTTTAATGATCTGTTACGTATATTTGGTTCCATGTTGACCGATTAATCAGTAACTTTTGTTGCATAATGTTTGGGTAGTGTGTAGAATATTCGAGTAGTATTCGAATAATTATGATTTGTTATGTAATCTGAATTTTTATTCCATGTTGCACCAATAACCTATTGATCAGTAGCTTTTAATGCATGTAGTTCGCAACTTTGCAATTTTAAACTATTATGTAGATGTTTGGAATTGCGTTTGGACAAGATTATTTCGCAAGCAAACAATTTGAAAAAACTCAGTTTTGCAATTGCCTAATCTGTTATGAAAACACAGTGCCAAACACCCCTGTATTATTACTTGTGTAGTGTGTAGAATATTCGAGTAGTTTTTGGATAATAATTATGGTTCTAATTTCAAACTGAACACATATATTCCTTTTTTCTGAATATAGTCTGATTTTGGAATTTAATTATGGTTTTTTGGCCTTTAATTTGAAGGTGTTTTAATGGAGTACTCCAGTTTTTTAAAGAAACAATATGCAAGTAAAATCCAAGCATTTAAAGAATAAGAACAAATGGCTCGAGTTACTGGTGACGAAAGGGTTAAGATAGGTAATCAAACACATTTGGGAATGAACGCCTTGGATGAAAAAGTTGTTGCAAATTTTAATGATCTATAGATGAGAAGGTTCATTCTCGGGCTGAACCAGCCATAGTTGCAGATGAAGTTGGTAGTAAAAATGCTGAAACTGAAGATTCTAAAACCAGTAGAAAATAAGGTTTTAAAACATGTGAGAGAATTACAAGAGAAGCTTGCAAAGCTTGAAGAAGCCGAGGAAAAAAATAAAAAGGAAGATGAAGAGGAGCGAAAGAAGGAAGAAGAGGAGTGTTTAATGCAAGAAGAACTCGAAAGAATCAAACAAGAGAATAACTTCCAAACACTGGTGTTTTGCAGCCTGTAACCATAAAATGGCCACTCTAAATCAATGTTAGCACTAACCTCAACTCTATGCTAATGTGCTAACTGCTAAATGTTGATGGTCAAAAAGGACAAGATATAGTGCAACAATGATTATTGCATTATTACTCGATATTTTCTTTATTTGTTACTATAGCTATGTCATTCCTACCATAAAAATGAACTCAACCTTATAATAATATGTGTTTTCATAAAACGTTAATAATCAGCAACGCAACGCTCCGCCACCAGAGAACCTAATGTGTTCATATTGGAAAACATGACACTCCAAAAAATTATAAGCGTAACATATTTAATTAAACTCCTTAGAATGCTAACATTAGACATGTTCAACGTGTATGCTACCTAGTTTTCAAAGTAAAGTCTCCAAACAATGAATAATTAATAGATTACTCAAATACTAAGCTATAACACTAGATTATTACTGTTGAAAAGAATTACCAAAAACTGTGTTAGCAGGGTTCCTGGCAGCTTGGTTTTTGGCTGCGTCGCCAATAAAACGCTCTGTATCAGAGAAGGCAACACAAGAAGGTGTTGTCCTGTTGCCTTGTTCGTTGGCTATTATCTCAACTCGTTCGTGTTGCCAAACAGCTACACACGAGTACGTTGTCCCTAGATCAATTCCTATTGCCGGAAAGGGTCCCGATATTAACCCAGTGTCCCCCAACATCTTTTTACCTTTTATTTTAGGTTAAAAATCAACTACTCAGTAAACTTCAGAAAGAAAAAAAAGGCTACCAAACAATGCTATTGAGTATTGAATATTGAAAAAAAAGTTTTTTGGCTCAAGTTCAAAGGAATGATAAGGTTTTTAAACTTATAATTATGGGACGATTTATATGGGTGATCATCTGATGGGCCACATGCATTCAATTAGCCTGTTTCTAGTCGCTACATTTAGCCTATGTTTTGGCAGGGAGTTTTTTTTAGAGCGAGGAGTGATGAAAAATGATCTTTTTTTTTATTTTTATTGTTCGTTTGATAAAGGAGCGGTGAGTTTTGCTATTTTTTAAGAATGCTCATTTTTTCAATGCTTATTTAATAAGCCGTGAGCTGTGAGCTGTGGTTACTGCTCATAATTACCACTCACAACTCAGTGTCACAGCTCACGGCTACTGTTCATTGCTACTTTTACCAAAGACACCCTAACTCTCGACCAAGTCTCGTCAATGTCAATTATGTATATTTGTGTTTCTTAAACGTAGCCTTTAAAGGCATGTTTATACAAGTATTTTTTTGTTCTTCAAAAAACAAATTAAGGTATTAGAGCAATGGGTATCCTGGTGCCATGGCTTCAAGCCATGGCCAAAAAGTTGGTGCCACGTCAGCAAAAATTTTCATGACACCAGAAATCCCACGGCACCAAATTCTGGTCGTTACCCATGGCACCAGAAAATGTGGTACCGTCTTCCTTTTTTTTTATTATTATTATTTACATAAAATAAAACATACACAATATTAACTAAAATAAACTTCATTAATTAAAAAAAAAAAAAAAACATATTACATTAAAAAAAAAACATAAAAATAAAAACCTAGTACATAAACATAGAAATAAAATCCTAGTGCTCGTTGGTGGTATACTTTACCCGGATTCGTGCTTTTTGGGCTTTCACGACCTCCGCGTCGATCGGATCCATCTTGCTTGTATCCATTTGTAGCACTCGCATCTCCTCGGCAATCTTTTGAAATTCATATAAAGTAACTCTCGCTTGTGACTCTCGTTCGAGAACATCCATCTTTGCCTTGCGGTCTAACTCGTATTGTTGTTGCAGCATTTCTTGAAACATTGTCGGGTTTGAACCGGAACTAGCAGTCGAGTTTGATAAACGTTGACTCTTAGCAATCCGGTACGTGCCGTCTGGCCGATGCAACGCGTCTGGTCCAAAATGCTCGGGTTCCTCGTCCGTAACCCGAAGACGATTACGTCTTTGCCAAAGTCGAGTCGGGATTTTTCCACTTGTGCTTGTCTTTCAAAAAGTCCCAAACGCTCATGTGTCTAAAGTCATAACACGTTGTTTTTCTAAACAATACGTGACAACGGGTCATAAAATCTCTATCATTCTCCCCACTCATAACAGCCGTTTCATCCACTACCGTATTCCACTTCTTGACATCTTTATTCATTGGAGTCCACTTTTCCGTCAACATATTTTTTATACGAATAGTGTAGTTGAGCCTCTTGGCTTTCTTGTTGTATGCGTCGAGCACTTTGTACCAAAACGTATCCCTTTGTTGATCCGAACCCATTTTTGGATCCTCGGATATTTGAATGAAACACTCCGCCAAAAGATACTCCTCATCTTGGCTCCAAAAAGATAGACGGGTTGGGACCGCCTCTTCTTCTTTGTCTTCGTTGGTTTTCTTCGTCTTCGTCTTTGTCTTTGGTTTCTTCGCCTTCGTCTTTGTCCTCGTTTTTTTCGACGTCGGGGTCGGGACCGCCTCTTCTTCTTCTTCTTCTTCGTCTACTAGATGGAAGGATACATGGTCCGAATTTGGTTGGGAAGGGGTGGTTTGATTTGTTTGTTGTGGTTGAGTAAATTGAGTATATTGTTGTTGTTGTTGCATTTTCCATTGACTAAATAGCATTTGTTCTTCGGGATTCATGTATGTGTTTGTTGGGAAGGTAGGAAAGTATGACGATTGATTGTATGGATTCGAAGACGAGCCCGTCATTTGGTTCGACGGGTCGTTTAGCATATTGTTAATCCATGGTGAGTTTGGGTTCATTTAAAAAAAAAAAAAAAAAAAAAAAAAAAAAAAAAAAAAAAAAAAAAAAATCCACGACGTGGGCTGGCCACCATGGCGCCACTCACGATACCGTGCGCCATCAGTTAGGAAGGGCTGGTAGCCATGGCGCCTCCGACCAGCCAAGGGTACCTCCTGCTCTTAGAGAACATCAATAAAAGGTGTGACATTTGACACAAAGAGATTGATTCGAGCCACTATCTTAAAAACCAATAATCGTTAAACAAAATAATTTGATATATACTTTAAACGAACTTTTTCCTTTAATCTTTATTTAGTATATATTTCATTGTTGAAACTTGCATGTTTAATCATCAATTTAAAAGTTTGAACAATTAACGCGTGTGGTAAAATAAACATAATTCTTTTGTATATGATATCAACGGTTTTGTCGTTGTGACTACTGATAATTTACATTATCAATATCACATCTGATTTGTAAAAACTATGTAATTATTGATTCGTGTTAAATGTATTTACATCTAATTAAAACATTTGTGTCTTTTAAATGCAAACCACAAGACGATCCGTGTAATTTACTTTTTTTTTTTTTTTTTTTTTTTTTGAACTTAGACGTGTAATTTACTTTGATTACAGGAAACTTCCAACACGTTAACTTAACCAAGTCTTATAAATATCAAAGTTCAATAATTTTGGACATCATTTTCCACCACTAAAAATGACAACACAAGAAGAACAAATCTACGACCTGTTTGATTCATGTTGGTTCCAATACCAAATCTTCGCAAGCAATCCGATTTCTAAAGTTCATGAGGATACGAATACGAAAAAAGAGCCCGATGAAATTGTGGCGATCACAGCAGCTATGAGTTGCAAACATGATGTCGAGGTGAAAGGTCTGCTAAGATTTTGGGCTCATTCTGTTGCTGCTTCTACGGTCTCTGCGGTCGCATAATTGTTTAACTTCTTTTTTCTTTCGCGATTTTTCATCAATTTTTAAGTGAAAGATCGTCTTCTAGAATTTTACTTTGTATACAATTGAATACTTGTACAAAACATATGTGTCATGGGAAGTGATTATGTCTTTCGCTCCTTTGTTTCTTTTCAATGAAATTGTTGATTTATACTTTGTTTTTATACTCTTTGTATTCATTATATTTTGTAAATGTCTATGTAGCATATGTTTTCTGCATACATGGTTTAGAAAATCTTGTTAGTATTTATGAAAATACATTCAAGCAAGGTTTGGATACATCATATATACATCGCTAGTTAATGGTTTGATGGTAAGATTATTTAAATCGTATAGCTATGTATAAGCTAATTTTCTGTATTCCTTAACGTATTCTTTAGCCGATATCTAAACCGGAAAAAAATTAGTTGATAATTAAGTAGTTAACTTATTTCTGCTCTGGTGATTGCTTTGTAGTTGATTATCTATATAACAATTGTATGTGTGGTTATACACCGGATGCCAAAACACGACAAGCAATTTTCAAAGAGCGAATCTGAATTACGTTGGTGAGAAAGACACAAACTAAGTATATAGCTATGACATGATGCAAAGAAAAGAATTACCACAAAGGCGTTGTGGATACGTAGAAAATGACATGTACATATATAGTGGTTGGTCTCGATTTTCTTACTAGAGTATTACACAGTAATTGCTTTTTAATAAGCATGTTGTTGTGCTCATTTATTTGTATATGGCGCGCGTGACTAACATTTACATGCTTAAGCTTCGATATACATGTCGTTTATTGATATCTCTCATCTATTATTTGCTACACCGTGTATCATAGCACAATAGGCGTAAGTACAGGTAAGAAAACATAGCATGATAATTAGGAAATACAAGTAGACATGAAAGTAAGATCATAACTTCCTCGTACAAACGGGATTTAGTTCAAGTAAGACCAAATAATACGGAGTAGCTAACATATATTCCTGTAAGTTGAATTGAGTCTTTAGGAGTTGAATTTGTCATAGGCCTAGAAAGAAGATATATACATTGTCTAAAAAGTTCTACGCAAACTTAATGTGGGACGTGACACTTAATATTGCAATAAGATGGTATCATGTGAAAAGTATTGGACGTCAAGGATAAGTTTACTACCACCAAGTCAAAGTTGATTACTTAGTGACTTACCCTTTTGTTTTGAACGAGCAACGGACGAACGTTAACAAGCGTGACTTATACGATACGAAAAAATAATAACAATAATAATAATTAACAAAAAAAAAAAAAAAAAGTAAAAAAAAAAAAAAAGGAAAAGAAAAAAGGTACCCTTGGATGATGTTTCCAACGTGATGAAATAATCTAGAATAATGTTTTTAACGTTTGAAGAGACACTGAAAGTATATTACACATGTGGATGTTACCATTGTTGGAGCTGCATGGAAAAGGTCATTAACATACGTTACTTTAGTTAGTCATGAGTATAAGAGCTCTACCTACAATAACATTTTAACACTCAAAACGTGTCGTCACCTCAGCCACATCACTTCAACACCAAAACATTTAATACAAAAAATCACCCCTTATCATAACATTATCTTTTTGAGCCCCGCAATTTAAAATATTACAATTTACAAATTAACCCCTCAACAATTTCATTCATTAAACAATCCAATACTTCATTAATAAAGTTAAAAAATTACAATACGAAATAAAAATGTTACAAATAAAAAAAGTTACGACATAAAAAAAATAAGAAAAAAAAAACTACGAAATGAAAAAACTAATATACATAAAAAACAGTTACGAAATAAAAATACAATACAGAGATAAAATGAAACTACTCGGTGCGGTGCAATTTATATTTTTCTTTGATTTTCTTCTTTTCCATTTCGATCCAATACGCAACGTCATCATCCATCTCCTTCGTGCTAAGACCGAGAAATTTAAACTCTTCCAAACGCATTATCATATGATCTTTCTCTTTAGCGGTCTCGTACTCCTCTTAGGCCGCTTCTCATTTGAGACGAAGCTCGGATGACATAAAGTCCCGTTATTAGCTTGACGAACTTCCCCCGGTACTCGTCGTGGTATCGGATTTTTGTTTATTTTTCCAGCGCGTGGTTTGCCGGCCGGACGTGGTCGTGCATCATCACCGAATAGCTCCCCGTGGCGTTCCTCGGGGACGTCTCCAGTTAAATCAACCGGTTCCGGCGCGTCCTATTTGCATGGAATTTCAAAATGTCCCACGCTTCCTCTTAAGCAAACGAAAGACCTTTATGGTCGTCATGATACATTGTTCTAGCACGCCTCATAAAATCAACATCATTTTCCTTACTTTTTGCCAAATGTTTAGCACGTTTGAAAACCGCGTTGAACTTTTGGCAATTTCCGTTCAACGTATGTCACTTGCTTGTTATCATATCCTTGTTGCGTGGTTGAATTTTTTTCCGATTGAACTCGTTCATAACCCGATACCAAAACGTGTTGCACGTTTATGAAACTCCAACATTTGGATCCTCGAAAACGGCAATGTAACTGTAACACCCCAACCCGATAAGGGTAAAGATGTCACACTAATGGCTTCATATCAGATCAAAACAAAGCATACATTTCAAGTAATACAAGAATTCTCAAAGGTTACAAATGAAATACTAAAATTACAAGGTTACAAATGCGAGTACTAATTCTAATATACAATAACTTCTAATCAACTCTAATCCAGAATAACTATCAAGTCTTCTAAGTCCAAAAGTCTCTTCACTCATACCCAGCTTTCAACTAAAACCTGCCGCAGGAAAAGGAAATGCGGCTGAGCTTAAAAAGCCCAGTGAACAGATATATATAAACGAAAACGAAAGCAAAAGAAAACGAACGTGTATGATATAGTGCAATGGAATAACATAAGGTATAGATAAAGGTACAAAGTAAGAAAGGGAAAATAGGGAAGGTCAGTAATCCACCACGAGCCCAGAAACAAAACAAATCATATCATCTCGAATATAACCAAATAGAGTAGCTAGCTCCCAGATATGTGAAAGACGTGTATCGCACACACCATCAGTCACCAGATAAATATAACAATTAACAAATAACTATCAAACATAAACATATCAAATCTAGGATGCACCCATACGCCCCCGCAGACAAATCAATAATCATAATCATAATGGCCATAGCAGATAATAAATAAGGGACGGAACAGGTCATCACTCTCCTGCCCTAGAGTCATGTCAAAGGTGCGTCAATGACATGGACATGAAACCCTCATGCCTAGTGATTGGCTCGTAATATCAAACTGTAGGTCAAAGGTCAAATATACTATCAAAAGTCATATCGTAAGGGTACATGGCAAAAGGTTCATGTCAAATAGTTTCAAAAATAAAAGTCAAGGTTCAAATCAAAGCTTATCAAATTGAATTTTTATATCAAAGTTAAGTTCAGATTATAAGGACTATACCAAATGGTTCAGAAAAGAATTTCACAGGTTCATTATTAAAGTTCGTAGCAAAAGTTCATTTTAGGGGTTCCTGTCAAAAGTTCATTTAAAGCATTTCTTTAATCATGGTTTTTCAATAAAATGATCTTTCAGAATAATTTTCATAAAATAATCTTGCAAAACGGTTTTTCATAAAATATTCTTTAAAACTAGATTTCACAAAAGTTAACAAATGTCATATAAAAATAGTAACATATCACAATTCATAATCATTCTTTTAAAATAACTGATTTTTTTCAAACATTTCCAGATCATAATTAAAAAGGTTTTCACATACTAGATTTTATATCAGAGGTCGTATCAACAGGGAATCATGAAAAAGGTTCAAGCAAAGAGGATTATAATAAGGACATCATCTCAGAAGTGAAACATATCAGAACATGAGAGAGAGATCATAGAAAGCTCACAAAACAAGAGATCACATGAAAGGTTCACAAACAGAAGGGAACATAGCAATGGTATAGGGAATCCTAATAAGGAGAATGAAAAACTGAAAGGAAAGGGAATGAAAAACCCTTACTGAAAAAGGGCAGAATATCTGTACCTTATTCGATAGCAAAACAAACCAAAGACATATCACAAGACACCGGATTACTCCCGCCTCAGCGAATCTACACGAATTATAATTGTACTTATAAGTTTCATAGCTTTATGATTTCATAGTTTCATAGTTTCTAAATCATAAGGTTTCATTTTAGTTTCTCTCTATCTTAGGTAACTTCACATATTCAGTAACTTTAGTTATTATCATTCCCGTTATCAACTTAAAGTATTAAAGATGACCATGTTAGTAGGTTAAGGTTCATAATGCCCTTTACATAAGTTCAAGGTTCATAATGTAGTTTTCATAACTTTAGGGTTCATTATGCAATTATCACAAGTTTAGGGTTCATAATGTCATTAAGATAAGATTAGGGTAAATAATGTAAATATTCTAAAGTTACAGGTTTATACCAGTTAGGTCCTTTAGTTTTAGCAAATAACAATTTAAACCCTTTAGTTTATAAAATAAACACAAAACACTTTTCACTTTCATTTTTAACCTTTTTATGATTTCTAACAGTTTTTCACACGAAATTGTTATGCTTTCTATAAATGGTAAATCATATAAGAACTCATTAATAAAATTCCCAAAAATTCTCAGAGATGCTTAAATGTCTTTAGTATTTTACCTAATTTTTTCAGAATTTATTAACTAGCAAAACTATGGATTAAAATTCACTTAAACTAACTTGTCCAGATTTCTGATAAATTTTACTATACGAAAAGTTATTAATTAGAAAACCTTTAAGAAAAATTCATAAAAATCTATAAAAATTCCAGTAACTAATAGACATCCTAGATATTACCCAGTTCAAAGGACACCTTCTAATTCGACATGTTTTGAAAATTAAAATTCAAAAATCCATACTGATTTTCCAGACTCTCAATTCCAGTTTGACACTTAATTTTCTATAAATCAAAAAGTAGCCTTCCAGACCTCTAAAAATTACAAGATTAATTTTTCTAGATAGCCATTTCATTGAATTTAGTTCTAAACTCTAGAAACACCAAAATACACATTCGAATCATTTATTTATAGCCGATTAAAGTCGAACAAAATTCCAGATCAGTAGCAGTTTTTAATCACATCATGTAATCTCTTAGGTTTTTTTCATTCCGATCCTTAATTCTTAACACATAACGATTATAGATATGTTTATAACATGTTTATGTCGATTCATAACAGGTCTTTACATAACCAAAACAAATAAATACATCATATACACATAGGGTCGATTCATACACATTAGTTTTAGGGTTTTATGGTTATGATTTTATGTAACATTTTATGTGACTTATAATTCGATTTAGAATACAAAAACATGAACAAGAATTGAACAAGGTATACGATACAATACCCTCGTAGATCACACGAAGAACAAGAATAACGAGAGATCAAAAACACCACACGAACGAATCTTTTCTTCTCCTTTCTCCTTGTGATGAATGAGACACGAATTAAGATCAAGATTAAGCCTTCCTTGGGTTTATTTTGGATCGAATAGTAGCAGCAAAAGAGGGCAGCCGAATACAAGAGTGTAGGGAGAATTAGGGTTTGCTTTGGTGGTTTTGTTTGAGCCATATAATGGGAATAAGGAGGGAGTAGGGTTTTTTTTAGTTTTTGTTGTTTTGGAAGCTATCAATATACACGGTTTTTAGAGGGTTTTTAGGGAGAGATATGCAGAAAATTTTTGAAGCAATTAAGGAGATTATTAACTGCTAAACTTATCAAGTTGGACTTATTTCTTTTAGTTACATATGGCCGAAAATTTTAAGGGCTTTGTATGTCAAATAATTCGACTAGCATAAGCTAGCATTGTAACATTTAATGTGTGATATTTAAGTTGTAGCATAAAGTTTCATTGGTAGCTTAATTGATCAAATACTTAGGACAAATTCATCTTAGATTAAATGTACTCACTATTACTTATATATAATTCTTATAAGTTCTCAAAAATTTTAATTTGAGGGTATTTTTGTCATTTCATATTATGCTAACTTTGGGGTTTTACAACTCTTCCCCTCTTAAAAAAAAATTTCGTCCTAATTTTAGGAGATCCGCCCAAGATATTTGGGCGACCATCGCCCATGGGGTATTTGGAGAAAATTTTTTTTAGGGCATTTAGGGTGAGTACCCTTGTACTTGTGGGGTATTTATAGATTTATCCCTTTTGTAAACCTTTACACTTTTTTGAAACTAAAGCTAAAAATGTAAGACATGTATGTAAAAGTTGTTGACTCTAGGGGGCAAACATGTAGATGACTCAAACTAGTCATCTTCCCCACCCAGTTATAGACATATACCATGCAAACAACACTCTGTATACCTCAAATGGAAATAGCTGTTGACAGCGTAATCACAGTGATCTTTTACTGTGTTAGGGTTATAACATGCTCCATGTCGAAGGATTGGGCCACAATCAGCTCCATTTCCACACGCAATGTCTATGTTGTTTTGAAGAACTGGGTTACTCTCTGCCGCGCCACATGCACAATAAGTTGCACCTGTTACACAAACCACATAAAAAAGGTGGTTACTTTTTGACTCCAAAAGAAAATCTAAAACAAACCCATTTGAGAACTAGCAGAAAGGAAAAAAAGAGATTTTACTGGAGTAGCCTGCAGCCATGGCTAAGAGAACCATCATGAATAGTGCAAAAGCAGTCATGGTTAAAAAGGTGTTTACGAATTATGGTTGACAGAAAAGGTGTTTTATAGCTATGAGTTTGCAGGAAGGGTGCATGTACACTGTGTTTTATAGCTATGAGTTTGCAAGAAGGGTGCATGTACACAATGGGATTTGATTTGCATGGAGAATTGGAGAGTATATATATAACAAAAGATTACACCCCTCACTCCTATAATTACGGCGAAACCAAAGTCTCAAAGATTTTTAAAGGGGTAAATCTTCAAATACCCCAAAGGTACATATGTGTTTACCCTGTATGCCCCAAAATTTATTTTTTTTCCCCAAATACCCCATGGGAAAGGGTCGCCCAAATATCTTTGGCGGATCTCATAAAATAGTGACATGTGTCCCTATATATGTCCCCACCAAGTACTAAGATGTACCACTTATAGTATGTACTTTCTTGGGCGATTGGGTCCCACATTTCTTGAGCGACTTGGGTTTTTTGGTCTTTTTGTAAAAAAATATAGTCTTATTTTATTATATAATAGTACATACGTCTTGGGCGACTGGGTCCCACTATTCTTTATTCTTGGGCGACTTGTTAGGTAGAGGGTACACTTTTATATTATTTTATTGTATTGAAACTTGTGCCCCATACTTTTTATATACAAAATACACTCTTTGTAAGATCCTACGAAAATCCGTTATGATAATCATTGTTAATTAATAATAACCTCGTATTACCAGTTGCCAAAACCCATTTTTACGGGGAAATTAAAATTTTTCTCCTCTTAGTATCATTACCACAATTACGTTTGGGACAATGTATATTAAATGAAGACCCGTACCTCGGGACTCGGTGAATCACAAAAACTCCATTTACACTAAACTTAGAATACACAAAGTTCATATTATAGTTAAAACTATTAAATCTACAAGTTAATCACATCTAAACCTCCACTAATTACAACACAAATATACACAAATTATACTTTCTTTTACTACACTACTCCAAGCTACAACCTAACCGGACCCTTAATATGTCTAAGCCCACCTTACACGCTCCAGCCCATCACCATACTTCCTTACACGTTTCAAGCCCAATTCCAAAGTTAGTTTAACTTTGTGATTTTATTGTAAAACTCGACAGCCACAACCTCTCCAAAACAGCCATTTTTCTCGCTAGTTATAAACACAACTTATCCCTATTTTTACACCGTCTTGATCACCACCCACCAGGCATCATTTGTGCCGATTTTCAGAATCACATGCCAAGGAACGATATGATTTTGAAGGCCATTTGTGCGTCCCAAAAATTCCCAAGAGTATAACCAAAAAGTCACAAAACTCCACCATTCTAAAACACCGATTATTCCTATGATTTCCTAAAGTTATTCCTAACATTTATCCACATATGAATCTATAATAGAATGTCAGAAAAATCATTAGGTCTCGCTAGCTTCATTGTTAAACTAATATGAATAACAAATGTGTGAATCTCTATACAATCCAACAGCAAAAGACAAACTCCACCAAACTTCTTAAGATATTTTAGCAAAACATGCCACCTCTCCAACAAGAACAGTAGAGGCAAATGATTGAGAGAAACGTGTATACATTTTCTTCTATAAAACAACCTACCACCCTCTATACTACTCTCATTCTCCTCCCTTTCACTTTCACTAATCTCCTTAGAAGTCCAGTCACTTTCGTCTAAACTCAGGAAACAACCGAGCAAAGCAGAAACCTGTAAAAATGTAATTCGAACTTAGTTAATAAATTGTTTACTTCGCCCTTGTGATTTCAGTCGAACCCCACTGCCTTTTTACTACCTCTCACCCTCACCATCTCTCACACACACTCATCCTTGTACATTCACAAATAATCTTACACATTATAAACTCATCTTACTAAGCTCATATCGTCCAGAAAGTAGTGGTTCATTTGGATACAATATATTCGATTCGAAGAGAGAATATTTAACTCTAAACTGTTTTGGGTTCCTTCGAAGTAGCCTTAATTCCTACCGATCATACGTACAGAAATCCCTCCTTCACTCATTGTAAGTTCTACAAGCTCATATGAATACTATATTAACGCATGGACAAGACCCATGTCTAGTTTCATATATCACTCACATCTCACTTGCACGTAAAAATCTCCATGCATCATTTCTTCATTTTACTTAAACGTATATATATTCACTCCTAGGTTTTTCATGCATTCGATATTCTAAGAGTAACTCATGAGAGAGGACGAGTCTTCATCTTGGAAGTCTCAGCAGCATCCCTCTCACGTTTACATTAGTTGCATGCATAATTTCCATATAACTTGAATTGTATGTATTCCTTTTCTCCATTATACGCGTACTGTTAATTATATTCGACATCATGTTTTGTTTTCATATCTTGATGAGTCTAATAACTCATAAACACGTAAACATTTCGGGTACAATATCATGCAAAGCCGAAACAAATACAAGATCTTTAAACCTCCAAACGAGCTCAAACTAAAAATAAAATCAAACCGGGCATGAAAGAATTAAACTTTTCAAAGTGTTTTCACATATAAACATGTGTTCGACTAGGCCAACTCTCGCCTAATTATACTCGATTTTTCCAACGTAACACCCCAATCTTTTTACACCTATTGATAGACCACCTAGCAAACTACCTTTTTCATGTTTTAACCCCGATCTCATAAGCTCTTAAGCACGCCCAAATAAAATCGTTTTAGCTGTCACTTGTCATATATAGAACTAGAACTTGAATTTCATAAAATTTATAATTTCGTTTTGGACTTAACTAAAGCCCACTAAGTTTTTGTGATTAACCAGCCCAACAGGCCCATATGGCATATTTTTAGAATCATAAAAATAGCCCAAGTTTAGGCCCAAAACTATTTTCACGCCCTCGCCTCTAAATTTATTAATGGGACTTAAGTAAATCGTTAACTGGCCCATTAGTACAAAAATAAGCTCTTTTCTGGAATAAGCACTTGGAATAAGTTAAAATGAACTTAATAAAGTTATAGAAATTTTCAGAATATTTTTCCCGTTGTTTTTATGCAAAAAGGACTAAAAATGTAACGCGATCTAACCGGAAGGACTAAAACTGCCAACTGTGAAAACTATGGACTGAAGCTGTTAAAACAGGTTATAAAGGACTTAAATTGACATACCATTGGACTCCAAGCTTTGTGTGGACATATGGACAACTTTTGGACTATTATTTGACTTTGGACTCAACCAAGGACTAACGACGTAACGCAATCGCAGTTAGACTAAAAAGTATAGAATCTGAAAAAGGACAGAGGACCTATTTAATTTCACTTGACATTCTTAGTTATTTTCATTTTGCACCCTTCATTTCATATGCATATTTCATTTTAAGCTATGCATTATTTAAAGTTCGCTATTAGAAAGATAGTAACTCCATTTGCATATCATGTTAGCATATTTTGAGAAAGTGATATTTTTGGCTGACTTATATAAGAATCAAGATAATATTATAGATATATTATATTTTTAACTTGAGGCATTTTAAGCACATCACACACTCACATCACCGATCAAATCGTTATACGATTTATCCTTTCCACATACGTTATTAGTAGTAAGTTAGACTCTTAGACTTCGCTTATACTCAGGGCTCGTATTGAAGAAGTTTTCGTGATCGTTTACTTGGTCTTAAGATTCGTCTTGTCAGATACGCTCCAGGTGAGTCGTGGCCCCTCCTATTTTAATACTTGATTTATACTTTTTGGGGAGATACATGCTTCGAAATATTTTACTCATTTATCAACTATATGATTTACTTTGCGATACAATACTTCTATGAGCACTTTGAAAACTCTTATGACTTACCGTGAGTCGTGCCCCCACTTTTAATATCGTTTTTAATAACTCTTTTGGGAGATATACATGCTTTAACTGTTTTAAGTTACTTATATAAAACTCTCATGATTTACTCAAAATCATCCACTATGCTTTACATGTTTGAATCACCTTTAAGAGGAATATATGTCCGTTATATGTACAAATGGCTTGCTTAGCATAAACACTGAATTTGAAAGATAACAACTTTAAACTACTGGATGTAACATGATACTGAGACATTATTGTATGCATTCATATAACAACTGAATGTAATGTTACGTTACTATGATATTTCTACAATTCACTAGAAATAATTGCCAAGACTAAAATTACGCATAATTCATGCACCCTGAAACCTATATTGCCTAAGTTTACTTTATTGCCATAAAGTCCCTTGATCATGAGCCATTAATCACTGCGGTGAGCGCGAATATAGTGAACAACTTCGAAACCTGTTAGAGGCTGACGACCTATCCCACTAAATACTTGGACGGAATGCCTACATGGTTAGTCGTATTTAGTCGCGATGCACTATATTTGAGAAAAATAGGAATTGGCAAGTCACCTATTAACATGAGGGCTATAAACACCCATCAGTAACCCTGGTGGGGCACCGCCGTTTTACGGTACTCTGTTAATGTTTTGCGTGTCATGAGGCTTAGGGCAATATAACTTTATGAATATATGAATGTTTCATATATATCCTAGGATACAGCTGTATTTAGAAGACCACCACTTTACACTGATAGATTTCAGACACTAAATTACTATTCCCACTATGTGATGTGATTTTTGAATCCTGTACTTGAACTTTAATTGTTATCATATGTGACTTAAATGAGAACTCTACACAAGACAACTCAAAAGGCTTGGTATATCGTTACATTTAAAAGTTGACTCAACACTCTATTTCGAGCATATAACAACGTAGCTCAGCTTCATTTATAATATGAAACTTATGATTTTGGAGATCATACATGATTCGCTTGTGGATTTTATACAACATAACTTGTTATTTATTTCCTGAAAGACTATTATTTATTTCAACAATCACTATACACCTTTTAAATTCATTGAAAGAAGTTATTTTCTATCAAACTCCACGAACTCACCAACCATTGTGTTGACGTTTTAAGCATGTCTTTATCTCAGGTTCACAATGAGTATGGATGGCACGGAGGAGCACGGATAATTATGAAGGCTATAAATATCATTTGAAAACATATTTAATAAACTTTGAAACCACAGGGACCTTACTTTGTAAACTCTGATATTCGAATGATAAATCTTTTAAAACGACCAAATTGGTGATCGTTTTCTACTATTCAACTGTTGTGTCATGAAGTAACACCCAAATTAAATTCCGCTGCACATCACGAAATTGGGGGTGTTACACTCTTTATACTACTTTTAATATTTTTAATTTTTATACTGTTAATTCAAAATACATAATACACAATAAGTGTATGAACACACTTCTTTTAAACTTCTTTCTCTCACAGAAGCAATTATACAATCTATATAATAGGCAGTTTTTTTTTCTACAGGAGAAAACAGTTGCATGAACAGTGTTTTTGTGAGTGTCGCTACTGTTCACTTTTTACTGTAGAAAGTTACTGTAGTTTTTTTTTTTTTTTTTTTTTTTTTTTTTTTTTTTTTTTTTTTTTTTTTTTTTGGAAAAATTAATTTCGAAAAAATAAAATTTTGAAAAAAAAAATAAAAAAAGTTTTTGAACAAAAATATTTTCAACAAAAATATTTTCAAAAAACTTTAAAATTAATTTATCTAAAATAATTAATTTCGAAAAAAAAATTAATTTAAAAAAAATAATTTTTTTAAAAGAATTAATTTCGAAAAGAAAAATTAATTTCGAAAAAATATTAATTTTTCTAAAATAATAAATTTTGTAAAAAAAGATAATTTTTCTTAAAAAATTAATTTCGAAAAAAAAAAAAATTTTTCTAATAAAATTTTTTTGTAATAGCAGAAAAAAAAACTTTTAAAATTTTTTTTTTTTGAAAATCTTTTTTCTAAATTTTTTTTTCAAAAAAATAAAATTTTGAAAAATAAAGTTTTTGAAAAAATATTTTCAAAAAAATAATAATAATAATATTTTCAAAAAAAAAACATTTTAAAAAAACTTTAAGAATTTTTTTTTTTTTTTTTTTTTTTAATTTAAATTTCTAAATAAAATTATAGAAAAAAAATATTCAAAAAAAAAATATATATATATATTTTTCAAAAATTTCAAGAACCTAACATGTAATGATTATATGAATTCAATGACAAACCACATCATATAACAAAAAACAACTATCTAAACACCCCGCCGCAAAACATAATTATAAATAGAAATTAAAAAAAAAAAAAAAAAAAAAAAAAAAATCTACTAAATACATCACGAAATAATTGTCAACCTACAAAACGTAAAACACATATAGTACAACAAAAAACAAGTATCTGAATAACCCGCTGCAACTTGCGGGCTTCCATGCTCGTTAGAAATACATTTAGGGTTACTCTACCAAAATACAAAATACATATATCTGAAGCAATTACTCTTTCTCTGCCCGTCGATGAACACACACAGAACAAGTTACTCTTTCTCTCACACACAAAATACAAAATACACAGATCTGAAGCAATTAGACACACACGGAAGAAGTTGCCCGTCGATGAACACACAAAGAACAAGTTACTCTTTGCCCGTCGATCTAACGAAATAAAAACACACCCATGGGGTAGGGTAAGTAATTATCTTTTCGATTTAGGGTTAGGGTTTGTTGGTTTATCTTATTATTTAATTTTTTTTGTTTGTTGGTTTATCTGATTATTTAATTGTTCGAGGATTATTTAATTATTTTTTGGTTTATCTAATTATTTTATTGTTTGTTTTTCTTAATTTTATTGTTTGTTTTTCTTAATTATAACCTGAAGATTGTATATAAAGTTGTGATTTCATTGCTAGTGATTTGAGTAAACTGTTACATAGTTAGATGGTTGTTTTGGGAGTTGTATATTGTGGTTGTTACATAGTTAGATGGCTTGTATATTGTGCCTAAGTGTGCCCAATGTGTTATTGGAAAATCAAACTTCACACAGTTTTACAAAACAATTTTCAAGTGCGAGCGTTGGAAACCTTTGTTTCAAGTGCGAATTGTTATAAATTTTTTCAAATTTTTATAAATTTTTTGGTATTTTATAAATTTTTCGAATTTTTATGAGTTTTTTCGAATTTTTATAAATTTTTCGAATTTTCTTAAATTTTTTGAATTTTTATAAATTTTTTCGAATTTTTAAAATTTTTTGAATTTTTACATAGTACAAAAATTCGAAAAAATTTTAAAAATTCGAAAAAATCTTAAAAATTCGAAAAATTTATAAAAATTCGAATAAATTTATAAAAATTCAAAAAAATTTATAAAAATTCGAAAAATATAAATTTTTTTATAAAAATGCGAAAAATATAAAAATTCAAATTTTTCGAGTTTTTATAAATTTTTCGAATTCAAAATATTTTTAGAATTTTTATAAATTTTTCGAATTTTTCAAAATTTTATGAATTTTTATAATTTTTCGAACTTTTATAAGGTTTACGAATTTTTATAAGTTTTTTCGAATTTTTATAAATTTTTAGAATTTAAATAAATTTTTTTGAATTTTTTAAAATTTTAAAAATTTTTATAAATTTTTTGAATTTTAATAAGTTTTTTCGAATTTTTATAAACTTTTCCCATTTTTTTTAAATTTTTTCGAATTTTTATAAATTTTTCAAATTTTTATAAGTTTTTTCTAATTTTTATAAACTTTTCGAAATTTTATAATTTTTTTCGAATTTTAAATTTTTTTTCGAATTTTAAAATTTTTTTCGAATTTTTATAAATTTTTTGAATTTTTATATATTTTTTCGAATTTTTATGATAATAATAATAATCACAAGGACCAAAAATGGAATACCAAGCAAACTATAAGGACCAAAATGTAGTTAATAACTTTTTGACAAAAAGACAAAAAAGTCAAGTCGCCCAGGGAATGTGGGCTCAGTCGCCCAAGAAAGTATCTGTATAATTTTTTTTTGAATTTTTATAATAATAATAATACTAGTTGTGCCTCCAAAATCACAACTCTATGGGATTTGACCTTTACTTTGGAAATAGTTGTTGACAGCGTAGTCACACTGATCTTTTACTTTGAAAAAATTTATAAAAATTCTAAAAAACTTTTAAAAATTCGAAAAAACTATAAAAATTCGAAAAAATTTTAAAAATTCGAAAAAACTTATAAAAATACGAAAAGTCTATAAAAATTCAAAAAATTTATAAAAATTTGAAAAATTTTATAAAAATTCGAAAAATTTATAAAAATTCGAAAAAACCTATAAAAATTCAAAAAAATTTATAAAAATTCGAAAAAATTTTAAAAATTCGCAAAAACTTATAAAAATTCGAAAAGTCTATAAAAATTCAAAAAATTTATAAAAACTAGAAAAACTTATAAAAATTCGAAAATCATATAAAAATTCAAAAAAATTTATAAAAATTCAAAAAATTTATAAAAATTCGAAAAAATTTATAAAAATTCGGAAAAACTTATAGAAATTCAAAAAATTTATAAAAATTCGAAAAATTCGAAAAAACTTATAAAAATTCAAAAAAACTTTTAAAAATCCGAAAATTTTGTAAAAATTCTAAAAACTTTATAAAAATTCAAAAAATTTATAAAAATTCAATAAAATTTATAAAAATTCGAAAAAAAGTATAGAAATTCGAAAAATTTATAAAAATTCATAAAATTTATAAAAATTCGAAAAAATTTTAAAAATTCGAAAAAACTTATAAAAATTCAAAAAATTTACTATGTTGATGCTAGCTTTTCAATGGTGTATTTGAGCATAGTTTAGTTTTAAATTATAATGTTGAGTTTGAAATTTGTAAAAAGTTGATTCGAAAAGAAATGGTATTTATGTTCTAAACTTTAAATGTTTTTTGTCACACAAGTATTGCTTTTTGTATTGGTCAAATTTAGACAAAAATAATTGCTTTTGAAAGTTTGATTATTCGAGTGGTGTTGAGCTACTTTTAGTATTATCGTTTTGCTTTTGAAAGTTTAATTTCGTTAGGCGGATTTACAAAAATTTATATAAGACAAGGAACACAATTCTTTTGGACAATGCATTTAAGAAAAATCAAGATTTTTTACAAAAGCTAACACCATGACGTAAAATTCCATGGGTGTCCCGGGACCACCCGAAACCCCACCCTGGTTCCGTCTCTGGTTCTAACTACATTTCTTTTCCTATTTGAGTGGTGTTGAGCTTCTTATGATGACATTACGTGGATTAATGAAAATACCGTCATTGAGTTTACATGCGTTAAGTGTCCTATACGTAGGCTTGTCTCAAAGATTTTTAAATGTGTTTAGAAAAATGTTTGTCCCACATTGATTCTATAAACTTTTAGTTTTATATTACAAATTAAACCTTTAGCACTTATGAGTAGACTAGTTTAATTCTCAAAATATAACCTATTTTCAAATATTAATTATGTTTCGCTATAAAGCTTGTAAAAGTTTTTCTTATAAAATAAGCTTCATAGACTTTTAAATTGTAAAGTACTTCTAAGTAGCTTATAAAAAGCTTTAAATTTCAACTAGTGTCCTGCCCATGCATCAACTAATTTGTCAAACATACTTGGTGTAGTATTTCAATTTGTTAGCTACGTTGTCGAAAAGCCATTTTAACAAGTACAAAGTTACGAGGAACCAAAGTCACAAAACGATAGTCAACGAGTCTTATTTAATCGTCATAGTTTAGCTTGTTGTTACCCATTCCTCGCTCGGCGGGATTGGGTATTGTTGTTGTTGTAGTTTAGCTCGATGTGGTAACCCAATAACATCTTTTTATAAACCTAACTCGCAGGGCTGTCCCATGAATTTATGAAATTTTTGAGGCCTCTGAACGAAATTAAATAATGAGGCTTTCGATAAGGAATGTTATATATAAAGTGTCACCGTTTATAAGATATAATGCAATTATTTATCGAAACGTTCTAACATATTACTCATTTGAGATATTTTATCATCTAAATACTTATTTATTCGTGAAAAATATATATGTACACATACATATAATTATTAACGGTACAAATTTCGGAGCTCTTAAAAATTTTAGAGCCGTAAGCGGTCGCTCACCTTCCATACCCTTAACTGATAACTCGATTCACCATTTCAAAAACTTTTGGACCCCTCGAACCACTAGGCCATTCATTCACTCTTTTAATTTTATTTTTGGTTTTTAATTTCTTTTACTGTTATTACTATTAGTAAAAAAAAGTAATAGTATTTTATAGAATATGGTTTGTTAAACATAGTTTTAAGGCTAAGTTAAAAAAGTTAAAACTAGCACAACGTTGTCATAACACTTTTACTCTTTTGTAGTTATGTTTAATTAAGAAAAATAAGCTATAGTATGAAATATAAACTTTGTTTAACTTAGAGTGTTTATAAAAGTCTTTTTTTTCTTAAAGTAAGCTCAATAAGCTTTTGAAATCAAACTACTTCAAGTAACTTATCAAAATAAGCTTTTTGAAACTTTTGAAAAGTATGACACAATAAAACTTTTGAAATAATAATAGTAAATCATAGAATTAGAATGCCGAATGAGTGACCGAGGAAGCACATGTATTTTAATCAACGAAAAAACGATATGGTTTATGATGCCACATAACATAATCATGTACGAGTTGGATTATATGAACCTTAATGATTGGAATGGAGATAAACAGTGCCATCTCATGAATTTTAGAGGCCATGTGCCGCAACTACTACATGGGCCCTTGAACACGAAAATAACTTTATTTTTTAAAAGGTTCGAAAACAGTTTGGATGGATAAGAGAATTTGTAAATATTGCGCAATCTAAAAAAATCCACAATACTTATAAACAAAAAAAAAAACAAAAAAACAATGGTTGCCGTCAAATGTATGAGACTAATATTGTTAAATTCCTATGTAACCTCTTTAGATAATAACATACTTACATTCATATTGTAATGCATTTCGAGTGACTTTGACCATTCATAGTAATGTTTACTTCTTTAGGGTTAGGAGTGATAATTTTGTAAAGGGATAATTCTCTAAATACCCCACAAGTACAAGGGTACTCACACTAAATGCCAAAATTTTTTTTTTCTCCAAATACCCCATGGGCGATGGTCGCCCAAATATCTTGGGCGGATTTCCTAAAATTGTGCCAAGTGTCCCCTACCATGTCCCTACACATTTTGTAGTTAATAACTTTTTGACAAAAAGACAAAAAAGTCAAGTCGCCCAAGAAAGTACCTGTATAAACTAGTACTATGTACCCACATGTTAGGGACACCCTTAGGGACACATGACACAATTTTAGCAAATCCACCCAAGATATTTGGGCGACTCTCTCCCATGAGGTATTGGGGGGAAAAAATTTTGGGGCATTTAGGATGAGCACATATGTACCCTTGGGGTATTTACAGAATTCTCCCTTTAGAAAATGTTTGTCCCACATTGATTCTATAAAAAAATTTAGTTTTATATTACAAACTAGCCTTAGGCCCGCCCCGATGGGGCGCTAGCATTAAGTTTTATTATTCGAAAATATAAATGTGTTACATGTATTCTATAAAAAAGAATATATATATATAATGCGGAAATGCATAATCTTGACCGTCATAAAATTTGTCATACAAATTGAGATTTCTCAACAAAAAAAAAAAACTGAGTGAAGGTAAATAACATTGAGTGTCTTATTTATAAGGATTAAACACATCTACATTCAGAAAGTTAAATAAAACTAAAGCCTGTGAAGTACTTCTTTATACACAACATTTGTTGTGTAATTGCAATAGTTTCCGTCTTTATCACAACATAATACTTTTAGACCTTTCTTGCTTTTCACTCTTGATACAGCCACATATAATTGTCCCTGCGAAAAGACTGGACGTTCCAGGTAAAGACCGACCTTGGATAATGTTTGCCCTTGACTTTTGTTAATTGTCATGGCAAAACAAATAGATATCGGGAATTGTCTTCTGTTAAACTGAAAAGGCATCTTCTTGTCAGACGGGCTAATGTTCATGCGAGGAATAGCGACAACTGTCCTTAATTGACCACCAGATATGATCTTTGCCTCAATATTATTGATCCTCATCCTAACAATTTGTAACCTTGTACCATTACATAGACCACCTCTTTGGTCTATGTTGCGCAAACACATTATCGGAGCACCGATCTTGAGAACTAACTTATGATGTGGAATGCCGGACATTCTTATTGTGTTTAAAAATTCTGTGGTATACATCGACTCATCGTAGTTAAAATCTACGTCTATATCCGACACAGAATCTGAACTATAGCAAACCTTCTCCCTACAAGATAGTTTGGACATCATGCGTTCGTTAATTTTGTCCACCTGTTCATGAGTGGGTGCAAGAATAGCTCTGTCCTAGAAATATGTCGGATCCCATAAATTTTGCTCCCAATTACCATACGTTTCCTTTATAATAACATCAACATGATCGTCCGATTTAGGTATTAACATTTCTTCAGGGAACTCAACCTCCGCATGACCGTCGTTTTTACCACCTATTTTCCCTTCGCCTATATTCAATATCCATTCCGCGAATTCATTTATTTCTGCTGCGTCGTCTGGATTGCACCCGACTCTAAGCCTCATGTTTTTTGTAAGTTTTAAAACAGTGCAATACCTCCATAAATATGACATGTTCAACGAAGCGTGTACAACATCTTGCCTACATCCATTTGGAATGACCGGTAAGATTTGTCGAAAATCACCACCAAAAACAACAACTTTACCACCAAAGACCTTGTCATCAGCTCCTATGTCTAAAGATATGTCTCTCAATGTTCTGTCAAAAGCTTCATAGGCAAGTTTATTAGTCATTGGAGCTTCGTCCCAAATAATTAACTTTGTTTGCCTTATCAAATCAGCAAGGTCTCCATCTGCCTTAATTGTACCACTTGATGCCACATTTAGAACAATCTCACCTTTAGACCTTAAAGCTGCCGTCAAATTCTTGTACAAAAAGGTCTTACCAGTGCCTCCATAGCCATAGACGAAAAACATACCCCCACTGTTATTATTGCATGCATCAATAATAGTCTCGTAAATTCCTTTCTGCTCGTTAGTCAAACTGTTATATAGGGATTCATGTTGTAAAATAAGTTCCGGTATTTTATAGTCCAATTCATCATAAATCAACCGGTTGTATCCTTCCATTGTAAACTCGGATTCAGGGTAAGGCATGTTAACTATATTTTTCAAGCTCTTACCACAGCTAAGTAACTTTTCCTCAATGTATATTAAACATATATTGTATCGCTGAGTATCACTTAGCTCTAGATCTGTAAACAAAAAATTGCTTTTTATAAACATTTTTAATCGAAATATATTACGTTGATATAGGTGAAAATTTAGTATAAATGTAAAATGATTTATTACCTGGATGGTTTCGTTTCTTCCTTTCTAACTTTAACACATCTTCCGCCAACAGTTTCCAAGACTTCTCCCAAACAATCTCAGGCCTCGACATAGTATCAGTTAATATTAAACTTAGAAAATAATTTTGCAAGTAATCTCCCATACCCCATTGACTTGCTTCAATAAGTCCATCGATGTACTCCTTGTCATCATCAAGCCATCCACGTGCAAAGCATGCATCTTTGCATGTAGGGTACACTACACCATCAAATTCCCTAAAATCTTCACACTCTCGAGCACCTTTCACATGGTTTAAAAGCCTACGTAAATAAAAGAGATCCCCCCAGGAAGGAGGAACATGGTGTATCCATCCAATGCTTTTACCTATGGAAAGGAAACAAATGTTTATAGTCCAGCATTAATGAGGAAAATATATAATAGCATTCAAAAATACATATCCTGCATGAAGTTAAAAAGTTTTTTTTGATATATATATGTACCTTGCTTTCTTTTTGTCCAAATTCTATCGGTTTTATTTCAAACATAGTATTTTGGAATTTCGACGTACAAAAGTTCTTGAGCTTCGGAAAATGTTTTATTAAGATCCATCCAAGCTAAGAACTTAGAAGTATTTGCTGAATTCTTCTCAAGTTGAAAGTCGATACTTTCAGTGGGATCAAACACAACAGATTGTTGGTTTGGAAAGTGAAATGGTAGTCGTTCAACAGCAGGAAATCTGTGATGAATATCAAACTTGAAAATTCTCCACGCAGCCTCACATGAAGATAAGTAGCGACAGTCATAGTAATCCTTAATCTCATCCTTTTCTTCATCTTCAACAGCCGCAGTGACTCTATCTGGACCCTTGTTTATGT
Source organism: Artemisia tridentata subsp. tridentata (assembly GCA_021014915.2). Lineage (NCBI taxonomy): Eukaryota > Viridiplantae > Streptophyta > Magnoliopsida > Asterales > Asteraceae > Artemisia > Artemisia tridentata. Next base: position 264,929,355 of record CP139501.1, on the reverse strand, counting down.
ACTTAAAAAGGTACTTAATCGATCCAAACTGATTGCACCATTCTACGTTGATGCGAGCTTGATATCTAAAAACAACATAAAATAAAATTCATAAAATCATACTTTGGCAGAAGTATGAAAACAGATTAATATATATTCTTAGTACCTTTTCAATAAAGTAGGGTTGTACGGGACAACAAAGCCACCATCAAGATCAGCTCCTTGTTTTCTAACACTTCTGCCATTATCACTTCTTTTGTATATGGCATATCAACTCTCATCAATGAAAGTGGACTCACTAAATTTCTTTGGGAAATTCTTAGAACACTTATTCTCAACCATGCATGGGCAGTTTCTATGTTCGGGACCACATGGGCCGTGCATCATAAATTCTTTGACCAACTGGTGTAGCTCGGGGTCTTGATCTTTATCGAGTATTTCAGCGGATATGCACCTATCTATGTCAGCCGGTAATCTCAGCTTATCAGCTGATTCCAACCATACTGATTGGCCTCAAACAGTCAACTTAAATCAACCACGGATGTGGTCAAATAAAGTCAAACTACTTGAAGACAATTAAACAAGGAGTATAGTATTTTCCCGGGTCGTTATATCCCAGTGAAGCGTGAAATTGTGTTTAAAGACGAATTGTGATCAAGTGTTATTGAATGGAAAAGGGGTTTTAAAATGGGACAAAAACTGAAATTTATGAAATTAAAACCTAAAAATGTAAAATTACTTAAAACTTATTTTAAAACTAAAATTATATTTTTTTACACTTTATTTCTATTTATTATTAATTATTTATTATTTAATTACTTATTAAACTATTTAAATTTATAAAAAATACTAAATGAACAAAGAAAAATCTAAAACTTTTTCTATAAATATTATTAAGTAAAAAGAAGTTAAGAAATTTATAAAAATGGAAATTACTTAATTAAAATTTAAAAAGATAAATTCTATTAAATAGAAGCTATCACTATTTTTTTATTTTTGATTTTCTTAAGGTCTAATAATATGATTATATTTTTCCTAGATTATAAATGACAAAAGAAAATTATGAAAATTGGAATTATATTTTTCTGATTATTATTCTATTTATTATGATTTAATTACTAATAGAAACTAATTAAAAAGATTAAAAATATCAAATGACTTAGGAAAAATCTGAAAAATTCAGGATAAGTCTAAATTAATATTTAAAAGCTATGAAAAATAAAATCAAAAGTTATCTAAGCCCAATAAGCAGATTTGGGCAGATAAGCAGTATGCAAATAAGCTAAAAATAAGCTAATAAGCTCAAAACTCAACCAAATGCTCAGAACAAGTTTAATATACTTATTTAAGCACAAAACAACTTAAATATAAGAGCTTATCCCACAGATTAAGCAAATGGGCACCTAATCAGTTGCAAAGTTTAAACAGAAACTTAGGAAAATTGCCAAATTGCAAGGCAGATTAAGCAGTCTAATAAGCTACTGAGATGCAATCTAATGGGGGAAAAAGTGAGCTAGTAGTATGAGCTTTCCAGAAAACCAAAAAGCTAGGCCAGAGCTTATCTAAATAAGCCACAATTCAGCTGAGATCAGCAGCTTAAACACTCAGTATATACTGAGTGTGCTGATGTGTTTTGTGTTGTGCAGACCTGTGTGCAGAGGGCACAAAGGTTTGAGCCTTTGAGAACTCACTAAATGGACTGTAATGAACTTAGAAATGAAAAGAAAAAGAGCCAAATCAGCTTGTGGCTGATATTGGCTTATTTGAGCTTTTTATAGGCTAGAATTATCACAAGGTACAAGTAACCACCAAATCAATCTAATAAGGCTATCAGAACTTATAATCAGCTTATATTGGCCAAGAAAAGCTAGTATGAAGTTAAGCTTGTGGTCAATCTACAGTAACACTAGGTTTGACCTAGTTTGACTGCTAAACCAAACACCCCTTAATAAGGTGTCTGTGGGGTATTTCAACTAGCACACCCTAATTTGACTAATGATTTCTGGTTTTTACTTAGTAACTAACTTAATATAACTCTATTAAGCAACTTTTAATAAGAATTTAAGCACTACAATAAGCTACACTCTAAATGGCTATTTTTGGCTTATGTGACTGATTTTAAGAGAAACAAAAACCAAACTATATAACTACTGATAAAATTGGACAAATATACTTAGAAACTAGCAATAAGCATATAACAATAATAATAATCTAATAATAAGCACTAGTACAGTGAAAGTAAGAATTATGCTAAAATTGAGAAAAAGCTTACAACTGCTATTGCTAATGGAACAAAGAACAAGAACCAATCTAGCTTGTCAGAAACAAGCTAGAAAACCCAGAAAATCCTTCCAAATCAGCTTATTCACCCCAAAACAGCTTATTAGCTTCTCAGGTTGACTTTTGTTGACTTTTCTTCAAATCTTGAATTTGAACAGATTTACACTACAATAAACTTACACCAAGCTATATAAAGCTTGCATAAGCTATTAGAAACAACTGAGAAGCTGATTCAATTACTACTTATCAAGGTTCTAATTCTCAGCATACATGAAAATCAGAAATTTGGAATTATAATTAACTACTGGCAATTGAACAAAGATCAACAATAAACACACTAATTTTAACTTGTATTGATTGATGAAACTTGATATTACAAATTAAGGCTACTGAAAATTGAAATACGAATTATGCTACTTTTACCTACTTACTCTTTATGAGCTACATTGCTATCTATATATACTAAATTGAAATGGGAAATCACTCATCGACATCCTTTCATCTTTCTGCACCCTTGATTGGCTTCAATTTGATCTCAGTCGTCCAAATTCACTTTTGGCGGGAAAATAGGACAAGTGTTAAACACAGCTGTTTTAGTTAATGAGAGTGGGGAAGAGGCATTAATTGAGTTTGGATTGTTAGGTAGCGTGAGATAAGAGGAGGGGGTGGGTGGTGTCAGAAGGGCGGTGGAGATGGTGGTATTGGAGGGTGGTATTGTTTTGGCGGTATGGTTTGAAGAAGACGGGTTTGACCTGGTCAAACTTTTTGTTTAAATAAAAAGGGTTGGGTCGGTTATTTGATTGGGCTTGGGTATTGGGTTTAGTAACTGGGTTGGGTTTTAATTTAAAATGGGTTGGGGTTTTTATTATAAAGGGCCGGTTGGTTTGTAGTTAAATCACAAGGACCATTATTGTAATTTCTGATTTGTGAAGGGGCTGAACATGCAACTTTCCTAAAGTATTACAAGGACCATTCTTGCCATATGTGAATAACCCAAGGACCATAAATGTAATTTTCCACTTTTTAAACCTCCAGAGACCTTTTATGACATTTTCCAAACTTGGGGGACCAAAGTTGTAATTTTGCAAACTTGAACCTTAAAGGACTAATCTTGACAACTTATGAATCCCCAAGGACCTTTGATGATATTTAAAATGTTTTGAATAACCAGGGACTAGTTCTGCCAATTTGTGAAACTTTAGGGACTGAAAATGACAATTATGCAAACTTTGTTCGTTTTTCACTTGTTTTCAATCTTTTTGTTCCTGAGTCACATAAAAACACATTTTATGATATTTTCAGTATTTTGAAGCATATCTGCATGTTTTTAAATGTTTTTGCAGATAAAATGTGACAGAAATGATGAGTATTTAGACACTCATCAATCCCCCACACTAAACTATTGCTAGTCCCTAGCAATCTTTTATGAAGTTTTAATGGTTTTTTCTCTTTACCAAAAGCCATTACTTCTGGAGTAGCCAATGTTTTAGTATGTGATACTTTGGTACAATGATAACCAAATGATTTTGAGCAAACCATCAGCTGTCAACGGTTTTGATTTGTATTTACCAGAAGCCGTTTGCTTCTGGACTAGCCAACTCTTAGATAAAATACAGTTATTATCTTTGGTGAGCTGATTACCAATCATGGTTTTTCACTGCCTTTACCACAAGCCATAACCTTGCGGGCTAGCCAACTCTTCACTTAAAAAGATATGGCGAGTCGAATACCATACAATTTTCGGCAAATTGTCAGCCATAAACGGATTTGATATATCTTTACCAAGAGCCGTTTGCTCCTGGATTAGCCAGTCCTTATGTGGGTTAGACATGGCGGACTGATAACCATTTATTGCGTTCTAAGTGAGAAAAAATTTTAAAATTTTGGCCAAAATGGGGGTACTAGATGGTACATTTGATCAAATTCGCTAGAATTCCCCCCCACACTTAGAACTGAATATTGCCCTCAATATTCAAAGTACCGGTTGTTAAACCAACACTTAGAACGTGAAAGGGAAATACTTATAGCCATTATTTTATACATACAATTTTTTTTTTTTTTTTTTATTATTATTTTTTTTTTTATTTTTTATTTTTTACATATTTACAACATGTGGGGCATCTCCCACACACTTGGGTGAGACATGGGTGAAAACCCATGTTTTACTACTGTTTTTATTAACCGAGTCGCTAGCTTGACTCGACCCCGAATTCATTGGTTCATGGGGAAGTAGGTGGAAGAAACCATCTCCATCGGACTTTCATTAAAATTGTTTGGATAACTAATTGAACATAAGAAAGTTCCACACCGATGAGATAAATCCGGCATTTAAACCAATGTTAAATGGAAAATGCCGGGGTCAAAAGTAATATCCTCACTCCCGAATGAGTGAAAGATAGGGGAAATCACTGGGTAGGTGAAGGGAAGAAGAGAGATCTGAACAGCAATTAGGATAAGAACTTCCTCCTCAAGAATTGCATATTCAAGTGGAAGAGGCAAGTCCTTAAACTTGATCTCTGGAAATTTATCAGTTTTCTCAACTGACTTGATTTTCTCATTATGAAGTTGTTTTGGTAGAAGAGGGGAAGATGAATCTTCGTTTAACAAATTCTCAAGAAAAAGAATGTCCCCCTCAGGATCAAGATAGTTATCATCAACCTCATGCGGAAGTGAACTATCTAGAGCAAGAAAAGCATCGACCTCATCCCAAAAGGGATCACTTCCCTCAACCGAAGTGAGAGAAGGGGAAGAGTCGGCTATGATAAATTGAGAAGATGTGGTGGGTTCCCCACTCACAGAATTATGAAAATAACCAACACATTCTTGAGAGTACTCCTTTGAATTAATATCAATGACATCGATTCGGTTAACCGATGCAGAATTATAGTTTGAGGAGTACCTCGAAGTTTGATCATGGTTAAAGGTAACAGCTTCATTATCCACACGCAAGGTGATCTCATGCTTAAATACATCAATAAGAGCATGGCCCGTTTTTAGGAATCCTCTTCCAAGAATGAGAGGAACCTTTTGATCAGCATCGAAATCAACAACCACAAAGTCAGCTGGAAAATGGAACTTACCTACTTTCACAAACACATCCTCGGCAATGCCGCGAGGATGAGATATGGTTCGATCTGCAAGCTCAAGAGTCATGCAGGTAGTAGTAAGAGCCGGAAGAGAAAGTTTCTTCCATACTGAATGAGGCATCAGGTTGATGCTTGCACCAAGATCGGCCAAGGCATAGCATTCAACCATTCCCGGAAATACACAAGGTATTAGAAACTTTCCAGGATCTCCAAGCTTCTCCGGAAGCTTTTTCAAGATAACTGCTGAGCAGTTCTCATTTAATGGGGTTTTAGCCATTTCAATCAGTTTTTCCTTGTTGCTCAATAAGTGTTTGATTGTTGATGCAAATTTGGGCATCAGAATGATAGCATCCGCAAAACTTACGTCAAAATGTAATTCTTTAAAGATTTGAAAGAATTTGTCCATTTGTTGACTAGCCTTCTCACGGAGCTTTTGCTCATTTAAGCGCGATGGGTAAGGAATATGAGGTTTGGATTTAGGGGCTACAACTTCAGGAGTCTCCACAGATTCAAAGACAACTCCTGGTTTGGATTTCTTTTTAGGGCCAACCGGAGGATGGACATTTGATGTACTTTGTGGGTTTGGAATTTGCACTTTGTCCGTTGAATCCTCCGTCTCTTTTTCCATTTCAAACAACGGAGGAGGAATAGGACCAGATGGTCCCTCATAAGCAGCACCAATCCGAGTGGTGATAGCTTTGACGAAAGTGGTATCTTCATCATCATCACTGTCATCAAGTACACTGACAGGAACAGCATTGAGCATATCGGAATAATATCTGGCTGTTCTTTGTTCACTACGTTTGCTTGACAAACTTTTAACCGTAAATCGTGATAGAGTAGGATCTATTCTTGACGGTTGAGGAGCAATTGTGGGTGTAGATTTTTGGATGACCGAAGGTTGGACGTATTTAGCACTTCCATTGTTAGTGGGAAGTACCGGGTCCTTTATCACCTTGGGTCCAACATGAGATTTACCACTATGTGTAGTGACAGCTTTGAGTTCACCCCTTGGGTTGACAACAGTGTTACTTGGGAGACCTCCCGAGGTAGAAGGTAGATCAGTTAAAGACTTTTTTATATCATTTATTTGGGTAACCAATAACTGGTTTGTCTGATATTGAGTTATGTTTGTCTCCTCTTGAGATTTTATGAATTGCCTAAGCAACTCATCTGAGGATGTCTGATTTTGATTTTGGACATTCCATGGCTTTTGGTTATGATTACCCTGATTCTGACCTCGGTTTTGATTGAAATTTTGAGAATTGTTGAAATTTTGTCCCTGATTTTGAACAAAGCGATTTTGGTTATTCTGATTTGGCACGGGTGGAAAACCAGGTGGGACCATAGCATTCGGTGCTCGGTACTGAGTTTCAGCATGCGGACGGTATTGATTTTGGTTTACTGCAGCTACGGGAGCTGGGTAAAGAGAAGCATCGGTTGCTTGACAAAATACGCATGTGGGCCACCACAAGTTTCACACACTTTGTTTATTGTTTTGATTTGTTCCGGTTTATGAATATCACTCTTCAGTTCTTTCATTTCCTTCATCATGCAACGCATTGAATCCGTAAGGAAGGCTAACTCTGATGAGTTACCGGATGAAGAAGAAGTAGGAGTGACAGGAACATTCACTTTGTTTCGAGAAATAGGAACTTTTGATTTATTTTCACAAATTTCAACCACCTCTCTAGGTTTACGATTCAAGATATTGCCACCGGCGGCTGCGTTAAGTGCATCTTGATCGTTTTGGGTCAACCCATTATAAAACGTATTTATCTGTTGTAACACCGTGAAATCGTGATGTGGGCATTTTCTTAGGAGATCTTTAAATTTGTCCCATGCCTCTCCGAAATTTTCATCAAAACCTTGACGAAATCCAGCAATTTCATTTTTTAGATTAGTCGTCTTTGATGGAGGGAAGAAATAATTTACAAATTTCTTAACGAGATCTTCCCAGGTTTTAATGGATCGAGTGGGTTCTTTATCCAGCCAAATCCGGGTTGCCCCCTCAAGTGAGAATGGAAATAGCACCAATTTGATAACTGTTTGCGGCACATTCTTATAATTGATTGTAGAGGTCAACTTATTGAACCAACGAATGTGTGCATATGGATCCTCTCGTTCAAACCCGTGGAATTGGTTTGTGGACACGAGCTGAATCAAATGTGTTTTCAGTTCAAAATGATCAGAATCGATGGCTGGTAAAATGATGGTATCTCCGTAACCCTCGGTAGGTGCCTGGAGCATTTCAGCCATTGTGCGTTCGTCTACCATATTATCAGTGGGATCAGTGCGAATCTTGGGTTCGACTATTTGGGCAGCACGTCTACGATTACGTCTTCTCGGAATAACTACGAGTTCACGTAAAGGGCTTGATGACGTGGAAGAACGAGTGCACATGCACTAAGTAAAATATTTTAATTAAATCAAGAACGAATCAAAACACAAGTGAACTTAAACCAATAATCAACAAGCGTACGGTAGCTCTTTAAAAGATAAACGCACAGAGTGGCGGAGAAGCTAAGGTGGGCAATTAATGCTCCTTAAAAACCCGCTTCTTTCAGTCCGACAATTTAATGTCAGACTATCCTTAAACCTCCGTTATAGTTTGTTTATCAATCAAAGGTGAGCCGATATTCGCAAGTGATACAGAGGCAAGTTTTAAATCTGATGTTTGGGAACTTATTATGGTCGTACCCCCAGTTAGGTAGTACTCTGTCTTGGTTCTCGATGGTAAATTTTATTATTGTTATTTATTAAACAAAGAAAACGGAAAATATTTTTGGTGTTTTTATTTTTATATGATAATATATATAGAAAAGAAAAGAAATTTTTTTTTTGTATTTTTATATTGTTTATGGAAGATTGAAATACGATATTTTTGGTACTCGATCCGTTAAACGAATTAACTTCACGAGCGTTTTGCTTTATATATGATGAATATACAAGAGATAGAAGATATATGTTAGACCCGTATCCTGGTTACGAGTAGGCCCCACCCTAGATGAAATATGCTAAGGTTGGATGTAATTGGTTGGTCAACGAAGTTACGTGGAAAGTTAAACCCGATGGTCAAACTAGTAGTCAAAGTATGACTCATGTAGTAATATGAAATGTGATGTATAAACTAGAAGGACCTAAGTTGCCAAGTGTTAGTTAAGTGTTATTAAGTGTTTGTGGCCAAAGTAGGAGGAAAGGAACTTGAGGGGTCACTCTTGCCAAATGACCAAACTTGCTACCTAACTATTTTATCTAGGAATCTCAAGATAAGTTTTCTATTATTGATAAGGTGAAGACCGGTTCTTAGTGAAGGAAAAGAGAGGGAAAAAGGGAGATGGTGATTTAGAGGAGATGAAGAAGATGAAGATGATCAAGTCCTAGTGTTTATGGCCTTCCTTAGTTATGATCTTATGCAAGTAAGTAATCTATTATCTTGTTTTAGTGAAGTTGTAGATGAGTAGGAAAGTGGGATATCATCATATGATCTAGGTGTGATCATATGATGATTTGGTAAGAAAGATGATTTTGTTTAATGGGTTTTGTTAACCCTTGTTTATGTTATTGATTGTTATGCTATTAGGGTTTGATCGATGATGATGATGATGGAAGATTTTGTTGTTGATGATGTTCTTGATGTTGTTTAGCTTGGACCAAGGTAAGTAAAATGATAATGACATGTATTATATGGATGTCTAACATGTATGTGTTATGTATGTTTGTGATTAGTGATAAGAGGTGGGATATATGCTTATATGCTAGGATGAACAGGATTTAAGTGGTGAATTTGGTTGTGATGGTAAGTTGATGTTAGGTGATTATGTAAGAATTAGAGAGTGGAGTAGCTAAGTAAGTGTTTGGAGATATGTGATGCTTATGTGTTTGATTGAAATATGATGTTATGTGATTATCGTTTTACTTACTAAGCGTAAGCTTATTCTTTTAGTTGTCAACGTTTTGTAGGTTAATGGCGATGAGGATAACTTGGCTTGGATTATAGCATAGGGATTTGGAAGCGGATTTGGGAGATAATAAGCATAGGAGCTAGGTAGAATACCGAGCTCGAGTCAATGTTGTACCCCCGAGAGTCTCTTTTATGAGTCCTATAATGTGTGTCAAAGTCGTGTAATGGTTTGGTGGTCTAATGATGTGTCGTGAGTGTTTTAGGTGTTTATAGTAAAAGTTAAAGGGGTGTTTGGTTTATGTGTGAACATACCCATTTTGGATTGTAAACGGGTCAAGCGTCATTGGAACATGCTTGTTATGTAAATGTAACGAAGTTGGTCAAGTTTGGTGTAAAACGGAAGTGGTATAAGTGGTTTTGTCATGAAATGGGTCAAAATGGGTTTTAGTGGAGAAATTGCAGTTTTGTTCTTGATGGCCTCCTTGACGCCGTCACCCTTTAAACTCTAAAAATTCTCTGGCCTATCAAGGCTCTAAGTTTTGTTCTTGATGGCCTTCTTGACGCCGTCACCCTTTAAACTCTAAAAATATGTCTGGCCTATCAAGGCTTGACGCTGTCAGAGCCGACTGTGCAGATTTTTGGCAGTTTTCGAAAAATCATATCTTTTAATCGGTAAGTCGAAATGGGTCGTGCCACCTATCTTTTTGAAGGTAATTGAGTCTACTTTCATCTAAAAATAGTTTCAAGGTCTGAAAGTTTATATATTTTTGTCAGTGGTCAAAAGAGTAAGCAGGTGTCCGTAAAAGTGAGTCATTTCCGTGTAAAAAGTTTTAAATTTTGGTCTAAGTGGGCACGGGGTGTTACAATATACACAGATTGGGTTTCAAAAACACGATACTGCAAAACGTTTAAAACACGCAACACACCTCCCCGGCAGCGGCGCCAAAATTTGATTGGCCTCAAACAGTCAACTTAAATCAACCACGGATGTGGTCAAATAAAGTCAAACTACTTGAAGACAATTAACCAAGGAGTATAGTGTTTTTCCGAGTCGTTATTTCCCAGCGAAGCGTGAAATTATGTTTAAAGACGAATTGTGATCAAGTGTTATTGAATGGAAAAGGGGTTTTAAAATGAGACAAAAACTGAAATTTATGAAATTAAAACCTAAAAATGTAAAATTACTTAAAACTTATTTTAAAACTAAAATTATATTTTTTTACACTTTATTTCTATTTATTATTAATTATTTATTATTTAATTACTTATTAAACTATTTAAATTTATAAAAAATACTAAATGAACAAAGAAAAATCTAAAAATTTTTCTATAAATATTATTAAGTAAAAAGAAGTTAAGAAATTTATAAAAATGGAAATTACTTAATTAAAATTTAAAAAGATAAATTCTATTAAATAGAAGCTATCACTATTTTTCTATTTTTGATTTTATTAAGGTCTAATAATATGATTATATTTTTCCTAGATTATAAAAGACAAAAGAAAATTATGAAAATTGGAATTATATTTTTCTGATTATTATTCTATTTATTATGATTTAATTACTAATAGAAACTAATTAAAAAGATTAAAAATATCAAATGACTTAGGAAAAATCTGAAAAATTCAGGATAAGTCTAAATTAATATTTAAAAGCTATGAAAAATAAAATCAAAAGTTATCTAAGCCCAATAAGCAGATTTGGGCAGATAAGCAGTATGCAAATAAGCTAAAAATAAGCTAATAAGCTCAAAACTCAACCAAATGCTCAGAACAAGTTTAATATACTTATTTAAGCACAAAACAACTTAAATATAAGAGCTTATCCCACAGATTAAGCAAATGGGCACCTAATCAGTTGCAAAGTTTAAACAGAAACTTAGGAAAATTGCCAAATTGCAAGGCAGATTAAGCAGTCTAATAAGCTACTGAGATGCAATCTAATGAGGGCAAAAGTGATCTAGTAGTATGAGCTTTCCAGAAAACCAAAAAGCTAGGCCAGAGCTTATCTAAATAAGCCACAATTCAGCTGAGATCAGCAGCTTAAACACTCAGTATATACTGAGTATGCTGATGTGTTTTGTGTTGTGCAGACCTGTGTGCAGAGGGCACAAAGGTTTGAGCCTTTGAGAACTCACTAAATGGACTGTAATGAACTTAGAAATGAAAAGAAAAAGAGCCAAATCAGCTTGTGGCTGATATTGGCTTATTTGAGCTTTTTATAGGCTAGAATTATCACAAGGTACAAGTAACCACCAAATCAATCTAATAAGGCTATCAGAACTTATAATCAGCTTATATTGGCCAAGAAAAGCTAGTATGAAGTTAAGCTTGTGGTCAATCTACAGTAACACTAGGTTTGACCTAGTTTGACTGCTAAACCAAACACCCCTTAATAAGGTGTCTGTGGGGTATTTCAACTAGCACACCCTAATTTGACTAATGATTTCTGGTTTTTACTTAGTAACTAACTTAATATAACTCTATTAAGCAACTTTTAATAAGAATTTAAGCACTACAATAAGCTACACTCTAAATGGCTATTTTTGGCTTATGTGACTGATTTTAAGAGAAACAAAAACCAAACTATATAACTACTGATAAAATTGGACAAATATACTTAGAAACTAGCAATAAGCATATAACAATAATAATAATCTAATAATAAGCACTAGTACAGTGAAAGTAAGAATTATGCTAAAATTGAGAAAAAAGCTTACAACTGCTATTGCTAATGGAACAAAGAACAAGAACCAATCTAGCTTGTCAGAAACAAGCTAGAAAACCCAGAAAATCCTTCCAAATCAGCTTATTCACCCCAAAACAGCTTATTAGCTTCTCAGGTTGACTTTTGTTGACTTTTCTTCAAATCTTGAATTTGAACAGATTTACACTACAATAAACTTACACCAAGCTATATAAAGCTTGCATAAGCTATTAGAAACAACTGAGAAGCTGATTCAATTACTACTTATCAAGGTTCTAATTCTCAGCATACATGAAAATCAGAAATTTGGAATTATAATTAACTACTGGCAATTGAACAAAGATCAACAATAAACACACTAATTTTAACTTGTATTGATTGATGAAACTTGATATTACAAATTAAGGCTACTGAAAATTGAAATACGAATTATGCTACTTTTACCTACTTACTCTTTATGAGCTACATTGCTATCTATATATACTAAATTGAAATGGGAAATCACTCATCGACATCCTTTCATCTTTCTACACCCTTGATTGGCTTCAATTTGATCTCAGTCGTCCAAATTCACTTTTGGCGGGAAAATAGGACAAGTGTTAAACACAGCTGTTTTAGTTAGTGAGAGTGGGGAAGAGGCATTAATTGAGTTTGGATTGTTAGGTAGCGTGAGATAAGAGGAGGGGGTGGGTGGTGTCAGAAGGGCGGTGGAGATGGTGGTATTTGAGGGTGGTATTGTTTTGGCGGTATGGTTTGAAGAAGACGGGTTTGACCTGGTCAAACTTTTTGTTTAAATAAAAAGGGTTGGGTCGGTTATTTGATTGGGCTTGGGTATTGGGTTTAGTAACTGGGTTGGGTTTTAATTTAAAATGGGTTGGGGTTTTTATTATAAAGGGCCGGTTGGTTTGTAGTTAAATCACAAGGACCATTATTGTAATTTCTGATTTGTGAAGGGGCTGAACATGCAACTTTCCCAAAGTATTACAAGGACCATTCTTGCCATATGTGAATAACCCAAGGACCATAAATGTAATTTTCCACTTTTTAAACCTCCAGGGACCTTTTATGACATTTTCCAAACTTGGGGGACCAAAGTTGTAATTTTGCAAACTTGAACCTTAAAGGACTAATCTTGACAACTTATGAATCCCCAAGGACCTTTGATGATATTTAAAATGTTTTGAATAACCAGGGACTAGTTCTGCCAATTTGTGAAACTTCAGGGACTGAAAATGACAATTATGCAAACTTTGTTCGTTTTTCACTTGTTTTCAATCTTTTTGTTCCTGAGTCACATAAAAACACATTTTATGATATTTTCAGTATTTTGAAGCATATCTGCATGTTTTTAAATGTTTTTGCAGATAAAATGTGACAGAAATGATGAGTATTTAGACACTCATCACATACACAAAGATGACAATGAGGTAAACCACGCTTCTGAAATTCTATCGTATATACTTCTGTTAAAAGATTAAGACACATTTACTGGTTAATGAAAAATAGACAAAGTATTTCATTAATTATTAATAGAAGTGTTTGATGGATGTTAACAGAGAAAGGAATTTACCTGCTAGAACTCGTCCAAATATTTTTTTCTCTTTTATATCTTTTAACAATTGATCAAGCTTCATTTTAAATACCCTTGTTGTAGCTTCTGGTCGATCTTCAGATTTCAAACCCCTTTCTTTGAGAAACCTTGTAATTTCAGGCCACTGTGCCCGAGGATATCTGTAACACCCCCTAATTTATTATGTGGCAGCGGAAAAGTAATTAGGGTGTTACGGTGAGGATCGAAGTTAACATTTCAGAAAACGATCCGGAAGAGGCGTTTTGGAAGTTATATGTCATTCAAAATCATACTTTTGATATAAAAGTGAAATATCCGTTTTGAGAATCCTATTAAAAAGGTGTGATAATTTGGTAGGAATGACATATTTGATTTTACACCATTTTATTTATCAGAGTATATGATTCCCGCTCCGTGTCTTGTCCTGCTTCGTTAATTACCTGAGATAAACATGCTTAAAACGTCAATACAATGGTTGGTGAGTTCGTGGAGTTTAATAGAAAATAACTTTCTTTCAATAAATTCAAGAGGTGTACAGTGATAGTTGAAATAAATACTAGTACTTCATGAAGTAAATAACAAGTTGCGTTGGGTAAAATCCACAAGTAAATCATTTATGAACTCAGATGATCATAAGTTTCAAGTTTTAAATGAAAATGAGCTACGTTGTTATACGCTCGAAATGAAATGATGGGTCAACTTTTAAAAGTAACGATATACCAAGCATTGAGCTGTCTTGATTAGAAGACACAACTAAGTCACATATGATAACAGTTAAGTTCCAAGTACAGGATACATAATCCAAACATGTTGGGAATAAAATGCTTAAGTCAAAGAGCCTGCCAGATGAAGTATTAGGTCTGCTAGTTCATTTTGAAGAAGTTGAAGATAAACTAACAGTACCTTCTGGGTGAGAAGGTACTGCTAGTTAAAGAAGGTCCTGCCAGTTTGAACGTCAAGTTGTTAGATATTTTATTTGTAGATATTTTAGTTGTATTATTAGTCTTTGTACAATGTAACACGTTAAGTAAAAGTAGTACAGTCTTCCATGTCGTGCAGTAGATAATGTTGAGTGTTTTACATTGGAAGTTGTAATAGTAGGTTAGAAAAGTCTTATTATCTTATTATAATGCAACTTGACAACATGTAAAAAGGGTTCCTTATCTATAAAAGGAACCCTTAGTCACTTCCTTATAATATATCTCTTTAACTAAAAACTTTGGAATATCCAAAAACATCACAACCTCTCTAGTAACTTAGTTACAAATTCACAAATCCCTTTTACAAATCAAAGATTCAAGGTTACCTTTGTAATCCCGGTGATAGTTTAGATCACCCGTATTATCTCATAAATAATATTGAATCGTTTTGTGTTATTCACGTTGTGTTCATTATTCTAAATAATTCACGTTTTCATATTCACCACCTTTGTTCCTTTAAGTGTGTTATAGTAAATTCCGCGTACTAAATCACATTCATTCCTAAATATCCCAAACACATTATTAAGATCCCAAGTGTTTTTATAATCCATCACAAGTAGTATCAGAGCTAGGCTGATATTTACTATTTAAAAGAACAATGGACGTTGAACACATTCAAACCAATGTGGCTGCAAAACTTCCATTACTCAAACAGAATGAGTTTGAGATGTAGAGACTGAGGGTAGAGCAATACTTCCAAGTGCAAGACTATGCACTTTGGGAGATTATTGAAGAAGGAAACTCATTCAAACCTACAATCACCACCTCCACAGTAGACGATGCAATAGTAACAAATGTGCAAGTGAACCCAACAACCGCAGAAGAAAGAATCCAAAAGAGAAATGATCTTAAGGTGATGAAGCGAAAAGTGTACCGCTTTTAAGGGGTCATTTAAGCCTTAAATCGTATTTATTTGATCAAATATTGCCCTAAATCGTTTCTTTTGTCATTTTAGGTACTTTTGAGGAGAAATCTGGAAAAGGAGGCATTTTGGACGTTTTTGGAGCATTAAAGTGAAGAAAACGACAAAGTCTCAAAAATCGGCTAAAAGTTACTCTTGACGGCGTCAAGATTTACTCTAGACGGCGTCATGACTTGGCAAGAAAAGTTGGACGTGAAATTTACTCATGACGGGCCAGTGAAAATAGCATGTGAATTCTGACGGCGTCACGCTTTAACTTAATCGAGGGCGTCACGGCTTAAATCATAAGGGGACGGCGTCACGTTCATGGTTAGACGGCGTCAAGCCTTGATAAGCCAGAATGGATTTTTGAAGAGCTAAAGAGGGACGGCGTCAAGAAGGTCATCCGGGAACCCTAAAAGCGGCGAGGTGACGGCGTCACACTCCATAAGGTGACGCCGTCAGATCCAAAAATCTATATATAGTTTTCTAATTTTTTGTCATTAAGGAGAGCTTAGTGTGTGGAATTTTGGGATAAAACCCTAAGACGATTTTAGCTACTTTTTCAGGGCTTTTTGCCTTGAGATCTTCCATGTTTCATTGAAAGATAAGTTATCAATTAATCATTCAATATGTCTATGTGTTGTTTGATTCTATCTTATTCTTGTCTTTTGTTTAACATGTTAGGCTAATTTTATCTTGTGTTTGCTTAGATCTAATGAAACCTAGCTATTGATTATTGGTTGTTAGTGTGTTATTAGTTGTATTGGATGATTGTTTATCTATGTTAGGCTTAAGAAAACTGGCTAACTTCCTATTCGGTAACTTGCTTGAACGTCTTAAGAAACATGAACCAAACGCGTACTAAAGGTTTTTATGGTTGTATTTAATGCACAAGCGAATTCTAGTGATCCCATGTTAGGAGCTTCCTAGCCGGCTCGACATAGGAGTGAAGTAGGAGCTTGTAGAGTTGGGGAAGTAAGTACGCCACCCCACGAATGGTATTAAGGAATACACCCGTCATCCACGCGACTAATACACACTAATTAACCGGTAAAAGATAGTTAGGGAGTAAGGAAATCTAAGTAAACACATTTCTCTACACATAAGTTTCTCACCAAACTTTTATTTTCAGTTATTTATTTTATTGCATTTGTAGTAATTTGGGTTAGTTGACTAGCAACTAATTCCGCCCACTCCTTCAAAACCGAGATTTTACTTGCTTTTCATAAAATATAAAAAAAACATAAAAAGAATCTTCCTCAACCCTTAGACCTAATTAGAGTAGCCTTTCACACCTAACGAACACTATTCCCTGTGGAGAACGATCAATCCCCCGTACTTACCACTACACTATACTACATCGGTCAGGTACACTGCCTGGTGGGGTTGTAAGCCTCTTGAGATCCCTCGAGAGGTAAAACCTGTTGTAAGGTTACAAAACCACGCAATCAAGTTTTTGGCGCCGCTGCCGGGGAATAGTTATTGTTTAGGTTGAATCTTTATTTCTATTAGGTCTACTCACTAGATTCCCTTCTAGTGAGATTTTTATTTTATTTTTCTAGATTTTCTTTAGTCTATCTATTTTCTTCGTGTCTTTGTTCGTAACCATTACCGTCCGACATCATGGAAGATGGTAATATCCTTAACCCACACAACCCACCACCACAACAACCACAACCACCTCCTAGAGCCCGTACTTTAGGAGAGTATTCCCGTCCTAGCCACCATGGCTATCGAAACACTATTGAGCTCACTCAAGGAGCCAATATCACACCCTTGCGATCTGACACCATCCGGTTGGTGCAAAGCGGATGCGCATTCCATGGACTTCGTTCTGAAGATCCTAATCAACATCTCAAGGACTTTCTTAAAATCGTTGATTCTATAGACCTTGATGTTGCCACTCGAGAGACGACCCGATTGCGTCTCTTCCAATTCTCTCTGCGGGACCAAGCTAGTCAGTGGCTAGAACGTCAACCCGCAGGATCCATCACCTCTTGGGATGATCTCACTACTCGTTTCCTTGCTCAGTTTTTCCCACCGGGAAGAACTACCAAGCTAAGGAATGATATCTTGATGTTCCAACAACGTCAAGGCGAAACTCTCTACGAGGCATGGACTCGATTCAAGGACTTACTCCAAAAAGTCCCTCACCATGGCATAGAACTTTGGCTCCAAGTCCAAATCTTCTATGACCATATCAATCTCTCCACGAGGCAAACCATTGACCAATCGGCCGGTGGCAAGCTACGTGATCTAAGTGCGGAACAATCATGGGCTCTCCTAGAGGATCTTGCTCTTTATGACAACGAAAGTTGGAGTGATCCCCGTGATTTGAATAAAACGGTCAAGGCAATATCTTTGCCTTCGAACAATTCAAGCACTTCTAACCGTTGGATCATAGAACTTGAAGACCAAGTCAAGTTTCTCATGAAATCCTACGAGGCTCCTAAACCTTCAAGCCAAGTGAACAAAATCACTTCTTCGTGTAAATTATGTAGTGGTCCCCACGACACTCATGACTGCATGGAACTTCCCAAACAGGCTTTCAAAGAATTCGCATCCTCGCGAATCGATAAGGCGGGAGATAAGTGGCTCGCCACTAATTATGGGCCCAAAAATTCCGAAGATGGGTATGAGGCATGGAAGAATAAGCCAAATTTTAGTTGGAACCAAACTCGTAGCGTATCATTCAATGACTCTACCCCGCTCACTTGGTCTGAACATTATCCTCAGCGACACACGCATAAACAACAAAATCGCGAGGAATCACTGCAAAAATTCATTCTCTCTCAAGAAACACAGCTTTCCAAACTTGAGAATCAATTCAGACAACAGCAAGTTGATATGAACAACAAGGTTGATAACCTGTTAAAGGTTATCAATGATCGCCTTGCTGGCAGGTCAACTTGTGAGTTGGCACGAGTTAATGAGATCAAATCTGTTACGGTAACCCACCAAACACCTCCTCCTGTAAAAATTAAGCACCCTAGTAAACTCTTCAAATACATATCACAAAACGAAAAAAAAACAGGAGATACTCATACCCCTTCGAAACCTCTCCACTTCGTGAACACCATTACAACAATACCTGTTCCTAAACCAAATTTGGACCAACAAACAGCCAAGAATGTGGACAATGAAATGGAGGGTGAAGTTCCCGAAAAGAAAACCGAGGCGCCCGACGACTATCTAGACTCACCAAAGAACTCGAGTACAATAGAGGTGAGTGATGAGGAGGGCTCGGAAGAGAAATCCGAAATACCTCATGGGCTCGCAGGACTGCTAGACCGCCCCCTGGTAGAGGAACTTGAGAGGGGCACAGCAAGGTCGCCTATGGGATTCGGAGAGAGAATAGAGGATGGCGCTCCTAGGGTCTTTAAGATTTCTTGCACCACTAGGAAAAAGTTTATAAAAGATGCCTACATAAACCCCAACTTTTCTATAAGCGCAATATCCCTTTCTCTATATAATGAAGCCTTCACTAAACAAGTCAAATATGAAGGGTCTAATATCATCGGGGTAATAAGGAGGGTACCAATTGTGATAGAAAAGTTCCTCTTTCATATCGAGTTAACTGTAATTAATAGCATGAACTCTATCATCAGCCCATCCTTAACTGGCCTTGTTCTAGGCAAACCATTCATAAAAGCAACGGGAGTGATACTCGATGAGGATGATAGGAGTGCATTATTTACCGATGGTGTCAGGAAAGTGATTTTTCGGGATGGCTGTGAAGAAGTGTATGAGTATCAACCATCAGCAAGTGGCAACACATGGGGGTTACACGGTAGAAGGCCTGGCCGAATTAAGCAACATGATCCAAATAATCTCAAAATACCTTGCATGATTGGTCACAAGCATTTTTATAATGTTTACATTGACACATGTTTACCCAAAAATGTGATGTCCTTGTTTCATTATAACAACATTTGCAGATGGGGGATGATTCATAAAGGGAAGGACGACATCGGCATAGATGATGATATACAGGTGTTTGTAGGAAATATGACATTCACTATGAGCTTCGCAATCGTCGATAATATCGAAGAGTACATCGATCCCAGGTTATCACAAATTGTTTTTGGGGCACCTTTTTGCCAGGCCACAAGCTTGGTTGTGGACGAGCTCAATGGGATCATGACTTTCACCGATGGGATTAGGGAAATCTCATACCAAACGCCTTACAAGATGAGAGAATTCAAGGAGATTGATTATAAAGGGCTCGATGGGTTAAGTTCCCAACTCGTGTTATGTGATGATGATGTGAGAAGGGGATGTAAGGACACTTTTGACCTGTCAAGCGGATTCTTTAAGCACGATAAGGAACTTAGTTCTAAATACCGAAACAATCCTTTTGATCACGTGGACCCGAAATACCTTTACTATGAAAGTGATTCTAATAGAGGATCAAAAGAGAATGGCCTAGGAACCGTGACCGATGATGGAGTCACGTAATGTACGTGACTTTGAGTCTAGCTACAAGACTCGTTAATAAAGAAAAGCGCTTCTTGGGAGGCAACCCAAGCTTTATTTGTTTTATTTGCTATGTGTGTTTATTTATTTGTTTGTTTGTTTTTATTTGTTTCCGTATGTGTGTTTAATTTTTATTATTATTGATTCATGTTAAAAACTAAATTGTGAAAATGCTTTATGTTGTTTTTAACTTCGTCTTAACTACATATAAAGGTATTTTGCAAAAGATAAGTGTAAGGGAAATCTAAATCGGTTTATTAGAACACAAATTAACATGAATCGTAATAATAATAAATTAGCATACATATTAGTATTTGTTTGAGTCAAATGCTTGTATCGAGTCATAATGATGTTTTGCAGGATTTCCAGGAAGTAAGGTAAAGGTTTTTCCAGAAATTTTCCGGAAACTAAAAATGAAAATTTTTGTCAGGTCATTTCTGACGGCGTCAGGGGTTATAACCTGACGGCGTCAGATTTAATTTTCAGAAATTTTTGAAAGTTTTGTTTTTTAAAAAAAAAAAAAAAAAAAAAGTTTTTATTAAATCTCCAACTTATAATCTCCAGGAATCTGCAAAATTATCATTCCACAAGCATTATATCCTTATATATAGATTTTTCCCGCCGATGTTATGCAGGTTTTCGTGTCTGTTTTCTCAGGTTTAACAGGTTATTTTGGACAAGGAGATGTTTTTGGAATCAAGCTTATGGCGATGCATTAGTCATGGAGCTTCAACATTCTCTTTGGAGGAAGATTTAACCGTGTAATTTCATTATCCACCGAGCGAATCAGGGGAGTATTTGATTTCATTCTTTTACTTTATGCTTTTACATCTTGTTATTTGAACATTGGGGACAATGTTCATCTTAAGTGTAAGGGGAGGGTAAAAGTACGATTTTAGAGAATACAATTGCGCTTGATTTTTGTTTGTTTGATGGTAGATGTGTAATAAAACTGAGAGAAATACTTGTTAAGGTAATTTTAGTGCCAAATTTAAAATTTTTTACAACATTTAGGAGTGAAACTTTAGTTCTAATGAGCGTCTCATGGATAGGAGTTATATGACTAGCACAAAAACCGTACCACTAAAAAAATTTCCACCCCCAAATATGTGAGGTTCACCCCTAGAATTGGTAGGAAAAGCATTTATGCTATGATGTGTGTACCGGTAGCACTTAGATTCTAGAACTTGCGTTAGGACCATTCCGAGGCCACAAGTGAGACTACATTCGTGTAGTTAGATTTACTACATGATAAGAGGCATTAGGATTAACCCATTGTTTTACACCTGTGTTTTTGTTATAATTACATTGGCTACATTGGTCAAGTAATTCTCCCACACCCTTTGCGTTGTACTCATTTTTAGTACACGATACCCCTAGTACACCCCTCAGAGCCTATCTTTTCGTTTCGACCTTTAAGCATTTTACTTAAAGGAAGAATTTGTTACACCCCACTTAAATGTACACCCAAATCGCCTTAGCCTACCTTGTATGCACTCATCTTTAGTGCATTATTGTTACAACATTTGTTTAAACCCAAGTTAATTATCTAGTTGATTACATGGTTGCTAAGTCGAGTCATATCCTTGTACATATTGTTTTGGGACGATTGGGACTCATGGGTAAAGTACTAGAGTAATGGAGTAATGGGGAAGAACATCATTTATTACCCCCATATGTGCTAAATATTTTAAAAGTACTCCAAGTTTTTCAATTATCTCAATTCGAGTCATTAGAATAGTTTTTTGTAAAGTTATGTAAAAATTCAAGTGTAAGGGGGATGCAATGCCCCTATGATGTATTATTTTGGATGGTAGGGTAAAAGTGTATAATCATTCAAAAAAAAAAAAAAAAAAAAAAAAAAAAAAAAAAAAAAGAGAAAAAGAAAAGTAGAAAAAACATACGGACTACCATCCCGTTTCATTTTATGTTTGTTTTATATTTTTGTTAGTTTGTTATTTCGTTTCTAGCTTAAGATCGAGTCTAGTCTTGGCTTAGCAACATTGTATAGTACATGTAATTGATCAAGATCTTTAACTAGCCACCAGTAAAATATCCCTTATCCAACAAAACCGTGTTTTCCTTTTCCCTACACCTAAAGTTATAACCCATTTAAAAGCCCTCTTTGATAGTTTATCTTAGGTGCTTACGCCTAGTGGAGGAGGTTTTCGATCCTTTCCCAAGCCTATGGTAATCTATTTGCTATGACAGGTAGTGAGAGATATTTTCCGTTTTCATTTATGAGATTTATTTTGATGACACTTGAGAGATGTGAGTATCTAAATACTACTTGTGAGGTGCTAGTTTGTAATCTCCGTGCTTATTATGATTAAAGTGGAACGATTATTTGTTGTAATTACTTTTATGTTAGCATTAAATGACCCCTAACTTGTATTTTGATTAGAATAAAAGCGCATTTGCTTGAGGACAAGCAAATCTCAAGTGTAAGGGTATTTGATGAAGCGAAAAGTGTACCGCTTTTAAGGGGTCATTTAAGCCTTAAATCGTATTTATTTGATCAAATATTGCCCTAAATCGTTCCTTTTGTCATTTTAGGTACTTTTGAGGAGAAATCTGGAAAAGGAGGCATTTTGGACGTTTTTGGAGCATTAAAGTGAAGAAAACGACAAAGTCTCAAAAATCGGCTAAAAGTTACTCTTGACGGCGTCAAGATTTACTCTAGACGGCGTCATGACTTGGCAAGAAAAGTTGGACGTGAAATTTACTCATGACGGGCCAGTGAAAATAGCATGTGAATTCTGACGGCGTCACGCTTTAACTTAATCGAGGGCGTCACGGCTTAAATCATAAGGGGACGGCGTCACGTTCATGGTTAGACGGCGTCAAGCCTTGATAAGCCAGAATGGATTTTTGAAGAGCTAAAGAGGGACGGCGTCAAGAAGGTCATCCGGGAACCCTAAAAGCGGCGAGGTGACGGCGTCACACTCCATAAGGTGACGCCGTCAGATCCAAAAATCTATATATAGTTTTCTAATTTTTTGTCATTAAGGAGAGCTTAGTGTGTGGAATTTTGGGATAAATCCCTAAGACGATTTTAGCTACTTTTTCAGGGCTTTTTGCCTTGAGATCTTCCATGTTTCATTGAAAGATAAGTTATCAATTAATCATTCAATATGTCTATGTGTTGTTTGATTCTATCTTATTCTTGTCTTTTGTTTAACATGTTAGGCTAATTTTATCTTGTGTTTGCTTAGATCTAATGAAACCTAGCTATTGATTATTGGTTGTTAGTGTGTTATTAGTTGTATTGGATGATTGTTTATCTATGTTAGGCTTAAGAAAACTGGCTAACTTCCTATTCGGTAACTTGCTTGAACGTCTTAAGAAACATGAACCAAACGCGTACTAAAGGTTTTTATGGTTGTATTTAATGCACAAGCGAATTCTAGTGATCCCATGTTAGGAGCTTCCTAGCCGGCTCGACATAGGAGTGAAGTAGGAGCTTGTAGAGTTGGGGAAGTAAGTACGCCACCCCACGAATGGTATTAAGGAATACACCCGTCATCCACGCGACTAATACACACTAATTAACCGGTAAAAGATAGTTAGGGAGTAAGGAAATCTAAGTAAACACATTTCTCTACACATAAGTTTCTCACCAAACTTTTATTTTCAGTTATTTATTTTATTGCATTTGTAGTAATTTGGGTTAGTTGACTAGCAACTAATTCCGCCCACTCCTTCAAAACCGAGATTTTACTTGCTTTTCATAAAATATAAAAAAAACATAAAAAGAATCTTCCTCAACCCTTAGACCTAATTAGAGTAGCCTTTCACACCTAACGAACACTATTCCCTGTGGAGAACGATCAATCCCCCGTACTTACCACTACACTATACTACATCGGTCAGGTACACTGCCTGGTGGGGTTGTAAGCCTCTTGAGATCCCTCGAGAGGTAAAACCTGTTGTAAGGTTACAAAACCACGCAATCATAAGGCCAGGAGTATGCTTCTCATGTCTATTCCAAATGACCAGCTTTTGATCTTCAACAAGTACAAATGTGCTAAAACCCTCTTTCAAGCTATTGTGGCTAGATTTGGTGGAAATGATGCCACCAAGAAAACTCAGAAAACTCTCCTCAAACAACAGTTTGAAAACTTTTCAGCCACAACAAATGAGTCTTTGGACAGCATGTTCAATAGACTACAAAAGCTTTCAAGTCAGTTAGCCATTCATGAAGTGATGATATCTCAAGAAGACTTAAACTCCAAATTTCTTATAAGTTTACCTTCTGAATGGGCCATGCATGTCATTGTCTGGAAAAACAAATCAGATATTGATTACATGAGTCTTAATGATCTTTACAGCAACTTCAAGATAGTAGAGCATGAACTGAAGAAGTCTACTAGTCCAAGCTCAGGGAATATGGCCTTTGTGTCATCTCCCAGCACCTCAAGGATAGTAGATGAAGAAAAAGATGGTAGAGAAGAAGGTACTGCCAACACAAATTTTGGTACTGCCAATACTTCTAGCAGTACCAAAACAATTCTAGATGAAACAATTGGTTGTGCTTTCCTGACATCACAACACAATGGTTCCATATTGACTTTTGAAGATATTCAAGAGATCAATGATGATGATCTTGAGGAAATGGACATAAAGTGGCAAATTTCACTTCTTAGCATGAGGGCTAAGAAATTTCTGATGAGGACTGGAAAGAAGATTACCATCAATGGTAATGAGCCTGCTGGGTAGCTATTGATGGGCTGGGTTTTGATTGGAGCTTTATGGGTGAAGAGGAGTCAACTTCAAATGAAATGGCTTTAATGGCTTTCTCCAATCCTGAGGTACAAATTGCTAAATGTTCTAATACTTGTAAAGTTTTTGAAGAATTAGAAACTTTAATAAAACTTTATGATGAACTGAAAGTAGAACAAAGAAAAACTCATCAAGACCTAGTTAATCATAAGTGTGGTATGGCCAAACTTGAGAAGCAGATAATCCACTTTAGGGAAAATGAACTCACTTTTTCTGACACAAAAGGCATTCTTAATAGGGAAATATTTTTGAAAGATGCTGAAATAAACCTGTTAAGAACTGAGTTTGCTAAAGTGAAACTGGCAAAAAATAATATTCAACTAACTATTACCTCATTAGAAACTGCTTCTGACTGTACTAGAAGGATAGTTGAAAATCAAATGAACAAGAGAATCAAATCTGGGATTGGATACAATACTTGTCCACCTCCTTACAGAGGAATCCCCTGTCCCCCAGGTTTAGATCTTGCAGAATCAGGCTCACATGAATTCACCAATAAACCACTAGATAATGAGAAACCTGTAGAGAAAAGTGAACCTTTTGAGAGTGCTAGTGATGATTCACTCTCTAAAAAAAGGGTGCTCACTGATAAGAACTCAGATGCTCCAATTATTGAAGATTGGACATCTGATGATGAAGAAAAAGAGACTGTTTCAAAGAAAGGAAACAAAGTAGGACCACTCAGTCCTAAAAGTGTAGAGATTAAGACAAAGGATAAAACAGTTATGAAAACAGTTGAATGTTGTGCTAAGTGTAATAGCAAACCTAGAGGTAGCCAGAGAAATTGGAACAATCTTAAGTCACACCAACTTGGTGATGATTTTGTTATGTACAATAAGGCCTGCTATTACTGTGGTAGTTTTAATCATACTCATGCTTATTGTAACAATTGGGTTTCTGGGAGTACATCAAGGTCTAAAACAAATGGAACAAACCCCAGAAAAAGTTTTGTGAAGTCTAACACACCAAAAGTTAATCATACTGTTAGACCAAATAAGCCTGTTAACTCAAAACCAACTACTAAGGGTGCAAGAAATACTTTCAAACATGCACCAAGAGTTGTGAAAAGTCCCATTGAAAAGAAATCTGTGGTTAAAACACAAGATTGGAGACCAAAACCAAAAGGTCCTGCTAGACCAAATGGTACTGCCAAAATTAGTACTGTCAGACCAAGGACCACAAAATGGGTTAAAAGGGAAAATGCTGTTAAGTCCTCAGCATGTTGGATATGGAGACCACTCCAATCAAAAGGTGCATCAACAGTCCTAAAGAGGTTTGATTTCATTGATGCACGAGGCAAACCCAAGTCAGTCATGGCTTGGGTACCCCAAGGAAACTAATATGTTTATATATGTGCAGGAACATTCAAATGATATTGCTGATCAAGGATATGTAGATAGTGGATGTTCAAGGCACATGACAGGCAACATGTCTTACCTCACAGACTTCAAATCATTTGATGGAGGATATGTTACCTTTGGGGGAGGAATCAAAGGAAAGATTACTGGTAAAGGTACAATCAAAACCAGTAAATTAGATTTTGAAAATGTGTACTTTGTGAAAGAGCTTCAGTTTAATCTCTTTAGTGTTTCACAAATGTGTGACAAAAAGAACAAGGTTCTTTTTACTGACAATGAATGCATTGTTCTTTCTCCTGATTTTAAAATTCCTAATGAAAGTCAGATTCTTCTTAAAATCCCAAGAAGGAACAATATGTACAGTGTTGATTTAAAGAACATTGTTCCTAAGGAGAGTTTAACTTGTCTAGTAGCAAAAGCCTCATTGGATGAATCTATGCTATGGCATAGAAGGCTTGGTCATGTAAACTTTAAAACAATCAATACAATTGCAAAATATGTAACACCCCCTAATTTGGTTTGTGGCAGCGGAAAAGTAATTAGGGTGTTACGGTGAGGATCGAGGTTTAAATTCTTTATCCAACCAAACCTTTGATTTATTGAGATTAGGGATTTGAGCAATCTTAAGTATCGTAGTCGTGGATTCGGCTATGTATTTATGATTTTGTCGCCCTTTTTGATATATTATTATTGGTGAAGTTTGGACCTATCTTTAGCCTATTCGAGTTAAGGATTTGAGCAATTGCAAGTATCGTATTCGTGGATTCGATCATGTATTTGTGATTTTGTCGCCTTTTCTGGAATTTGAGATCGATAGTGATTAAGAATAATTAACCCTTAAGCCTAAAAACCCTTTTTTACCGCTTTAGACTTGTTACTCCTTAGCTTTAGTGGTGGAGATGTGTATACTTGCCAAGCTTATGATAGAATATTCGTCGCGACTGGACAGTTAAACGATTAGATTTGCTTTTATCGACTTATTTTATTTTACTTCTGAATCGTTAAGTGTTTAGTTGTGTGATTATGAAATGAACGAATACATGCTTAAATATAAAAATAAATCCTAACATCTTTTAGGATACATTTTCATAAAAGAAATTCTAAGGTTTACTTGGGGACAAGTAAAGTTCAAGTGGGGGGATATTTGATGAACTCAAATAAGTACATTTTATTACTATCATTTATCCTATTAATTTGACTTGTTTTACTATATTATATATGAGGATTGATACTTAATCGTTTACTTTTGTAATTCTCAGGTAAAAACAAGCATTTGGTGAAACTTGGCGATTTTGGACTAATTATGGAGCAAAACGTACATAAAGTGAAAGTCTACTGACATGGACAAGATCAAGTCAATTCTGCTCCAGATGCGCCGCATCTCACTCTCAACATGCGCCGCATCTATATCAAGATATCACCAGATACGATCCAAGATACAAGAGGACATGCGCCGCATCTAATCATGGAGTTACGCCGCATCTTCTGGCGGTGTACGAATATTCCTGAATATTATAATCTTGGACCCCACGCGAAGTTAAGTACATGCGCCGCATCTACTTAGTAGATGCGCCGCATCTTCCCTCAGACAGAAAGTATAAATACCCCGTAGACCAGACGAATTACAAGTTCCGAAAAACCTAAAACCGAAGTTCGAACAGGAGAAACAAAGGACGAATTCAGTCAAGGAGGCAGCACAAGACACACCCAAATCAAAGATACAAGAGCTGTAAGAAGGTGCTGCATGTGTTTAATTCATTAAGTAGTTTTGTTTTATTGTGTTAGCAAACTTTAATTCATCAGGATTGGTGGCTTGTGTAATGTGACAACGAAAGATTGCACTCCCTTTAATACTTGCTTTCCCATCAATTAAAGTTTATATGTTGATGTCTTTGGTTACTACTTATTAGTGCATTGATAACCTCTGTATTTATTAGTGGCTTGCGGGCATTTGACTGCGGGACATAATGTGGTTCCCACGGTTATTACTAAATTGATCACTTAGGAATAACTTTTAGACATAAGTAATCATTAAGGGTTTACTCGCCGATAAGATTAGGACCAACGAGAAAGGGTTAACTACATACACTTCATATAAAGCTATCAATAAAACAAGTGACAATCTACTTAATCATAAGGACAGCCCTCTTATTGTCTCAAGTATTTATCTGTGTACGTGTGTGCTACTTGCTGATTCGTGCCTATTGGTTTATTTTATTATTTAATTGCAACAAATCGTGCCAGTCTCTCAGGCTGAAACCCCCTTACGTTAGGATATTAAAATACTGATTAGAATAACGAGATAATACGTTCCACTCTTAGTGATCGACACTCTACTTACCATTATCTTCATACTGACCGGGTACACTGCTCGTTAAGTGTGTGTGTTATTGATAAGTCGGCTAAATATAAATTTAAAACTTGAGTAGGCATTAAAACTGCTAAACCGCAACGACACATCACGTGCATCAAGTTTTTGGCGCCGCTGCCGGGGAGTGAATTGTTATTATCTGTTAATTTGATTAGTATTTTAATTAGTTTTTTCTTTTTATTAGATTAATTGCATCATTGTGTTATTTTGCATATTTGTTGTATTGTGTGTTAATTGTTTTCTTTTATTTTTGTGTGTTTATTTTCGTTTGTGTGTTTAATTTTTGTTTTTATTTTTCGTATTTTTCTGTTCTGCTATCGTTGTACTGTGCTAAATCAAACGATACGGCGCATCTGATCTCTCAGATACGGCGTATTGCGTTTAATTTTTTTTTAAAAATACAACGCGTTTAATTAATTCGATACGACGCATCTTTTCCCCAAGATACGGCGTATCTGTTTTCGATAAAAAAAAAAAAAAAATTCTAAACGTTAACGCCATACGACGCATCTGCTTTAGCAGATACGGCGTATCTATTATTTTAATTAAAAACAGTTTGCGAATTATTAAACAGATACGGCGTATCGATCTCTATCGATACGGCGCATCTTTCTGAATCAAAAATCGATATTTATTTTTAAACGTAACGAAAATACGGCGCATTAACTTTCGTTAATACGACGCATTTAATTTTAATTAGATAAGTTGATTTTTGATTAATTAATTCGATACGGCGCATTCTTAAATTCTAAAGCGGCGTATCTATTTTCTGGATAAAGTCTGATTAAATTTTAACGTATTAAGATACGGCGTATCCAACTTTTTGGATACGGCGCATCGTCTGCAGATATCAGTAACTTTAATTTTTCGTATTCCGTTTTCGTTGTTGATTTTCTGATATATTACTTTCTTGGGCATACCCTACTGATGCTTTCGTGATTATTTCAGAAGAAAAATGAAAGGATACGGAGAACTGCTTGACTTCGACTTCGAAGCCAATTTTATGAATGAAGTATTAGTGCATGATAAATCACTCGAACGTTACAATGGGGACTACATTGAACTTAATGACCTTAATGGACCATTGGAATCCAATGACCTGTTCATGGATGATGCTGAATCTGAGTTAGAAGAAGGAGAAATTGTGGATAGTCCAAAAGTCAACGTTATTAATACTAGGAATTACGATGAATTTGAGGGATATGATGGTTCTTGGGATTATGGTAGAAGGATCCACGCCAATTGTGCTTACAATTTGCAATTCCCATGCATGATTGGATACAAATGTATTGATGCCAATTTCTTTCCTATTTTGCCGATCAATGTTATATCAAGAAGCTTTTACAATTCTATTATGAGAAATAAAGTGGAGTGTAGGGGAAAGAATGTAGTTGGAGCCTTCATTAATGTCCCGATCTTCGTTGGACGCTTTACTATTGTTACTGAGTTCGCCGTTGTTGAAGACATGAATGCCTATCGTGACAGCAGTATGGGCGACGTGATTGTTGGAAAACCATTCTGTAGGGAGATCACTATTAATGCAAAGCGATTTGAAGGAAAGATCGCCTTTCAATGTGGAAGCGACGTTATCACTTATATGATGCCCCGAACTCACCCTGGATTTAAACATGCTACTAATAGGGTCTGCTACAAATTCTCTCCATTCCTTTTTATTAGTAATGATGACATGAAGAGAGGGATTGAATACCCGTATCAGATGATGGAAGGATTCTATAAAGGAGTTTTGAACTTGGGACCTGAATATATACGTGACGAATTAGTTGATAAGTGGATCCTACGCGACAATGTAGGAGTCAATGATCGATATTAAAGAGCTGAACGTGAGTCTAACTTGAAGACTCTGGAATAAAGACAAGTGCTTACCGGGAGACAACCCGGATTTATCTATTTTTTATTTTGTTTTCTGTGTCGAGTCAGTCCAGGCCGCACGAGGATACGGCGCATCTCAATTCTGAGATGCGACGCATCTCCTGCAATGGTCATATCCTATTTTATTTTTCTGCATTTTTATTTTCGACTTTAAAACTATTTATCAGTTTATTTTTAATGCGGCGCATCCCTGGTTAAGGATGCGGCGCATCTTTATTCTGATCCGTATTAATTCCAGGCTCGATACGGCGTATCTTCTTCCATAAGATACGGCGCATCGACTGACCTGATGATTTTCAGTTTTAATTTTTAAGTTTTCCTAACTACTAATGTATTATGCAAAGCTTGAACCTTTCTTATCTTAGGTGTGTTTTAAAGTGTTGGTGGTATTATAGTTTCCTGGATTTCCTGTGGATACATCAAAGTATGAAGCTTTAACGTTCTAATTCACAAGAAGTTGATTTTTGCTCTTATACTAATGGAGGATCATACCGAGCAAATCTCAGGGGAGTTTTTCTGTTCTAATTCTTTTAATTTCCAGTTTTTAATCTTTTATACAAACAACGAGGACGTTGTTTAACTTAAGTGGGGGGATTGGAGAATTAGAACACTTAACAATTACTTGTCCTAAACTTTTTCAAAAATTATGCTTAAAATGTGCTTAATATATCAAACTTAAATTTTTTAGCATGTTTTTGTTTAAGATCTAAGTTGCATAACTGCACACATGACGTTATTTTCAAAAATTGTGATTTTTCAAAATTCACAAATCTATGAGTGTGCCGGTGACTTGTAAACTTTAGAACTTGGCTTGTATACTATTCGAGACCACCATAATAAGTATTATTTATATAATTGGAGTGACTTGTCTAAATTGGTAAAATTCTAGGATTACACCCAAATAGCCTATTATATGTTATGTGTTATTAACTAACTACACTGGTTAATTAACCCCCGTATAAACCCTTTTGTTACTCTCATTTTTAGAGTAAGATACCCCTAGAAAAACCCTCAGAGCCATTCCTTTCGTTTCTTACACCTATGTTTAAAATGTTTCGTTACACCCTTACACCTTAGCCTACCATGTAGATTAGAATCCGTGGTTGGTTGATTGCTATAGGCAAAGTGTGTTTCCTTACATTACCTGTGTTCGCGTACGTAATTCATTATCTATGGTTAGGTCGGGAAATTGCACAATGCAATTGGAGTGAAAGTAAATATTGTATATTTTGGAGTTTATTTTTCGTGTGTTTACTACTTTCACTATTACCATTATTTCTGAAGTCATGAAAAGTATGGAAAAATTATCCGGAAAGAAAGTTATAGTGATGTGGGGAAATTTTACACATCTATGTTTATGTTTTATAAAAAAAAAAAAAAAAAAAAAAAAAAAAAAAAAAAAAAATCGAAAAAATGAGAAAAGAAAAAGAAAGAAAGAAAAGTTGGAAGTTAGTATTAACCAACTTATGTAAAGTTATATAAGTGGTCGATATCACCACTATTTGTTGTACTATATCTATGGATTGAATGGGAATTGGCAGTTATGGGAACGCCAATTAAGGTTTATTCTTTGATTAAGATCTTGTTGAGTATAATTCGTGTCTACCTAAAGCATGTGTTTCAAGTGTTAAAGCGTGAGTTATTCGATGATATGAGTCTTATTCATGGGATGGTTGGGATAGTGATTAACCACACTTAGGATTTTAATTTATTTGTTTTGTTTATTTTTATTTTTGCACCAATTTATATCCCAAATGTTATCCATGCCCTTTATTATTCTTTATCCAACCAAACCTTTGATTTATTGAGATTAAGGATTTGAGCAATCTTAAGTATCGTAGTCGTGGATTCGGCTATGTATTTATGATTTTGTCGCCCTTTTTGATATATTATTATTGGTGAAGTTTGGACCTATCTTTAGCCTATTCGAGTTAAGGATTTGAGCAATTGCAAGTATCGTGTTCGTGGATTCGATCATGTATTTGTGATTTTGTCGCCTTTTCTGGAATTTGAGATCGATAGTGATTAAGAATAATTAACCCTTAAGCCTAAAAACCCTTTTTTACCGCTTTAGACTTGTTACTCCTTAGCTTTAGTGGTGGAGATGTGTATACTTGCCAAGCTTATGATAGAATATTCGTCGCGACTGGACAGTTAAACGATTAGATTTGCTTTTATCGACTTATTTTATTTTACTTCTGAATCGTTAAGTGTTTAGTTGTGTGATTATGAAATGAACGAATACATGCTTAAATATAAAAATAAATCCTAACATCTTTTAGGATACATTTTCATAAAAGAAATTCTAAGGTTTACTTGGGGACAAGTAAAGTTCAAGTGGGGGGATATTTGATGAACTCAAATAAGTACATTTTATTACTATCATTTATCCTATTAATTTGACTTGTTTTACTATATTATATATGAGGATTGATACTTAATCGTTTACTTTTGTAATTCTCAGGTAAAAACAAGCATTTGGTGAAACTTGGCGATTTTGGACTAATTATGGAGCAAAACGTACATAAAGTGAAAGTCTACTGACATGGACAAGATCAAGTCAATTCTGCTCCAGATGCGCCGCATCTCACTCTCAACATGCGCCGCATCTATATCAAGATATCACCAGATACGATCCAAGATACAAGAGGACATGCGCCGCATCTAATCATGGAGTTACGCCGCATCTTCTGGCGGTGTACGAATATTCCTGAATATTATAATCTTGGACCCCACGCGAAGTTAAGTACATGCGCCGCATCTACTTAGTAGATGCGCCGCATCTTCCCTCAGACAGAAAGTATAAATACCCCGTAGACCAGACGAATTAAAAGTGCCGGAAAACCTAAAACCGAAGTTCGAACAGGAGAAACAAAGGACGAATTCAGTCAAGGAGGCAGCACAAGACACACCCAAATCAAAGATACAAGAGCTGTAAGAAGGTGCTGCATGTGTTTAATTCATTAAGTAGTTTTGTTTTATTGTGTTAGCAAACTTTAATTCATCAGGATTGGTGGCTTGTGTAATGTGACAACGAAAGATTGCACTCCCTTTAATACTTGCTTTCCCATCAATTAAAGTTTATATGTTGATGTCTTTGGTTACTACTTATTAGTGCATTGATAACCTCTGTGTTTATTAGTGGCTTGCGGGCATTTGACTGCGGGACATAATGTGGCTCCCACGGTTATTACTAAATTGATCACTTAGGAATAACTTTTAGACATAAGTAATCATTAAGGGTTTACTCGCCGATAAGATTAGGACCAACGAGAAAGGGTTAACTACATACACTTCATATAAAGCTATCAATAAAACAAGTGACAATCTACTTAATCATAAGGACAACCCTCTTATTGTCTCAAGTATTTATCTGTGTACGTGTGTGCTACTTGCTGATTCGTGCCTATTGGTTTATTTTATTATTTAATTGCAACAAATCGTGCCAGTCTCTCAGGCTGAAACCCCCTTACGTTAGGATATTAAAATACTGATTAGAATAACGAGATAATACGTTCCACTCTTAGTGATCGACACTCTACTTACCATTATCTTCATACTGACCGGGTACACTGCTCGTTAAGTGTGTGTGTTATTGATAAGTCGGCTAAATATAAATTTAAAACTTGAGTAGGCATTAAAACTGCTAAACCGCAACGACACATCACGCGCATCACTCAATTTCTCAAGCTTTATACATGCTTCATATGGACCTTTTTGGTCCTACTTCTGTGAGTAGCTTGAATGGTAAAAAATATTGTCTTGTAGTTACTGATGATTACAGCAGATTTTCTTGGGTTTTCTTTTTAAGAACTAAGGATGAAACTAGTGAGATCCTTAAGTCCTATATAACTGAGGTAGAAAACCAAGCTGATAAGAAAGTGAAAGTAATTAGATGTGACAATGGGATAGAATTTAAGAATAGGGTTATGGATGAATTTTGCAAAGAAAAAGGAATAAAAAGAGAATTTAGTGTAGCTAGAACCCCACAGCAAAATGGAGTAGCAGAAAGGAAAAATAGAACACTAATAGAGGCTGCTAGAACAATGTTAGTAGACTCTAAGTTGCCTATTTCATTTTGGGCTGAAGCTGTAGGTACTGCTTGTTATGTGCAGAACAGGGTTCTTGTGATTAAACCCCATAAAAAGACTCCTTATGAACTTTTCTTTGGTAGAACACCATCTATAAGTTTTATGAGACCTTTTGGATGTCATGTCACTATTCTCAATACCAAAGACCATCTAGGAAAGTTTGAAGGAAAAACTGATGAAGGCTACATGATAGGGTATTCTTTGCAAAGTAAGGCCTATAGGGTGTATAATAGTTGCACTAGGCTAGTGGAAGAAAATCTGCACATAGAGTTTCAAGAGAAACTACCAAATGTTGCAGGCATTGGGCCAGATTGGCTTTTTGGCATTGATAGGCTTTTAGAATCTATGAATTATGTGCCTGTTACAGGTACAAATACTAATGATAATGCAGGTTTTGAAGACAATGTTGAAACAGCTGAAGATCAAGATTACATCTTGATGCCAATTTGAAAATGATTGGATTTATCTTCAAGTCATGGAGAACCTTCAAATACAGCAAATGAAGGTGTTGAAGATGATCATGGAACTCAGGGTCAAGAGAATCAAGAAAGTAGTGCAGATGGAAATGGTACTGCCAGTTCACCAGATGGTACTGCCAGTTCACAAGTTGGTACTGCTGAACAATTAAATGTTCAATCAGATGATTTCTTACCAGAAGATGTGGGGATTGGCAACCTTCCACTTACCTATGAAGTTCCTACAACACACAACACAAGAATTCTCAAAGATCACTCCATTGATAATGTGATTGGCAGCATTGATTCTGGTGTTAGAACAAGAACTCAACTCTTGTCTTCAGACCAAGAAGGGTTTATCTCATCTGTCTATGAAGAAAAGAACCATGAAGTTGCCAACATATGCCTGTTTTCATGTTTTCTCTCACAGGCTGAACCCAAAAACATTAACAAAGCCTTAGATGATTCAAGTTGGGTTGAAGCAATGCAAGAAGAGCTTCTTCAATTCAAGCTTCAGAAGGTTTGGAAACTGGTTGATTTGCCCAAAGGTCACAGGGCAATTGGAACCAAATGGGTGTTCAGGAATAAGAAAGATGAAAGGGGGATTATGATCAGAAACAAGGCAAGATTGGTGGCCCAAGGGTATACTCAAGAAGAAGGGGTGGATTATGAAGAGGTTTTTGCTCCAGTTGCAAGACTTGAAGCAATTAGGCTATTCTTGGCCTATGCTTCTTTCATAGGCTTCACTGTTTACCAAATGGATGTTAAGAGTGCCTTCTTGTATGGTACTATTGAAGAAGAAGTGTATGTTTCTCAACCTCCAGGCTTCATTGATGCAGAATATCCAGACAAGGTGTATAGGGTTACCAAGGCTCTTTATGGTCTACACCAAGCTCCTAGGGCATGGTATGAAACATTGGCTTTCTATTTATTGGAAAATGGATTTCAAAGAGGCAAGATTGATCCAACTTTGTTCATCAAAAGAACCAAGAAAGACATCTTGCTGGTGCAGATTTATGTTGATGACATTATCTTTGGATCCACAAACCAAGATTTGTGTGTGGAGTTTGAAAAACTTATGCATAGTAAGTTTGAAATGAGTTCCATGGGGGAACTTACTTTCTTTCTGGGTCTCCAAGTGAAACAATCAAATGAAGGCATATTTATCAGCCAAGATAAGTATGTAGCAGAGATCCTGAGGAAGTTTCAGTTTGCAGATTCTAAGGTTGCAAGTACTCCAATGGATTCAGAAAAGGGGTTACTCAAGGATGCTGAGGGTGAAGATGTGGATGTGCACAATTACATATCAATGATTGGGTCCTTGATGTACCTTACATCATCAAGACCAGATATCATGTTCCCAGTGTGTGTATGTGCAAGGTTTCAAGTAAATCCCAAAGTTTCTCATCTCACAGCAGTCAAAAGGATCTTTAGATATCTCAAGGGTAAACCTAGGTTGGGTCTATGGTATCCAAGGGAATCATCTTTTGACTTGGTGGCTTATTCTGATAGTGACTATGCTGGTGCAACCCTAGACAGAAAATCCACAACTGGTGGATGTCAATTTCTTGGCTGCAGACTCATATCATGGCAATGCAAGAAGCAGACAATGGTGGCCAACTCTACAACTGAAGCAGAATATGTTGCTGGTGCAAGTTGTTGTGGGCAAGTGCTTTGGATCCAAAATCAATTGCTTGACTATGGGTACAATTTTCTTAACACCATTATTTACATTGACAATAGCAGTACTATTTGTATCATTAAAAATCCAGTTCAACATTCAAAAACAAAACACATTGAAATCAGACACCATTTCATAAGAGATTGCAATGAGAAAAGGTTAATACAAGTTGTCAAAATTGATTCTGCAAATAATTTTGCAGACCTTCTCACCAAAGCTTTTGATTTAGGTAGATTTAAATACCTGGTAGCAGGTATTGGAATGATTAATCTTTGAAAAACATGTGTTTTTGTACATAAAATATATGGTACTGGCTCTTAAACATGGTACTGCTAGTTAGTCAAAAGGTACTGTCAGTTCATAATTGGTCCTGCTAGTATAAAGTTTGCCCTGTTTTGTTTATCTTGATGCTTAAATGTTTTCAATGCAATAAAACAAGTGCTTTGCTTTCTGATCTTTGACTTTAACAATATCAACACATTGCTCCAATCTTGGACTATGGATGGTGCAATTTCCTTGGATGGAGGAATTATAAGAGGCAATGGTGTTGTGTATCTTGGATGCTTGTTTCAACAAGTGAAATCATCTATCAGCATGCCTTTCTGAATATATATAATACTCCAGAATAAGCTATGTCATCATCTTATACTCTGTTCTTTTGGTCAGCAACTGACAAATTTCAGGTTACTCAAGATTGATAACAAAACTAGGATCATGATGTGGAGATGGTATTCAGTTCACCAAGTTTTACAAACTTAAGAGCTGGCTAGTCCAACAACAAACGGCTATTGGTAAAGACATATCAAATCCGTTGATGGTTGATAGTTTACCAAAAACTATATGGTATTTAACTAACCATACTTTACAGTAAATAGTTGACTAGTCCAAAGCAAATGGCTTTTGGTAAAGACAAAACAAATCCGTTGATAGCTGATAGTTTGCTAAAAACTATAAGGGATTTTTGCTAAAATTTCAAAGATACTGCCAAGTAAAATTTCAAAGGTACTGGTAGTTCAAATTTTGGTACTGGTAGAGTAAAATGGTACTGCTAGATAACCGTTGAGTCTGTCAGTTAAAATTATAGCCGTTAGGTCTGGTAGTTAAAATTAGCCGTTGGGGTAATTCTGTAATTTCTGATGTTTTCCTCGATTTAAGGGTCTGGTAATTATATTATATTTCTCATATAAAAGATCTTTTTAACCGCCTCTTCATTTACTTATCATAAATTTTCTCATAGTCGGTTAAAAGTAAATCTCTCATAATATCTTTCATCAGTCCTTATCACAATTAACACTCACCTTTCATCTTCTACCAGTACCACAATCAAATCCCACCATCCTAATCAAGTTTTTCCTTAACCTTCACCATGGCTGATCTAATTTTTGTTAAACGTCACAACCAGTTAGCATTTTTGGAAAAGTCTGAGGATAATGAATCTTTTCATCAAATAGTGGACTTTCTAAATGATTCTTACATCAGGTTTGCTTTACTTGTAAATCCCACTATTTATGAATCACAAATTTTACAATTTTGGAAAACGGCTAAAGTTAAAACTCTTGAAAATGGGGACCAAAAGATAAAAGCCAAAGTGGATAGCAAAACCTTGACTCTTACCGAGTCATCCATTAGAAGACATCTTCGATTGGATGATTCAGATGGTATTAGTCAATTGCCTGATACTGAAATCTTTGAAAATTTGGAAAGAATGGGGTATAATGTAAATTCTAATAAACTCACTTTTCTTAAAAAGCATTTTACCCCACAATGGAGATTTTTGATCCATACCATCCTTCATTGTTTAAGCCAAAAGAAAACCTCATGGGAGCATTTTAGTGGTAACATGGCTACAGCTCTCATTTGCTTGGCAACAAATAGAAAATTCAACTTTTCAAAACATATTTTTGAAGGATTGGTTAAAAATGTGGATAGCCAAACAAAGTTTTTGATGTATCCCAGATTTATTCAATGCATCATCACCAAATCAAAACTTTTGTTACTTCCCCCACACTCACCTTATGAAACTCCAAAACATTCACACAAGGTGTTTTCAAATATGAAAATTGGTTTTAATGGGGAAGAAGTACCACTTTTTGAGGAAATGTTACCACAAAATGCTCAAGAACCATCCACATCATCTGAATCACCATCACCAAGTTCTTCACCTGGATACATATCACCATCTCATCATCCATCACCAATCCCATCACCAGTACCATCTGTAACAACACCATCACCATCATATCATGCATCACCATCCCAATCACCTCAACATCAAAGTCTGGATTCTCAGACTGTGAAGGAACTAAAGGAGAAAGTGCAGCTCTTGGAAAATGCTCTTCAAAGACAGAACACAAAATTTTCTAAGATCAACATCAAGCTAGTTAAGAGGGTTAAGAAATTGGAGGCTCAAGTGAAGATGCTGAAGGGTAAAAGATCTTCACAGTTGGTTTTATCTAGTTCTTCAAGTTCAGATGCAGACAGTATAGGTCTCTCTTCCAAAAAGGGGAGGATGGGTAGTTCAGAAGGTGAAGAGGAGGCTCAGTTTCAATTTCATGAAGGAACACAAGTATATGATGAAGAGCCTGCTGGTGCAGGGCAAGAGCCTGTTAGTGCAAAAGAGCCTGCTCAGATTAAGAGGCTGTTGGCTATGGATTATAGAGGTACTGCTGAAAATGTTTACAAAAGAAAGAGGGAATCACAGCCTCAGGGGAGGTTGTTTGTTCAAGGAAGGTTATTTGTTGCTGATGAACAATCTGCTGCTCCAAGTCAAGAACCAACACCAAAAGAAAAGGGCAAGAAAATTATGGTTGAAGATGAACCTAGGCCCAAAAGGTTGAAGAAAAGAGAGCAAGAACAGATGATTTTTGATGAGGAAGTCTCCAAAAAGCTTCATGAAGAAGAAATGCAAAAAGCTTTAGAAGATTCAAGACTGCTTGCAGAAATGCAAGAGCAAAAGGATGCTGCTCAAATTCTTCTTGACACTCAAGCTGCTCATGAAACATTTGATGCTCAGATACAATGGATCATTGCCAATGATCCAATTGTGAGAGGTCAAGCTTCCATAATTTTGGATGACAAGAATCTTAACTCTGAAGAGAAAACAGCACAGCTTGAAACTTTTATCAACAACAAATATAAAGAAGCAGCTCTGGATAATATTTTTCAAAAGATTCAGGAAAGCCAGAAGAGAAATTTTAAGGTGGGCTCATCTGAGAAAGATCAAGTGATATTCATGAAGAAGTTTCTAAGAAGTCAAGCTAATTGGACTGAATCTCAACTGAAGAAGAAAACTCCTGATGAAATCCACTTCCTTTATCTTAATGCCTACAAGACATGTTACTTCAAGATCCCATCTGATGCTAAACCTTCAAAGAAAAAGAAAGGTGCTCAAAAGAAACAAGAAGCAAAATTGGATCCAGAACAAGTAAGTAAAATGATAATTGCCTTACCAACAATTATACATGCTGATCCAATTAGGTCTAGACACCCTATTATAGATTGGGAGATTCACCATGATAGGTCAGGAAAGGCATGGAAGATAACCAGGGTTGGGGGTCAAACTGCCATCTTCAAAAATTTTGAGAATCTGATAAGGGCATGTGATAGAGCTGATTTAGAAGAGTTGTGGAATCTAGTTCAAATCAGGCTAAACACTAAGCATAACACTGATGTTAAGGAACAAGAACTTTGGGTAGAGTTCAATAGGATGTATGATCCTGATCCAAAGGATGTTCATTATGTTAGCTGAAAAAGAGTATCCACTGAGCTATGTGCATCATCTTTTTACACAAAGTGGGATTGAGCTCTTTATGTTAGCTGAAAAAGAGTATCCACTGAGCTATGAAGTTCTTTCAACCATGATTTCCAAGAGGTTAAGGTGTGATAAAGATGAAGAAAAGTCAGAAGTTGTTCAAAGTTTGTTGATGAGCATTTTTGAACAATGTGAAAGAAAAAGGAAGAATAGAGAGTGAAGTTTTTGGAAGAGTTCCCTCAGATCCTCAAGGTATGGATTTTATTCATAAGAAACTTGTTTATTTTAAAGGGAATAACAAGTTTAGGGGAGGATTGTTGGGAATAAAATGCTTAAGTCAAAGAGCCTGCCAGATGAAGTATTAGGTCTGCTAGTTCATTTTGAAGAAGTTGAAGATAAACTAACAGTACCTTCTGGGTGAGAAGGTACTGCTAGTTAAAGAAGGTCCTGCCAGTTTGAACGTCAAGTTGTTAGATATTTTATTTGTAGATATTTTAGTTGTATTATTAGTCTTTGTACAATGTAACACGTTAAGTAAAAGTAGTACAGTCTTCCATGTCGTGCAGTAGATAATGTTGAGTGTTTTACATTGGAAGTTGTAATAGTAGGTTAGAAAAGTCTTATTATCTTATTATAATGCAACTTGACAACATGTAAAAAGGGTTCCTTATCTATAAAAGGAACCCTTAGTCACCTCCTTAGAATATATCTCTTTAACTAAAAACTTTGGAATATCCAAAAACATCACAACCTCTCTAGTAACTTAGTTACAAATTCACAAATCCCTTTTACAAATCAAAGATTCAAGGTTACCTTTGTAATCCCAGTGATAGTTTAGATCACCCGTATTATCTCATAAATAATATTGAATCGTTTTGTGTTATTCACGTTGTGTTCATTATTCTAAATAATTCACGTTTGCATATTCAACACCTTTGTTCCTTTAAGTGTGTTATAGTAAATTCCGCGTACTAAATCACATTCATTCCTAAATATCCCAAACACATTATTAAGATCAACATCCCAAGTGTTTGTATAATCCTTCACAAAACACATAGTGAAAACAATAGTATAAAGTCTGAAGTCTATCAGTGTGGAGTGGTGGTTTACTAAATATAGCTGTATCCAAATATATATGAAACATTCATATATTCATAAAGTTATATTGCCCTAAGCCTCATGATACGCAAAACGTTAACAGAGTACCGTAAAACGGCGGTGTCCACATCAGGTTACTGATGGGTGTTAGCCCTTATGTAATAGGTGATTTGCCAATTCCTATTTTTCTCAAATATAGTGTATCGCGACTAAATACGACTAACCATATAGGCATTCCGTCCAAGTATTTAGTGGGATAGGTTGTCAGCCTCTAAC
Organism: Artemisia tridentata subsp. tridentata; assembly: GCA_021014915.2. Classification (NCBI taxonomy): domain Eukaryota; kingdom Viridiplantae; phylum Streptophyta; class Magnoliopsida; order Asterales; family Asteraceae; genus Artemisia; species Artemisia tridentata. The sequence goes on along the minus strand of CP139501.1, from coordinate 264,887,717 downwards.
AGGTTTCGAAGTTGTTCACTATATTCGCGCTCACCGCAGTGATTAATGGCTCATGATCGAGGGACTTTATGGCAATATAGTAAACTTAGGCAATGTAGGTTTCAGTGGTTCATAGAATATGCGTACATTAGTCTTGGCAATTATTTCTAGTGAAATGTAGAAATATCATAGTAAAGTTAACTGTACATTCAATTGCTATATGAATGCATATAATGAGTCTCCGTGTCATGTTACAACAAGTAGCTTGAAAATGTTATCTTTCTAACACAATGTTTCAGCTAAGCAAGCAACTTGCAAGTATAACGAGCATATATCCCTTCCAAAGGGTGATTTAAAAACATGTAAAACATAGTTGATGATTTTGAGTAAATCATGAGAGTTTTCAAAGTATAAAAGTAAACTTAAAACAGTTGAAGCATGTATCTCCCCCAAAAGAGTTATTAAAAACAAGTATTTTAAGAGTAGGGGCCACGACTTACCTTGAGTGTATCTGACGAGGTGGAATTAAGAGATCAAGTAAGATTATGGAAATGATTACAGAAACGTCTTCAATACGAGACCTGAATATGAGGGATGTCTAAGTATTTGACTTACAACTAATAATGAGTGTGAAAGTGAGAAATCGTATAACGATTTGATGATATGAGTGTGATATGCTTAAAATGCCTCAAGTTAAGAAAAATAATATTATACATAATATTATCTTGATTCTTATGTCAATTGACTCAAAATATTACCTCCTCAAAATATGATGAAATGATATGCAAAGTGAAGTCGTTAAATAACGAAAATTAAATAATACATAGCTAAAATGTATAAAAATGCATATGAAGTGATGGGGTGACGAGAAATGGAAAATAAAATAAGAATGTCAAGTGAAAATAGTTGGTCCTTGTCCTTTCCCAGATTTTATACTTGTTACCCTAACTGTGATTGCGTTACACCGTTAGTCCTTCGTTAAGTCCATAGTCCATAAATAGTCCAAAAATTGTCCAAAAGTACAAATAAGGCTTGGAATTCAATAATACATCCATTTATACCCTAAACATTCTGTTTTCACAGTCTCAGTCCTTGTGTTTCTCGGTTTGGCAGTTTTGGTCCCTCTAAGTGAGTTTGCGTTACATTTTTAGTCCAAAAGCGTCAAAAATAGAGGAAAAGATGGGCGACTTTTTCTGAAGTTCATTTAAGATTAATAAAGCTTATTTTAATAGCTTATGTGGTCAGTAGCTTATTTCTCACATAAATGGGCCCTTAACGAGCCACATCTTAAGTCCATTACCAATTTTTAATCCTCGGGTTTTGAGCTAGTTGGGTATATCAAAAAGGTCACTTTTAACATCTCATTTTCATATTGAAAAGCTCCAGAAACCAGCTTATACTAATAGCTTATAAAACAGCTTAATGGGTTTTAAAGTCCACATCGCTACTGTTGAGTGTTTTCAAAACAGATTTTTGCCATTCACTTTGATTACTTTTAAAGGTCAAAACGTGAGTATCGTTACGAGTTGTATAAATAAAAAGGGTAGCTAGTTATGTTGTTTAATAAGTCATATAATGGAAAGACGTGATTTTTTGATTGAATCGTGAGATATAGGGTTGTTTTGAAGGTCGCTTGGAGACATTTTTTCTATTAAGAACACTTGGAATATTTTTCAGTGTGTTTCTCGTATGTATCATGCATGTGATATGAGGGTTTTTACAAGTGCAATAATGCATGAAATGCATTTTTAACGTGAGTGTGGGTGACTGCTAAGCCTCCTAGGATGGAGGTTCGCCATTTTACATGGGTTATTCTAAATGAAATGTACGTAACAATATATGGTAATGTTTATACGTTTGAGTGGAACAAGTAACTCAAGTTTTAACGTGAAGTGAAGTGAGTTGGGACTTCCCAACCATCCACAGTGGAGGTTTGCTACCCTTTGTGGGTTTCATGCACGTCATATAAACTTGATACGTTCGAGTGCAAAAGGGCGTGATATGCATGATATAAAATCTAACGTGAGAAACTGAGACAAGAAAGGTTATAAGGCACTTACTACACCTTCTAGAGGTGGTGAAGAAGCAGCGAGATCGAATGAAGCACCAAAATCTTAACCCACTTCGCTAGACACTTATACGTTATATATATAAACGTGACCCGTTTCTATTCGAGAAGTATTCTAAAACGCCACAGAGAACTTCTGGCTTCTTGAGATATTTTTGTGAGTGAGAGAAGGTTAAAATGAGTGTAGTGAGTGTGTGAGAGATGGTGAGATGAGGGTAGTTTTATAGAAAAAGATTACGCACGTTTTGTTTTCTTTTCTTGACTTTCCAAGTCTTTCAAACCAATTATTGGTTGGTACTGTGGATGAAGGACATAGGTGGCATGTTTTCTAACCATAACAGATCTTAGAAAGATATTCAAGAGTAGGTAGAACTTATCTTTATTTGTTGGAATGTATATATATATATGTTTTGTATTTTGACGTGTTCAAAAATGGAACTAGCGAGCCACACTTTCTCCTGTAGTCCTAACTCTCTTATAAACATCACATAATGCTAACATGGTCATTAGAAAGCCATAGGAAAAGGCATGACTTGAAATGGCTGTGTTTTGTGATTTTTGTATATAATGAATTTAGTGAAATGGGACAAAGAATTTGGCATTCAAAGCCATATCAAAACGTGTCATACATTTCTGAACTTTGGCACTCGAATAGCCTAGTGGGTGGTGAATGAGGCGGTGCAAAAATATTGGTATATTGTGTTTAAGAATCGAGAGAACTAGGGTCGTTTTGGTGAGGGGTTGGAGTCGAATTTACATAAAATCACCAAGTAAAAACTGAATTTGGGAGTTGGGCTTGGAACAGTGGGCGAATGGTGATGGGCTGGTGAATTTGTTTAGCCCGTTTGGTTAGTAACTAGTGAAAAGAAATGTGGTTATAGTATTTGGTAATTAAGATAAGTGGTAATTAATGTATTAATATAAGTTGTAATTAGTGGGAAATATAAAACTAGTGTAAATGGTGATTTGTGAAATATTAGTTTTTGTGAAATAGTTATGTTTCGTAATACATGTCGTGAACTAATGTCGTTACTTGGTAAATGTCGTGATGACGTGTCGTGGTGAAAATAATATAACAAGAAAAATTTTAAATTCCCCGTAAAAATGGGTTTTGTTAAACGGTAACACCAGATTATTATTAATCAACGGGATTTATTACAATGGGTTTTTGCAGTATCTTACAATATCGAGCATTTGGTTATGGCCAGATTGAATGTTTTGAAACGCCGGGGTGAGTCAGACTCTGTTAATTTGAGCACCAAGTCTTGGCAGATGGTGCTCATGCTGAAGCTTCAGATAATGAAAGTCAAAGTTGTGGTTTAATGGCAGGACCATATTTCCAGCACCATGCTGGTAAAGGTAATTAATTAATGATGCATATCTGATGGTTTACAGAAATAAACATCATGAAACATAGGGGTAGACAAATCGCAGGCTAGGGGGTTGGCTAGTAGTAAAGTGGGTGCATCAATGTTTAAGTGTTTGTATTTTAGATTTGTATAAAAAGTTTTGGTATAAAAAGGAAATCTGAACAAAGATTTTTTAATATTTTAATTTGGTAGTAAACAACAAATGCTAAAAGATTGGGTAAAGATACAGCTTTTCATACTGAATAAACAATCCAAGCATAAACAATTCAAATTGAAATTAAAATCAAACATATATCATCTCCATGATATAAAAACAAATTAAGTGCATAAAGATGCACATTTATCCAAATGCAAACTTATTGAACCCTGACATAATGTCTAAACAGCAAAATGCTAAAGACTCCAAACATAAAAAAATGTAAAAAACATTGAAGATGATATATGAAGAAGGTAGATCACTCCTTAGGCTTTATCTTGACTTAAACCAACTCATTCTTTCCCCTCTTGGACGGTTCAAGATCCACTTCTTCGTACTGGTCCAAATCAATGATGGTACGCTTGCCCTTTTCACCATTTCCTGAATCACCTTTGCCATTGTTTGGACTTTCTTCAATGTTGAAAGGGACAGTCTCCACAACAGCAAATTTGCTTGAGTTGGCAGGCGTGACTTCGGGAGTTTCCAATTGATCAGCAGTGTCCTTTTAAAGGTGTGTAATATGTGTGTCAGTGGTATATGTAATTGTGTACTCATAACATAATAACATAATAACATAATAAAAATAGTGAATATTAAATAGGAATAAAAAAAACCTTGATGATGAAATCCTTCTCAAACATTTCAATCATGGATGTCTCTGTAGACATCATTTTGACTTGATAGACATGGTTGTTGTTGTTCATATTGAAATCAGTATATTCAAATCGAAATAACAATTTTTTGCCCACCATTACATTTAGCTCTGATGGGAAATAATCCTCATGATCTGGTCCATACTGCTTGATCAATGTGTGACATTGTACGTCACACAATTTATATACAATGTCATCGAACAACAAAAGGGAAGCTGAGCCAGAGTCATCTATCACACGAACTATCACTTTAAACCTATATCGCATAGAATGAAACAACATATTAATAAGTATTTGTTATAGATTAATTTTAGAGAAAAGTTTAAGCTGCATTAATTCAAGAATAATAAATTTTTGACATACTTCATTCCAACAGCCGTTATTTCTTTGCATTTCTTGCAATGCCAAACTTGTTGTTTCTTTGACTTAGAACTACTCGATGAACCATTCTGATTGGCAACTTCTTTAGCTGCACTTCCACACCTTTTACATGCAAGGTATGCCCATCCGTGTTCACGATGAATTTTGTGTATCTTAGCATACACAATAATGAAACATGCCTGCCAAAGACAATTATATGCAGAATACCATCACGTAAATTATATAACATAAAATCTCAATAATCATTAATTTAAATAGTCAGTATAGTATTAACTTACGTGCTTAGTGTCACGTATACTTCCCACGGACTTCTTCACAGCTCGTTCAAAAAAATCTTCCGGAGTCAAAAAAATTTTAGCAGGGGAAAACACGGTAATTGTATTATTTTTTGGATCGTATCCATCAATGTCTGCATACCTATAAAATTGTGTATGAAGAAGGTATTTGAGGATGCTTTTTTTATACATATATGTTGTATGATTAGCATAGTAATAAATTGTGATATTGTGTTACCTCTGTTTAAAGGCTGCAATTTCAGGGAGATCCTCATTGATGTAAATCTTTGTAGACCAAAGAGCATTGCTTACAGACGGTTTGTCTGCAATATTGATTTGATAAGATACATTTACTAAAAATGAATATGAATATAAATGTAAAATGTACAAAATTTAATATTACCATTGTAGTATGTCACTTTAGCCAGTTGGAGAATCAACACAGCATGCCCAACTTTGTCACTCATTTTAGACAACTTATCAAACTTCTCAGCCCAAGCATCAAAGAAGCAACACTCCAACCTTCCACCACTGTTAAAAGAAGGCATCATTAAAATAAAAGATTGCATATCACCAAATGGATAGTTTGATCAATCAAAAACTTACTCGACATCTTCAAGTACAACAGTTCTCCTTATCTTGTCAACACCAAATTTGTTAAAAAGGATGGGGTCTGAAATGGATACAATTGTTCCAATTACTATACATCTGTGTATTCATAGATGGTGAGAATTATTAACTAAATTAATTAAATAAATGTGTACGGAAGTATTATTACAATAACAATGTTAAAGAAATAATAACTTACCAACCAACTCATTCTCTTTGAAACGTCTGGTGGTAAAGTTTGGGAAAGGCTGAAACTTAAAGCCACGTGTGTTGCTGTCAAAGCTTGCAACCCTGGTAACAGAAGTGTTTTTAAACAGATTCATTTTGAATCGGTGATTCAGTAATGGAAACCTGCCTCCATTCTCACCCACACCAAAGTTACTTATTCGGTAACAGGATCCCTCATCAATCAACAACTGAAACTTATTTATATGATCTTTCTTCACAGTGGCTTGAATGCGATTTCCCTCCAACATGAATTATTATTTATATTAGTCTAAACTAATGTTGTTTACATGTTATTAAAAAATAATATTGTAGCTAAAATTTCAACGAATCAAACCTGAGTATCTTGGAACACAAAATCCAAACTCCAAACATCGGAAGGGTTTCCAACAGGATGGGATACCCATTTACTTATGCAACGTGCCAAAACTTTAAGATCATCCAACATAGGATCAACGTCACAAAGCATAGTGATGTTCTGTTCCATCCTGTTTAATTCAAAACCATAATTGGAGAAATAATGTGAGATAAAACATCAAACTAAACACGGAAGAATGTAAATTTTCATATAATAAATTACCTATTAACTATTGCTATAAACCAGAATGAAACAGGAGAAGGTTGAATTGTGGTTGTGATGATCTCTGTATGTTTTTATCATAGATTTATAGTGACTTGATTAGGTTAAAATAATTTTCAAATTTAAAATTTCTATGTTGATAAATAAGGAAATGATTATAATTTTGAATTTGTAAACTACAAATAAGGGATTCAGTTACATCCTTGTATACAAAACACGTTTTATAATTAAAAACTTTCTGACATTAACAAATTATCATAATTATCATAATTCGTTGGAAAATATTTTCTTATAATAACTATAAAATTCAAACTATCCATAATTACGGAACTTATCACAATATGTACACACAAATGACGACACTAAAACATAATATACATGGATTGCTGGATAATATTGATCTGTCAAGGATGTAACTGGATATTTGGGAGAAACAATACCAAATGGCTATAAACTACAAAAATGGCTACCTTAATCATAGATTAAAAAACAAATCAAAATATTAAAAATAAAAACTGAATAACATGTTTGATATTCGATCATTGTTATTGAACAACGATTAATGTTGATATGTCGATGTACGATTTTCACAAAAAATGGCTACCTTAATCATAGATTAAAAAACAAATTAAAATATTAAAAATAAAAACTGAATAACCTGTTTGATATTCGATCATTGTTATTGAACAACGATTAATCTTGATATGTCGATGTATGATTTTAACTAATTTAATGTTGCCCCAAAAATTAGGGTTAGTTATGAATCAACACCAATTTCAGTGGGAGATTATCATTGAGTTTTGACGGAATCGGATAGATTTGTGGTTTTCTTGTTTGGGGTTTTTTTGTTGGTGATATTATCATCTGTTTGATCTTGTTTTAGGGAAGATGTTTTTGTTTTTATGTTTACATTGAATGCTATAGGCGAAATATCATACGGTCCATTGGATCAAATAATATGCCAGGTGTCATTATCTTGGAATTTTGAGGTAAAAGTTTCGTTAGGGAAAGCCTGTTTTATATAGGAGGTGATTAAACCTTTAGCACTTATGAGTACTTTTAGTTTTAGAAAATGTTGAATACTTTGGACTGTTACGGTATTTTTCAAATACATGTACTACTGTATTATTATGTAATGTTATAGTCAATTTGTAACAGTAAAATTAACAATCCATTTTTTGTAATCACAACAACAACTGGATAGAATTAAAATGAAAGAAAGAAAACATTTTACTTACATAATCCATTAGTCAAATAAAGAAAAATAGTAGTATTTTATTGAATTGAGTCATGGATACCATCAAGTGTTGAAAGTCCTCGACATTTTTTTACTACTTGTTATTTAAAACATGGTTTGTTATACATTTTAAGTTTAAAAAGTTAAAAACTAATACTTTAACAACTTTAAAAGCTTACAAGTGTGCATTTTTAAAAGGTAACTTAATTAATAGGTTACCTTATTCTTCTACATCAATTTAAGTTTGATTGTTACTTTATTCTAATTTTATTTTAACCAAGGTAAGAGTATGTTTAGTTTACAAAGTTAAAAAGTAGGAGTTGTACTAGCTCAAATTTTCTATTAATGTATCGGCATATCACATAACAACGAATCATTTGACTCACAGTAATAACATTATGAATTAGTCTCGCTAAAAGTCTAAAACACACGTATAAACACACACTAAATTGATCTTGTTCCAATAACTTTGGAAAATAACTTCGCATATAACACCGAAGTTTGCGTGATAGCTTCCATGTTATTCTAACAAGCATGGCGTCAGCCGGCCGCAAAGGTTTTTTTTCATTGTATTATGTGACAGTGAAAACAACCTCTGGACATCTGGGCGAGCCATGTATCCCAAAAAATTATAAAACCCACAGATAAAGACACTCATGTATCCCGAAAAATTATAAGAGCAGTAAATCTAAGATAAAAAAAATAAGTTACCTCCAACACGATCGTTGTAGCTGATTGAAGCATTATCGGAAGTTATAAGAGCACAAAACTCTAGTGCAACTAACACCTAATCATCAAACAGCAATCGGCAAGTTATTTTGAATCCCAAATAATAAGCATAAGCAACAAAGGTTACTAATTCTTAATCCTAAAACAATACCCGGAACTAATAAAATAGTATTTGAAAAGAAAATTACGTTGAACCAAAGAAGAAAGTCGAGGACCTAAAAATAGTGGGCGGGAAAGAAAGCTAACATTATAAGCCTGTAAAATGAAAGCACAAACACCCAGCAGTTCTAAAGCTTCCCCTTTAACTCCAAAACATATTTATAAAAACATCCAACCCCAAAATCATAAGTAAACCCTTAGTTTCATTTTTTTTCTCACAAATCATCAAAAACCCACAAATGATATGAATAATCAAACACAAAAAAACTGAAAACTCCAATGATAATCAGAGTACATACCTTTTTGGTATGTGTGTTTTTGGCTATGTAGATCTGAATCGATTGCGCCACCGTGGTGTATGTCCTCTTTCTACCTTTGATCTTTGGCACGTCTTCTTTGTGAGTTTGGTATGATTTTGTGTGTGTTTGAGATTGTTCCGGAATCAGATGAATATGGTTAGGTTCTTCTTTATCTTCATCTGGACCAGACTAAGGGCTAATGAAAGGGAATGGGCCACGCACACAGGCTAACAACTTGGGCCTCATTTTTGGCGGGAAAACTGGGGGGCAAAACGACGTAGTTTGCTATCAGATTTAATATATACTTATAATAGTGTAGTTATGAAAAGATGTTGTTTTATAAACACAAAATCATTTTAGTACTTGGTAGGGACATGGTAGGGGACACTTGGCACAATTTTAGGAAATCCGCCCAAGATATTTGGGCGACCATCTCCCATGGGGTATTTGGAGAAAAATATTTTTTTTTTGGCATTTAGGGTGAGTACCCTTGTACTTGTGGGGTATTTAGAGAATTATCCCTTTACAAAATTATTTAAGGATGGACATATACAATAGGGTAGAGCTACCTTAAAGGGTAGGTTGTGAGTTTAAACCTCAAAACTAATGTTTTATTCTTTTTAATATTTTGCCAAGAATATATACTAAATGGTAACTTGCCTTGTTCCAGATTTGATTGATATAAAATATTAAAGGATAGACATATACATTAGGGTGGAGCTTGGCTTAGAGGTTAAAGTGATATACCCATTAAGGGTTGGTCTTGAGTTCGAACCTTTAAGTCACGGAAACTCTCTTTTTAATTTTCCTTTTGGTTTTTCTTTTACTGTTATTGGTAGTTATGATTATTAACGAATCATTTGACATAAAACAGAACCGAAATGGACCCATTTACTAGTACCTGAGTTTATGTTGCCATTCAAAAAAAAAGTAACTGAGTTTAAATTATAGTTCTTGTCTTCTTGAATATAAATGATGTGTTTTTATTTATAAAAGAGAAAGAAATACTATGACCAAAACTAAAATAGCAAGCAAACAAAGAGGATAAAAAATGTACTTAACAAATTTTTTACAAAAAGATAGATGAACAAGTCGCTCAAGAATAAACAATAGTGGGACCAGTCGCCCAAGAAATATGTACAATTATATAATATAAAAAGACTATACTTTTTGACTAAAAGACAAAAAAGACCAGTCGCCCAAGAAAGTACCTGTTGTAAGTGGTACCATGTTAGTACTTGGTAGGGACATGGTAGGGGACACTTGGCACAATTTTAGGAAATCCGCCTAAGATATTTGGGCGACCATCGCCCATGGGGTATTTGGAGAAAAAAAAAATTTTTTTTTTGGGCATTTAAGGTGGGGAAAATTCTCTAAATACCCCACAAGTACAAGGGTGCTCACCCTAAATGCCCCAAAAATTTTTTTCCCCCAATACCCCATGGGAGAGGGTCGCCCAAATATCTTGGGCGGATTTCCTAAAATTGTGTCAAGTGTCTCCTACCATGTCCCTAACAAGTACTAACACACTTACAACAGGTACTTTCTTGGGCGACTGGGGACCACATTTCTTGTGCGACTGGTCTTTTTTGTCTTTTAGTCAAAAAGTATAGTCCTTTTATATTATATAATAGTACATATTTCTTGGGCGACTGGGTCCCATTATTGCTTATTCTTGAGTGTCTTATTTTTTTTATATTTTTGTGAAAATTTTGTTAACTACATTTTTGGTCTTTGCTTGCTATTTTATTTTTGGTCACATTATAACTGAGTTTACATTCTACAAGACTACAACGGTTGTACGTATACAAAGATTTATAAACTGATAATGGCCTTTGAAAATGCCAGTTCTGGTCAAACATCAGTTGTGGCCAATTTTCATTGTGTTACACACTCTAATGGAATACATTTGTCTTTACAATTCCATGTTCCAATACATAGATGAGTATTGATACATTTGTCTTTACAATTCCATGTTCCATGTTCCATGTTCCATTAAGGGTAGGTCTTGAGTTCACACCTATTGGTCATGTTCCATTAAGGGTAGCTGGTTAAAGTGGTATAGCTATTGAGTATGTTTAGTTTAAAGGTAACTTAATTAATAGGTTACCTTATTCTTCTACATCAATTTAAGTTTGATTGTTACTTTATTCTAATTTTATTTTAACCAAGGTAAGAGTATGTTTAGTTTACAAAGTTAAAAAGTAGGAGTTGTACTAGCTCAAATTTTCTATTAATGTATCGGCATATCACATAACAACGAATCATTTGACTCACAGTAATAACATTATGAATTAGTCTCGCTAAAAGTCTAAAACACACGTATAAACACACACTAAATCGATCTTGTTCCAATAACTTTGGAAAATAACTTCGCATATAACACCGAAGTTTGCGTGATAGCTTCCATGTTATTCTAATAGTGTAGTTCTGAAAAGGTGTTGTTTTATAAACACAAAATCATTTTAACCAGCATATAAACTCGGATTCACTTAAACCAACATATACACACATTGACTTACAACGTTGTTCCAAGTGACTTCACCACAAATGCTCGCACAACGTTGCATGCCACTTACTATTTTGAGCTCAAGTTTAATTCTCAAAACATAACCTATTTTCAAATATCTATTATGTTTAGCTATAAAGCTTGTAAAAGTTTTTCTTATAAAATAAGCTTCATAGACTTTTAAATTGTAAAGTACTTCTAAGTAGCTTATAAAAAGCTTTAAATTTCAACTAGTGTCCTGTCCATGCATCAACTAATTTGTGAAACATACTTGGTGCATGTAGTATTTCAATTTGTTAGCTACGTTGTCGAAAAGCCATTTTAACAAGTACAAAGTTACGAGGAACCCAAGTCACAAAACGATAGTCAATGAGTCTTATTTAATCGTCATAGTTTAGCTTGTTACCCATACCTCGCTCGGCGGGATTGGTATTGTTGTTGTAGTTTAGCTCGATTTGCATACATACCGGTATGTGAGTATTGGACATGTCAATTCACGCTCTTTGACCTATTGATATATGGGTGTGTCCGTCACCAAAAGGTTGTGTTTTAAAGTCTTGTCAAATACATGTGATATTGTGTGAGATAGATAAAATAGGTGTGTTCATTAATGCTCGTTTGAAAAGATAAAAAAGAACAATCACTAGAAATTAGAGTTAGAACTAGTTTACTAAACTATTTCCTTTTTCTCGTATTTCTGTTTGTACTTACCTTTAGTAAAACCAACTCTATATCAAAGGTCAGGAAAGCAATACTCACACCCGTAATCACGAATGAGTTTTCGACATTTTCCATCATTATAATTTTATTTTATTATCCTAAATTATTATAAAATGGTTGTGTGTCACATTTGATACGAAATTTGAAAATGCAACAATATAATGGGGGATGCGTGGTTGTAAGCGAGTGGTTAACGCTATTAGCCCATGTTGTAGGCTATTGCTTCTCCGGTTAACGCTACGTATTCTCATACCCAGAATCTAACAACCGACTATTGCTATAGGTATTCCAGATCTGAGTTTCTTTCCCTTTTTTTTGGTTCGGAGTTCATGTATTTTGATTTAGTGCTTTTATTTTCGATTTGTTTGCTGTTGTTAGCTACCTTGCATGTCGTTTTGGTCTTTACTTTGGTGAGTACCTGTTATTTCCGGCACCGGGTTTGACTATAATGTTAATGCATGTCACTCTTTAGGTATACGCTTGCTACACGAACGGTAGGTCTTTGGTTTTCATGTGTAGGTTTAATTTGTTTTTATCTGTTCTAATTGTTAAGATTTGTATTAGAAATGATAAAGCTTTAATTTTTTTATTGTTATTTGTGTTAATATTCATTGAGATTCAAAGCTTTGGGTTAAAGATTTAAGCTTTAATGTTTTGAATTTGGTCTAACTGCTAAGATTTGTTGTTAGAAGTAAAAAAAAAATTCCACCCTTTAAAACAAAATTGCTATGTTGCTTTGTTCGATAGTAAGCAATTAACTATTTATTTATAAATAATGATATCATAAAATAAAGTATGCATGCTAGTGGAAGGAGACTAGTGGTTGGTGGCACAGAGAAGAGAAAATGTGAAATCTAAGGTCGATAAAGTCATATGTACCATTCAAGTACACATGTGTTCATCCTATATGTCTCAAAAAAAAATAATTTCTCAAATATACCATGAGAGAGGGTCGCCCAAATATCTTGGGCGGATTTGATAAAATTGTGTCATGTGTCTCTAAGGGTGTCCCTACCATGTAGGTACATAGTACTAGTTTATATAAGTACTTTCTTGGGCGACTTGGCTTTTTTGTATTTTCTTGAAAAAGTTATTAACTACATTTTGGTCCTTGTAGTTTGCTTGGTATTTCATTTTTGGTCCTTGTGATTATTATTATTATTATAAAAATTCGAAAAAATTAATAAAAATTCGAAAAAATTAATAAAAATTCTAAAATTTTATAGAAATTCAAAAAAATTTATAAAAATTCAAAAAATTTATAAAAATTCGAAAAAAATAATAAAAATTCAAAAAATTTATAAAAATTCAAAATTTTTTTAAAAATTCGAAAAAACTTATAAAAATTCGAAAAATTTATAAAAATTAGAAAAATTTATAAAAATTCAATTTTTTTTTTTTAAATTCAAAAAATTTATAAAAATTCGAAAAAATTTATAAAAATATGAAATATTTATAAAAATTCGAAAAATTTATAAAAATTCAAAAAAAATTATATAAAAATTAGAAAAAATTTATAAAAATTCGAAAAATTAGTAAAAATTCAAAAAAAAATTAAAAATTCGATTTTTTTTTTTAAATTCGAGAAATTCGAAAAAATTTATAAAAATAAGAAAAAATTTTAAAAATTCAAAAAATTCAAAAAATTTATAAAAATTTATTGAATTCGAAAAATTTATAAAAATTTATAAAAAATCCAAAAAATTTTAAAAATTCGAAAAAACTTATAAAATTTTGAAATATTTATAAAATTCGAAAAAAATTTAAAAATTTGTATTTTTATAAATTTTTTTGTAGGAACTAACCATCTTGATTGTGTGTATGATTCGGGTGGTCTTGGTTCATGGAAGATTAGATCCATGGTGGAGTTTTAGAGAGAAGTTAGAGAGAGAGGGAACCTTGAGAGAAAACCTGAAAAGTTAGATTAAGTGTGTGAAATAATACAAGAGCTCCAACCCTTCCCAAGTGTGGGAAGGGGCTTATATACTACTACATATTGGTGCCCCTAGTGGGCTGTGGAGTGAGCTGACAGTGGGGAAAGCCCCGACCCACTTCACAAATATAAATACGACTAAGTTAATACTAGGGGTGAGCAAACGGACCGGATGGACCGGACCGACCGACAAAACCGACCGGACCGGACCGACCACATTCGGTCCGGTCCTCGGTCTAAGCTTTTTGGCTAATTCGGTCCTCGGTCCGGACCGACCAAAAAACCGAAAAAACTTGCCAAATCTTGCCTAATTGGACCGGACCGACCGAAGACCGACCGGACCGAGACCGGACCGACCACATTCGGTCCGGTCTCGGTCTATGGTTTTTCCGGTTCTCGGTCTTCGGTCCGGTCCGGTCTTGGCCGGTCCGGTCCGGTCCGGTTTTTGGACCGTGATCACCCCTAGTTAATACTAATATTACTAATAATACTAAACAAATATATATAAGCCTACGAGCTATATAAATGCTAATTAGATACTCGGGGTGACCGAACCTTCATATGAATATTTATATTCCTAACAATCTCCCCCTAAGGGAGGTCACCCCGGAAATAATAATTTGAATTCTAGCATTCTGTCTTCTGAACTAGATGTCATAGCTCGTAGTCTTCGATTCTTCATTATCTTGAAACATAGTGCATTCAGCAGTGATCTTGAGATAACCTTTCTTTGTCTTGGATGATTTTGAGTATTCTTCGAAACTATCATCCAACTTGAGTCTCCAAGTCATCTTTCAGCAGTATGTTTCCATGTGATGTGTTATTCATTGAGTCGACATGCTCACTCCATTCTGGGTCATGACTTTCAGCATCAGAGTTAGCAGAAGCTGTGTTGAAGGTCTTTTAGGTTGTCATGACTTCTTTGAACATGATGATGGAGTAGAGTGAACATGTGATAATAGATAGTGTTTGTTGCACCGTCATGCTCACACTTATCTTGATCATGATCTTCAGCTTCAGAGTTGCGGAAGCAGTGTTGAAGGTCTTTTAGGTTGATCATGACTTCTTTGATGATGATGTGGTGTGAACATGTGGTGATGGATTGGCATCTTTTCTGCAACCAGCTACAACAGCAACCAGCTACAACATTCCACTGCTACACCAGCCAGAAGTTCCTGCATAAGACAGTTAGCAATAAAACGTCCGGTACTTACAGGTTTGGACTTCGAGATTGTTAACAGCATAGTGTGAAAACTCTCTCTAATCCTTACCAAGACCGTTCCTAATCGAAAACCCACAGAGGGCTTTTTAAGATCGAACCGTAGCACATCAGCGATTAGGTGAGTCGCTGGAAATCACTCCACGACTGTAGACCGTTTGAGACTGCCGCGACCACTAAGCGTAATCCATAAAGAATTACCGAAGTGACCTGCTTTCAGGGCTGCTTGATGTTGACCCTGGCAGGAATTTCCATTCAATCATTGAGAATTACATTAGTAAATTCCCTCATAAATGTTCTGGCAGATTGCTAAGATCTGCGTAGGACTCATAAGTTTACAACTGGTGTCCTTAATGTTGAACAACCAGTGTAGAAATAATTCGTGTCCCTATGAGATCTTATTATGCATCTCGTGGCTCTAGACTCAATTGTGCGTTTTGATTTGGTGATCGGAGGCTGGAGAGGACTGCCACCTTTTCAATATCATCTAACTCGGAGTGAGAGAGACGATAGAAATGTATTGATCTCCGTGGCAAGTGAAACAAGAGTCCTTTGAAGGACCTTGAGTGGCTAGGGAGGGTTGTGCAGCGTATCACTGGGTCCATGATACTTTGTCTTCAATGCCAGCAATCAACTAAGTGATTCTGACAGTATATGTATTGACCCGGTTTCTCCCTAAGTTGTAAGGAGGGCTTCTTACTTTTCACCCTTTATCTTTACAATTCTTTTTCATTCTTCAACCCCTTCAGTGCTTACCGAGACTTCATAACTAGCACCTTGTTGGGTTTGTTCCAGTACTAGCTCCATCTCAGTCGGCACTATTCCCTTATCTACTTTTCTCCTTTTTAATCATACCTAAGGACTTCTACACTAAGTATTGGATTGTCCCTGGGTAGATCCCTCCGGCTCTGGCGAGATCGTGGGAACTTGAGCCTAACCTAACCATCCTTATAACTCCATGCATTAATTAAAATGGTCGGTCTTTGGTATTCATCCACGATTGCCAAACCAAATCTTTGAAAAATCTCTCAAAGTGTTCATGATTCTGAAACACCTTTTTGCAAACACTTGAGAGTTTTATATTTTTCAAATGCTCCCCCTCAACATGTGCTCGGTTGATTGTTTTATAAATTTGCACATGTTAGGTAGAGCTCGCACTTTTTGGATTGATCAACTTTCAGTGAACATGACCGATTCGAGACACGCTTACATCACTAGTTAGACTAGCTTGAAATTATTACCCGGCCTGGTCAAGTCCACAGAAAGTTTCTCGAAATGGTACACTCTACTCAGACACATCCTTTTCGAGACACGCTTACATCACTAGTTAGTCCAGCTTGAAATTATTACCCGGCCAGGATATGTCCTTTCGATTGATGACAATTTGTGTTTCGTCAATTCATTGGTTACGTCTGAGTCACGATCTCATGCGGTGCCAAATCTTTTTAGTCCATTTGCTCCCCCTCAATATGTGTATCGATATACAAAATAGTTTAGCACATATGGGAGAGCCTAACGTTTAATTCCAAAACATCACATTTTCATCAGGTTTCATATTTAAATCACATTCTCTCCCCCGATCAAAAATTTCAAACCTTTTGAGATTTGTGATCCTAATTGATTTAAATAAGTTAGAAAATGTGGGAGAAAATGTGTCCGATTTAATGTAGTCTGATGATGAAACATACTATGCTCCCCCTTAATCTAAGAGGGAGATTCACTGCTTATTATGCACAATTCGACAATTATGACACAAATGATATTGACCTTTTTGAGCAGATGATGTAATCACCCACTTTTCTGAGTGAGTCAGTGGTCAACATCATTATCCATCCACCAACAAAACTTCTCAAGTATTGTCGATCCCCACTTGGCGAGATCCGAGTAAGTACTTCTTTGTTGAAATGATGGTGGTGGAGGTGAAGGTGGTGTTGTTGTTGTTGCTGCCGATGTTGTTGTCGTGGTGAATTCCGAGCCAATCAATAGAGTTTGAACGTCTGATCAAATGGTTAGAATGGGAACTGGCACATTCATTTTGGCCATGGAATCTGCATAAGAATATCAACACAGATATACATACATACAGATACACTATTCCTTAATAGCTACCCTTCAGCAGCTTGCCACATTATATTACCAAGTTCATCTTATAATCAAACCACAATCAGGAACTACGTCAAACCACTATCTAGCATGAAGAGCAAATAGCAATCATGAACATGGCAATTCACACGGATTTCAATATTCAATTCAGGATCTTAGGAACATGATTCTAACATAATAGCAATCTACCTAAGCGAATCCTGAGAACATATGCACAATATCAACAACAATTAAGCAGCAATCGACCAACAAAAGTCAAACGACATTTGAAACTCATTCATTTAGATCATACAAATGCCAATGGAGCATTCAAGAACATCAAACACAACTGGTTTTCTAACTTCTTTTAGGTTTTGAGTCTTAAAGCATTTTGGGGATTATACGAGGATTCCAAAGTAACACAAATGAACCTTCTAGATACATAAAGCTAGGAAACTATAAGCAAATTGCACATAATGTCCTAAACTTTCTAGCAACTAACACATTTGGCCATTTGATATAAAGTTTTTGCAAGATCCTCTTCAACTAATATCCCATTAACTACAAAACATTTTCTAACAAGTATGTTTCAACCAATAAATCCGTTTGATGATATAAAATTTGAATTTACTCTCCCCCTCAATCAATGACCCGTATTCTAGTTAAATATTTGAAGTCGTTGATTGAGTGACAAATTTTATGCACAATCCAAGTATAAAAGAATTACAAGCAACACATAATCACCAAGTGTCTCACAAATAATTTTCAGAAGAATCATAGAATGAAAACTATTTGTATGCAAAGAAGATTTCTCTTCCTTTTCAAGAAATGATGCACTGAAACGTACATCAGATCGAAGAAACATGGATATAAAGTAATCCATGCCCAGGTGAACATCACCCAGTTGGAGGAACAGCCGTCTTTTTGGCGACGTGCTTTCCCCATTTTGAAGCTCGGGTTGCTATCTAAAGTAATAGCAAGCCATTTAGACATGTTTTATCAATCCATTTTAACTTCTGCTCGAGCTTCATTTAAAGACCCGTGCCATTATTGAATGACATTTCTAAGTCCGTATATGTTATCGATAAACAGAAGACATGCCTAGGTGAAACTATTTTTGGTCTTTTCTAATTTTTTAATTTTTATGGATTTTCTGATTTTACGATTCTCTATTTACAATTAGCAAGAATTCTATATATCTATTTACAAAAATGGTATAAGATATGAAAAAGAATGTAAGAAGCAAAATATATACAAGGATACGAACCAGAAATCATTACTCCTCAGCATTCTGAATCTTCTCCGCATTCATCACTTGACTTGCTGAAGAGCAATGTGAGCACTTTTAAACAGGGATTGATTCTGGCTTTTCACTCTCCCCTAATTAGTGCTCTCCCCCAATCTGACAACCTTTCTGATGAACACCCATAATAAAAGGAAGACTTTGGATGAACGCCCATAATATGAAGAAGTCTTTTGATAACCAAATGCATGCCGTCTTTAGTCTTCTAACACTCCCGTCCTTGAGTAACGCCGTCAAAAACCTTGGGCATCTTTTCGATAGTTTAAGTTGAGCCTCAACTGAAATCTAGCTTAACCCCACAACTCATCAAACAAGAACTGTCATGAGGTTAAGCTAAACCACAAATTTAAGCCCAGTAACAACTTGATTTCATCAGATTGGAAACAAGAACTGTCATCAGATTGGGTTAAAATCAAGTTGGACATAACCTTAAACTACAAAACAACTTGAACCTAACTTAACTCCACAACTCATCAAACAAGAACTGTCATGGAATTATGTTAAATATCAAGTTGTAAGAAAAGAGCTCAACATTTTTGAATGTAGAGAAGACTGTAGACTCGACCTTCTTCAAGATTGCCCAATGTGGAGGAACAGAATACCAATCATCTTCATCTCACCAAATGCCTTCCAGTAACCTTACATATAACCCATCAGCCCGCAGCATACACATGAGATGATAACACCCAACAGAGAATGTAGAATAGACTGATGACTCGACCTTCTTCAGTCTTTAGTATAACACCAAAGTAGCAAGCTGAACCACTGATCATCTATAGTATGTATCCTTCCTTGGATATTAAGCCCTGATCACGTGAACCTGTTGTGCGTCCTTGATGTACACATTCTCTCTCCCCTGATGGTTACGATTAATCAGCCCATGACGTAACAGTGAAACGTTAATACCAAGGTAACAAGTTGAACCACTGATCATCTCTGCGGTTAACAACACCGGAATAAATGATTAAGCCCGATTACGTGAACCTGTTGTGCGTCCTTGGTGTACACATTTCTCCCCCCCATGATGGTTACGATTAATCGGAATCATCATCATGATGTGTACATGTAGCCTAATGACGTATACATGAAGCATTGACTAGAAACCCTTTGTTGCTGATTGAACCAGCCCGTGAGACTATGTAGATTAGCATTCCATGACCATGTTCTTCAACACCTTGATAGACGGAAGAAGTAGTGTTGGAGAAACATGGTTTGCACGACTCCTGAACTGACGTATTCAGGAGTCGTATGACCAATTCTCAATCATCAACTAACATGTAGATTAATATTCACCCTTTCCCCCCCTCAAAAATTGCATATGCCTGCCAACTGCAATTTTTGATGACTGAACTAGTGAATATGAATACCATCAACGGTAAGTAGCTCCACTTGACGGTTCTTGAAGACTGACATGTTGTTTATTCACCCTTTCCCCCCCTCAAAAATTGCATATGCCTGTCAACTGCAATTTTTGGTTGAATATGTGAATAAAAGTATACTCCAATATGCGCCGATCCACTTGAAGATTGAATAAGCACGGAAAGAGCATGAATCTTGTTGATAAGAATGGCCATAAATAAGAAAATTTCTCTTCTTCCAAAGATAAAGCGCACTGAAGCGTACACCTTTCTTTTCTTTGAGGAACGAGGCCTGAACAGATGTATTCAGACGTCATTATGATGAAGAGCGAGGCCTGCACTGACTTGTACAGACGTCATAAGATGAAGAACGAGGCCTGCACTGATGTGTACAGACGTCATAATGTTGAAGAGCGAGGCCTGCACTGACTTGTACAGACGTCATAATGATGAAGAACGAGGCCTGCACTGAAGTGTACAGACGTCATGATGATGAAGAGCGAGGCCTGCACTGATGTGTACAGACGTCATTACTCTCTCTTTACTTCTTCTCTCATCTAACTCGTTACCAACCCCATTATCATTCTGTCGGCTTGATGTCGTGACCACTGATGGAGAAAAACCCAATATGATGAACTTGATACTGAAGTAATATAACCCGAACTTGTGACTTAAACTTGTACTAATGCGTGACAAAGAGCGGTGTAGAGACTTCGTGCAACATCGAATCCCTAAGTACTCTATACTCTTCAACCAACCAACCATCAAGTATAAGACGTACATCACCTCTTGGATATCCACAACTTCGTGTGACACTGAGCACTACAACGTGACTCCTTAAAGTGATAGTTATTTTGCAATAGAGAGAAAGAAGAAATAACTAGATATCCAAGTCCTCATCATTGTAAATGTTGAAAGCTCGAACAAGGATCTCGAAGAATCTTCATCCAACCTCCCCGATATCTTCAGATACTAAGTACACGCACCCATGAAATTTCACTTCAGCTTCAAATAAATAATAATGAATTAACGCCGTAGTCACGTCTTGTGGTTAATGCCCCAAATCTAGCCCTTTATGATGCTTTAACAGAACTTTGATAATGGTTTTAACCCGATCATGGTTAAGAGCGCATAGTCCAT
Source organism: Artemisia tridentata subsp. tridentata (assembly GCA_021014915.2). Lineage (NCBI taxonomy): Eukaryota > Viridiplantae > Streptophyta > Magnoliopsida > Asterales > Asteraceae > Artemisia > Artemisia tridentata. Next base: position 264,866,693 of record CP139501.1, on the reverse strand, counting down.
CTTCACGGGATTTTACAAATCTATGATTTAAACCGAGAAATAAGATCTTTCGCGGGATTTTACAAAACCAAGAAGAAACCGTGAGACAGTAACAGATTGAATGTGGCATGACTGATTTGATTTTGGTGAATGTCAGTTTGGGTTAAGAATATCTTGTGAGAATTACAGTTCACATCACAACTTTTAAAACCTTTGTCCAACTAACCAACCTTGTACACAGATTAGTGACCACTTGATGAAGGAAACCCGATATACCAATACTGAAAACTGAAGTAGAAGTCCCCAAATTTGTTACTTAAGCTTGCACTAATGTTGGAAGAACGGTGTAGAGAATTAATGCTCCAAGCAAATATCTAAGTGCTCAATACCCAACCAAAGTATGATACATTAACACCTCTTGCGATTATCGACATCGTCATTGACGTGTGACACTGAGTACTCCAATAACTCTTAAGTGATAGTTACCCCGACTGCTGGTAACTAGATAACCCAAGTCTTCAACTTAAATTTTGAGCACGAGCAAGTTATCATTGAAGGTCATGCATCCAACCAACCCCGACTTCAAGATAAAATAAGTAGACGCCTTCGAGAAATTTAGCTTCAATTTCAAATGAGGAATACCAAATGAACCTTGTGATCATCTTGTGCTGTTGACTAGCCAAAAGGAGAAGAAACATGCGCTAATTCTCCCCCTCAAAAAGGACATGAAATGACCTTTTTGCCAAAGTTGAGAGTCCGTGATGGTTGTGAATTTGTCAGGCACAATACATGGAAATAGACAAATAAAACTATTGCAACGAAGATGGTGATTGAGACTCTCTTGAAGTAACCCCTTACTTGTCTCCTCATCAATAGTTTAGCAGATTAATAAATTCCCTGAAGCTCATAATATGCCAAAACCGCTTGATGAAATATGTTTAACTTTAGAATGTAAAAGGTTAAACCACGTCTCTGAACAACCACCTCTTGTCTTTAAGTCTGACCACCTCTTGAGAAGATCTTGTACTACAATCCCATTAGAAGCTTGAGAAACAACAATCACTTGATGAAGCTTGATAAAGGACAAGTTCGCGACTTATACTTGCACTAAGTTTGTGATTTAGAACTTATATTGAGCACAACAACGTAACTCCTTTAAATATAGGTAATGATATATACCCAACCTTCCATCCTTTATTGTATATATCCACTTCTTGAACATCCAAGTCTAATCACCTTAATCACCTTAAATTGAAAATTGTGATTTAGAACCTATATTGAGCACAACAACGTAACTACTTTAAATATAGGTAGTGATATATACCCAACCTTCCATCCTTTATTGTATATATCCACTTCTTGAACATCCAGGTCTAATCACCTTAAATACGCTCGAGCAAGGGTCATCAAACATCGTGTATCCATCCACCCCGAGATGTTTGTGACACTAAGTACACCAACCCGTGAATTAACAAACCAACCAAGTCACCATAATTTCCCAATTCCTGCCGATCTCGAAGCACAAACTTATCCCGAAAAATTAGTCACACCCCGTAAGTTTTATTAAGTCTAAATCCAAGTCCAGCCTACACGTCCAAAATTAATTTCACGGGATTTTACAGCTCTTGTGATTTAAACCGAGAAATCGAATCTTTCGCGGGATTTTCTAAAATCAACAAGAGAGACCGTGAAATCAACAAGAGCAACTAAGAGTGAATTGCAATACTAATCTTTAAAATTCAAGTCAAAGAAGTCAAATCACAACTTGATCAGATCGCAACAAGTCAAGTCACAGGTTGTCAACTTGCAACAAATCAGATTGCAATCAACCAAATCACAATTAGTCAAATCGCAAGTGTTAACTCGCAATGTCAAATCACAATTGGTCAGATTGCTATCAGTCAAGTCGCAACAAGTCAAAACGCAACTTGACAAATCGCAATTTAAACAAATTGTTATTTGTCAGCTATAACTCAAATTGCAAAGATTAAATTGAGGTTCACTCAGATCGTGGACACCAATAGGACAATGCTGCCAAATCCACACCTCTGAAACAACGTTGATATTCATAAACCCAAATACTTGCCGAGATGCGTGCACCTACATCCGCCTTAAGTATAGACACAAATCGCTACAGCCACTTCTAAATGAATGCAAGAATATGCAAGAATGTGATTTTGTCATAAACTTCCGCCTACCAAAGACGCACAACAAAATCACATTCAACTCATTTACTCTTTACATAATCTGGTCCAGTCCAAAGAAGTAGTTAAGTAACACAGCCCATTGGAAAACCTGGTCCAAACACAAACCCAATCAAATCCAACACAAAATCCACCCACTAATCTGATAAGCGTAACCCTAATCTTCGGTGTATATAACCACTTAATCTCAACTTAATTCAACCCTAATTATCACCTCAAACAATCCGCCTACCACACTTACATCATCTCCCACCCAAACTCAAGTTAACATCTGAAAAACTCCTCAATCTCAGTCTTCCATCTCTTCGAACACATCACCAAACAAGCGGATCACACCAAGCATCATTATCCCCAATTGATAACCCTAATCACATCTTTCATCATAAACTAGTCCGCCTCCCTCCTAACTCACTCATCTCCAAACACATCCTCAATCTCATCTGACAATTAATAACTTACCCTTTACTTCACTAAGTGCGGCTTCAAGATCTAGCAATAGGTCTCGGGTAGGTCTTAATTACGTGTGATTTGGTCATTTGATCTTTTAAACGAACCAAGAAAAAGTTATAACATAGTTGTTATAACCCTTTTCTTTATCTGTTCGAATATTAAACGAGGCTAAGAGCTTTAAAATAGATCGATGATGATTCGTTTATTTCTTTCGTGTGTTGATCTTTAAAGGTCTTATGAAAAATAGTTCCACACGAACAGGGACGGCTAAGATCTTTTAATTGTGTGATTTTACAATCCGAGTCTTTGTTTGTGATTGAAGTGTGAATATGAGGTTTAGGTTTAGATTAGATTTGAAGTTGATTGTAATTGTTGTAAGCAGTCGTTGATGAGGCAGTTGTGAATTGTTGACTGTTGTTGTTGTGTTGACTGTTGTTCTTAATTTGGTTTAAGACTGATGATGGTTATGGAACTGAGGTCAACGAGTCAGTGGTTGGTCTTGAGTAGACAAGCCGCATCCATGAACAAGTAGACAAACAGCATCCATAATCATACAGACAAACCGCATTCATGATCATTCAGACAAACCGCATTCGTGAGCATTTAGACAAACCGCATTCGTGATTATACAGACAAACCGAGTTCGTGAGCATATAGACAAACCGCATTAGTGAGTATATAGACAAACCGCATTCATGACTATACAGACAAACCGCATCCATGACTAACTAGACAAACCGCATCCATGACCATAGAGACAAACCGCATCCATGACCACAGAGACAAACCGCGTCCATGAACATAGAGACAAACCGCGTCTTAGACAAACCGCAAGTTTGACCAGTCAAAGCTGTCACTCTCACACTTTTGTCTTTTACCCCCTTTTGGTTACACTCCAAAACACAAGTCACCATAACCACAAACCGCATCAATGAACAATACCTTTGGACACAAACAGCATCCAAGAACATCACCATCAATCCAACCAGGAACATTGAAGTACCATTTAACAAAATATTGGTGAACAATACGTGCACTTAATATCGAAAATCTACTCTTTGACCACTATCAAACCAACATGTCACTAATCATTTCAAAGAAATCATCAGTAAAGAATCAAAACTCACAACACGTGTTGATTTTTTTTTTTACCACAAGAATATGCTACACATTTGTTTTGACTAAGGTTTTTCAATACTAACCAAGACAAAAGAAGCATTTAAAAGACCAGTCAACAAGTCTCGATCCAAAAAGAAATAAGAAGAACAAAAAATACCGGATCTTTCAACAGTAACAGCCCATTTGATTTCCTTAAACATAAGAGCCCACCACATAAATTGCAAACGAAAAAAATGAATTACGAACCACCACAGATTATGTGTACGAACCAAAGGAGAAAATAAAAATAAAAATTTGCCACAAATCCAAGCACACACAATCACTATAACCTAACCATGGCTCTTGATACCAATTGTAGGAACTAACCATCTTGATTGTGTGTATGATTCAGGTGGTCTTGGTTCATGGAAGATTAGATCCATGGTGGAGTTTTAGAGAGAAGTTAGAGAGAGAGGGAACCTTGAGAGAAAACCTGGAAAGTTAGATTAAGTGTGTGAAATAATACAAGAGTTCCAACCCTTCCCAAGTGTGGGAAGGGGCTTATATACTACTACATATTGGTGCCCCTAGTGGGCTGTGGAGTGAGCTGACAGTGAGGAAAGCCCCGACCCACTCCACAAATATAAATACGACTAAGTTAATACTAATATTACTAATAATACTAAACAAATATACATAAGCCTACGAGCTATATAAATGCTAATTAGATACTCGGGGTGACCGAACCTTCATATGAATATTTATATTCCTAACATTTTTCGAAATTTTATAAATTTTTCGAATTTTTATAAGTTTTTTCGAATTTTTATAAATATTTCGAATTTTTTTCGAATTTTTAAAGTTTTTTCGAATTTTTAAAATTTTTTTCGAATTTTAATAAGTTTTTCGAATTTTTATAAGTTTTTTCGAATTTTTAAAAAATTTTCGAAATTTTTAAAAATTTTCGAATTTTTATAAGTTTTTTCGAATTTTTATAAATTTTTTTAAATTTTTTGAATTTCTATAAATTTTTTCGATTTTAAATTTTTTTTGAAATTTTATAGATTTTTTGAATTTTTATAAGTTTTTTCAAATTTTTATAAATTTTTTGAATTTTTATAAATTTTTTCGAATTCTTATAAGTTTTTTCGAATTTCTATAAATTTTTCGAATTTTTATAAGTTTTTTCGAATTTATAAAAAATTTTCCAATTTTTATAAAATTTTCGAATTATTATTAATTTTTTCAAATTTTTATAAATTTTTTCGAATTTTTATAAGTTTTTTCTAATTTTTATAAGTTTTTTCGAATTTTTATAATAATAATAATAATCACAAGGACCAAAAATGAAATACCAAGGAAACTACAAGGACCAAAATGTAGTTAATAACTTTTTTAAAAAAAGACAAAAAAGCCAAGTCGCCCAAGAAATATGGGCCCAGTCGCCCAAGAAAGTACTTGTATAAACTAGTACTATGTGCCTACATGGTAGGGACACCCTTATGGACACATGACACAATTTTAGCAAATCCGCCCAAGATATTTAGGCGACCCTCTCTAATGAGGTATTTGAGGATTTTTTTTTTTTTTTTTTTGAGGTATATAGAGTGAACACATAAAGTTTTTGGGGTATTTGAAGATTTACCCCTTATTTAAAATCATTGACTATTGTATGGCTTCACTTTCTTTTATTAATAACGCAACATAAACTTATTCTTTTATTAAACGAAAACTGTGAAGGAAAAAGAAAAGGGGTAATTACTAAAATGGTATGTTAATTTCAACTTTTTCAAAAAAAGGTACAAAAATAATGAACTTTCCCAAAAGAGTCATGTGCGATCGTGCGAACCCACAAAAAATGTGACATGTGTCCAGACAAAGTGGTACAAACCAATGATTAGCTCCACCAAATACCCCACGTGCCCAGTTGACTTTTTAAAAAAGATTGTGCGAACCACATTGTGCGAATTGTGGCTACTGTGCGAACTGTACCAAAAAAGTAACATTGGGAACTAACAAAATCTTGAAAACCTGTATCAAATCTTTGATTTGATTTATTTTCAAAATTAGTTTAATTTTATTTTGTTTATAGATTATCAGTTTTAACATCACAAATCCACACACACAAATCCACACACACTATCAACACCGTCATCCACCACCCATTCACCGCCGGCCACCTTATCTCCACCGCCGTAAAACTATCACCACCACCACAAACCCTCACATACCCACACACCATTTTCACCCACGTACAAAACCCTAATGCATTTTCATACAACACCTTAATCAGAGGCTACGCCACGTCACCCACACCCATGACGTCATTAATTCTTTTCAAAGACATGTTGGTTGATGATAATGTGGTACCTGATAAGTATACTTATACATTTGTGTTGAAAGCTTGTGGTAATGTTGGGTGTGTTGGTCTTGGTGAACAGGTTTATGGGCATGTGGTTAAAAGTGGGGTTGATGAGGATTCGTATATTTGTAATACTTCGATTCATTTTTATGCGAAAAACAGGGAGTTTGGAGATGCACGTAAAGTGCTCGATGAAATGTGTGTGAAGGACGTGGTGTCGTGGAATGCGGTTTTGAGTGTTTATTGTGAGATGGGTATGATGGAGGATGCGCGTGAGTTTTTTGGTGAGATGGGTGTGAGGAATGTAGAGTCGTGGAATTTTATCGTTTCGGGGTATGTTAAGGAGGGGATGGTGGAAGAGGCGAGGCGCGTGTTTGATGAGATGGGGGTTAAGGATGTTGTGTCGTGGAATGTGATGATTACGGGGTATGCGAGAAATGGGGAGTTTGATGAAGTGTTTAGGCTTTTTGAGGATATGCGGAAGGATGGGGTGGTGCCGGATGATTATACGTTTGTTAATGTGTTGTCTTGTTGTGCGAGTGTGAGTGGTTTGAGTCAGGGTGAATGGATTCATGCTTATATTGATAAGAATGGGATTGAAGTGGGTGGGTTTTTGGCTACTGCTCTTGTGGATATGTACTCGAAATGTGGATGTCTTGAGAAGGCGATGGAAGTGTTTCGTAAAACGTCAAGGAAAGATATTAGTACATGGAATTCAATGATTGCGGGGTTAGTTTCGTGCATGCTATTCTACCTGGTAGGTGCTCTTTGCTTTTATTGGTGTTTCAGTTAATTGTATTGGATATTATCATGGATGTTAATCTTGATATGAAATGGCAAGTTATATGCATATTTTAGAGTCATGATTCTGCTATATTATGTTTCACATCAAGTTGAAGATCTGATACAAGCATTATGATATTATTAAGACGATGGTTAATTATATTAAAACAAACACACTCAAGGTAGACCAGAGTCCAGACAGATAATGAACTACAACTGCTTCACACATAATATACCGTAATAAGATTCTTTTCTTGTCGATTTGAAGTCCACATTTATGCATACGATGTAATTCATATGGTGTCCTTCAAATAATTTCTGTATTGTCCCCTCCACAACTGTTCCCTGAGCAAGCAGAAATAAGAAGTCAGGATACACATGAACAACAAAGTCTGAGAATTTAAAGAATATAGGTCACCTTCATCTTGTCTTCAAGTTTCTCACACAAGACCCTGTAAAGTTCTTGGACGTCATGCTGCATAAAAGAATCATATGTGTCCCATCCAAAAGATTTTGTCAATTCTTTTGTTGCAACACTGGTTTCATTGTACTGGAGCTTATAGAATAAGCTCTGAAGAGCCAGAGGAATACTTCCTGAGGGTATATCATTTTCTGTTGTTGGCATATGGTAGACAGCCTGATATCGGAAGTTCATTTAGATATTTCTTCACCAAGTAATACAAGTCATAATAACAAATATGACAACTTGTACCTTTCTAAAATAAGGGATGTGGTATAACGTTTGGAGGAGAGAGTTCATGTAACATGTTGCTCCTTGGTTCTTAAGACCAACATAACCCGTCTCCTTCTTTGAGTCATATGTCCAATAGTCAATTACTTTCCGTACAGCAACATCAGCTTCAATAATGCATGTATCATTCATAAGAAACCCTCTACTAGGATCATATAGATCACTAAGAGGCATGAAAGATGTAAAGCCCCAATCACTCTCCCTTGCATGGAACTGGTGCTGTGTGTCTGTAATTTAAGAAGACTAAGATTAAGACAAGTATTGAGGTTAAGTCACCAAAAGAAAACAAGCTTGTTATTGATTTTTATTTTATAGAATAGCTTTAGCAGCTCCTAACTCCTTTCTAAATGTCATCAATACAAACTTTCCACAAATGTCTGTACAACCCTTGACCAGCATAAACCATGGGCTCATACTACTATCTCAAAATATAAAGTGCATCGAGATGAGATACATACAAAGCTGGTACAAATAATGAGGGAAAGGTTGTTGCTTCATTCTCGTGGACTCCCACAAATTATTGAAACATGGAACCGAGCAGATGAAACTGATTTACAACCCAGTCAGTTTGCTAAATCACTCACAAAGGTAATCAGCTCACTTTATGCAAGCATATGATATTACTGAATTTCATCATTAGCTATATATATATATATATATATATATATATATATATATATATATATATATATATATATATATATATATATATATATATATATATATATATATATATATATATATATATATCTACCTGCTTAAGCCTATAGACATGCTCCTTAAACCATGGTAACATTGTGTACAATGTTAGTTGTATGACTTGTATCTAAGAAACTAGGGTGCCATTACAAAAGGCCACTCACACTCTAAATGGAGTTGCTAACTGTATATTTACTATGTTATATGGAAAATCCAATTTTGATAGTTTTTGAATGTCTCGGTGATAATCCGGTTAATTCTAGTTACGCAAGTGTAAAATGATCCTGATTCATCAGGCCATCAGAATCAGCAAAACGATGAAAAGTGTGAACTTTTTTACCATATGCTTATGTAGGTCTTAGGTTTGTTGGTTAATGACATGGAACATTTGCGGAGGAATGGGGTAGTGAATTGTATGTGCGTGCTTTCAAGCTCACAGTACCATCAGGAAAATGGTTTTGTAGGGGTTTAGCCGAGTTTAGTTTGAACGTGGGTCATTGCTTATTGGCTAGATGGAATGTTGCTATGTCTTGAAACTTTAGCATTGATACAAGTTATGTGCTATAATTTCCGTTCTCCACTTTTGGGGGCATATACACTAAAATAATAACCTTGCGTCTTTTCATTTTTATCAGGTGGGTAAGCATGGTAATAACAACCCTTATTATTAGAACATTGTCAGTTCCAATCAATCAGCTGAAGGCTACCTCAAAGTTAACTGTAAGCTCTACTTCTTCTTCTTTTTTTTTTCTTTTTTTTTTTTTTTATTTCATTTACTAATTGTTTATCATAATATTGCAGTCTGCATTTTTTTGCTCTGTAATCAGTTGTCATTCCTTCTAAAAACTAAGTCAGTTTATTGTTTTATTTGATATTTGGCTATAAAGTATCACTCATTTGAACACCTCTTGCGTTTTTTACACAGATATTGAGATTAAGGCACTAACCAATCACAGTCCTCCAATTTCAAAAAGTTTCAAATGTATCTCCCCTCCTTTTTACTCATGTTTTATACAAACCTAGATGCACAGTTACACACTCCCTCTCAGAAACCTAATATATTGTCCAACACCGGAAACCGCATAAAAATTTGAGAAACTGACAAAAACTATTCAACGCCACCGCTTTGCAAGCGGACTACGCTAGTCTTAAACATGGATCTACCATGTAATGACAATTCAGTTTAAATTTCTGATGGAGTGCATCACTAAGACACTTAATTTTACCATGACATAAAGATGGCGAATTTGTCTTTTGATGTCTTACAAACAGATTGGTTACTAAAAGTTATGTTCATTAAGAATGTCGGGATGAAAACATTTATTTCACCAATAATTGAAGTCCATAATATATTATATAAGTAAAAACATATACCTTTACCTAACATACAAGTGTAGAACATAGATATCTCAATTACATATTTGCGTAAATCACTACCCGTAGAATAAGGAGAAACTGATCATGTATAAACTTAGTCCACAGGGTAGGCCTTTCCATATGTTCCGTTTAGCAATCTCAATGTATTGACTACAATTATGAGTGACAACTTACTATGTTTCTCAAATCATAAAACGTTTTCACCTTACACGCCTGGGTATCTATGTTCAAGATAGAAATGTAATGTTTTAAATGGATAACATACAGATAGATCAGAGGTGGAATGGACTAGTGCTTATCTTCTAATTCAGTAATATTGATACAAGCTAAATGGCTTCAAACAGAACAATTATCCATCTACCAGAAACAAAAATAGTGATAAATTATTTTGTCTAAAAATAAGCAAGTTGTTTGATGACTATGTGTTAGTCTTTCACACCAATGGTCCTACAGTCCTACCCTGTAATGATATTTCAGTTCAAACTTATTGTGGCCATAGAGCTGGTTGATTTTGTCATTAATGTCTATTAAATAGATTACTTGCTAAGCGTAACGTCATTTAGGATGGCCACATTTTAAGAAGTGCCTCAGAAATTAGAATAGAAGGCACTTATAAACTAAGGAGACACTGATCATGTATAAAGTCCAAAAGGCAGACCATATGTGCCTTTTAGTAAGCTCATGTCTTAGAGCATGGGGTGCAGCTCGCCGGTTGGTTCGACATGGCCTACGTGTAATATCTCGAAAAGAACAATATAGGAGGTTTTATCATTTATGTAGTATGAATACACTTTGTTCAACCTTTGGCCCTTTTGACCCATAACAACCCATTTGACAGGTTACCATCTTAGCTAATTATGTATTTTGCACATTTGATCCGTTAGACAACAATGGGTGATTGCCATTTGTAATTGGTTATAACTTTATTTCTCGTTCTGCAGGAAGTTGGGAATGTACCATATGTAGTTGAGAATGGATGTGGAAATTTTCCAAGTCACCAAAAGAGATTGCGACAATTGTTAGTCAGTGGTTTGGTCCAATTCTGTATTCAAAATCGTTCAAGATCTTCACGAGCTTGTCAAACAAAGAAGTTTAACAATGCAATATGCGACTGCAACTTAAGAATATGGATGTAATATTGTTATTAATATTTTTTGCTCATAAAATAATTGGCGTGACAGGAATTATGAATGTGTAATTGGTGTGATGATGAATATTGGTAAAGAAGAAAGAAAAAAATACAATTTGACTTTGACTTTCTTAGTTCTACTCACAAAAGAAACTAATAGTATTTCATTCCAATTGTGTACACGTAAAAGAAAAAGGCTCATGTATTAGTCAAATACGTGCGACAATAATGTGTTCCGATACGGTCAAATATTTTAAATGAGGTTATGTGTTCCGATACGGTCAAATATTTTAAATGAGGTTTATTGTTATAACAAGAGTCTTAGTTGAGCGGTGTTGTCATACGGTCAGTTTTTTAAATGAGGTTTATTGTTATACGGAGACACGTTCTAAAACACATAATTTAGAAACACTATATTTTTATAAGTATAAAATTCACACATTTTGTCAAGTCGCACATTCGCACAACTAAAAATTAAACACTTTCACTTTACAACAACCACATATGGGGACACGTTATAAAACACATAATTTATAACCACTATATTTGTATAAGAGACGTATTCATGGTACTTTATCTCATGTAGAAACAATAATTATATAATTCGCACATTTGGCTAAGTCGCACATTCACACATCTAAAAATTAAGTACATTTTCACTTTACAACAACCACATATGGTGACACGTTATAAAACACATAATTTATAACCACCATATTTGTATAAGAGACGTACTCATGGTACTTTATGCCATGTATAAATAATAAGTATATAATTCGCACATTTGGCCAAGTCGCACATTCGCACATCTAAAAATTAAATACATTTTCACTTTACACCAACCACATATAGGGACACGTTATAAAACACATAATTTATAACCACTATATTTGTATAAAAGACGTACTCATGGTACTTTATGCCATGTAGAAACAATGATTATATAATTCGCACATTTGGCTAAGTCGCACATTCGCACATCTAAAAATTAAGTACATTTTCACTTTACAACAACCACATATGGGGACACGCTATAAAACACATACTTTATAATCACTATATTTGTATAAGAGAAGTACCCATAGTACTTTATGCCATGTAGAAACAATAAGTATATAATTCGCACATTTGACCAAGTGGCACATTCGCACATCTAAAAATTAAATATATTTTCACTTTACAACAACCACAAATGGTGACACGTTATAAAACAAATAATTTATAACCACCATATTTGTATAAGAGAAGTACTCATGGTACTTTATGCCATGTATAAACAATAAGTATATAATTCGCACATTTGGCCAAGTCGCACATTCGCACATCTAAAAATTAAATACATTTTCACTTTAAAACAACCACATATGAGGACACGTTATAAAACACATAATTTATAACCACTATATTTGTATAAGAGACGTACTCAAGGTACTTTATGCCATGTAGAAATAATGATTATATAAATCGCACATTTGGCCAAGTCGCACATTCACACATCTAAAAATTAAATACATTTTCACTTTACAACAACCACATATGGAGACACGTTATAAAACACATAATTTATAACCACTATATTTGTATACGAGACGTACTCATGGTACTTTATGCCATATATAAACAATAAGTACATAATTCGCACATTTGGCCAATTCGCACATTCGCACATCTAAAAATTAAATACATTTTCACTTTAAAACAATCATATATGGGGACACGTTATAAAACACATAATTTATAACCACTATATTTGTATACGAGACGTACTCATGGTACTTTATGCCATGTATAAACAATAAGTATATAATTCGCACATTTGGCTAAGTCGCACATCTAAAAATTTAATACATTTTCACTTTAAAACAACGACATATGGGGACACGTTATAAAACACATACTTTATAACCACTATATTTGTATAAGAGACGTAGCCACGATACTTTATGCCATGTAGAAATAATAAGTATATAATTCGCACATTTGGCCAAGTCGCACATTCGCACATCTAAAAATTAAATATATTTTCACTTTACAACAACCACATATGGGGACACGTTATAAAACACATACTTTATAATCACTATATTTGTATAAGAGAAGTACCCATGGTACTTTATGCCATGTAGAAACAATAAGTATATAATTCGCACATTTGGCCAAGTCGCACATTCGCACATCTAAAAATTAAATATGTTTTCACTTTACAACAACCACATATGGTGACACGTTATAAAACACATAATTTATAACCACCATATTTGTATAAGAGAAGTACTCATAGTACTTTATGCCATGTATAAACAATAAGTATATAATTCGCACATTTGGCCAAGTCGCACATTGGCACATCTAAAAATTAAATACATTTTCACTTTAAAACAACCACATATAAGGACACGTTATAAAACACATAATTTATAACCACTATATTTGTATAAGAGATATATTCATGGTACTTTATGTCATGTAGAAACAATAATTATATAATTCGCACATTTGGCTAAGTCGCACATTCGCACATCTAAAAATTAAGTACATTTTCACTTTACAACAACCACATATGGTGACACGTTATAAAACACATAATTTATAACCACCATATTAGTATAAGAGACGTACTCATGTTACTTTATGCCATGTATAAACAATAAGTATATAATTCGCACATTTGGCAAAGTCGCACATTCGCACATCTAAAAATTAAATACATTTTCGCTTTATAACAACCACATATAGGGACACGTTATAAAACACATAATTTATAACCACTATATTTGTATAAAATACGTACTCATGGTACTTTATGCCATGTATAAACAATAAGTATATAATTCGCACATTTGGCCAATTCGCACATTCGCACACCTAAAAATTTAATACATTTTCACTTTAAAACAACCACATATGGGGATACGTTATAAAACACATACTTTATAACCACTATATTTGTATAAGAGACGTACCCATGGTACTTTATGCCATGTAGAAATAATAAGTATATAATTCGCACATTTGGCCAAGTCGCACATTCACACATCTAAAAATTAAATACATTATCACTTTACAACAACCACATATGGAGACACGTTATAAAACACATAATTTATAACCACTATATATGTATACGAGACGTACTCATGGTACTTTATGCCATGTATAAACAATAAGTATATAATTCGCACATTTGACCAAGTCGCACATCTAAAAATTAAATACATTTTCACTTTACAACAATCACATATGGAGACACGTTATAAACATTTACATAATTTAGAACCACTATATAATATGTATACGATGACGAAGTCATGGTAACTTTATGCCATTGTATAAACAAAAAATATTTATAATTCGCAACCATTTGTTGGCCAATTCGCACATTCGCACATCTAAAAATTAAATACATTTTCACTTTAAAACAACCACATATGGATATCCGAAAAAATGATTAGAATTTACTAAAAAGATTGGGTTTTATGAAATGTCAGTTTTAGAGCTCATATAACAGTTTTCCATATTCGGATATATAGAACCGTTATCCGAAATTTCGGATATCCAAATTGAAAAAAACTTAGCTAAAATAATGGCTATAACATAAAATCGTAATCGAAAATTTTGGATATCCGAAAACCGAAAAACAAAAAAACCGAAAACCGAAAAAAACCAAACCAAACTTTTGGTGCGGAGTTTGGTTTTAAAAAACATAAAACCTAACTTTTGGATCGGGGTTTGGTTTTAGCCAAAAACCGCCCCAAACCACCGCATGCTCACCTCTATCTAATATATTACCAAAATAAATTAAAATATAATTACAAAAAGCAGAACATCGTCTATTTGTGAAAATATATAAATGTAATAACAAAATCAAACAACCTGTTACATCTGTACCATTAAATTATACATTTTCGTAGCCATACTACCAACACCCAGTCTCCTCACAAAATTTGTATTGCAAATATCAAGCACTTGACATAACAAAATAATAAAAAACAAAAATCACAATCATTTCCTAACATAATCGTTACTAAAGTATAGTGCATATGTAGATAGATTAGTAATTTTATGTACAGGTAGCAAAATGGTCTCGCTCAGGTTAGATCAGATAACACTTTTTGTCCAGATTTTTCATTTTTTATACAAAAAAGATGGGAAAAACTACATTACTTCAATAATAACACAATTTTTTTTAACAAGATGATTTCAGATGTTTTATGTATTTTATAGTTCAAACTGTTTGATCCATTGATTCCATTCCTTTTAAGCTATCATATTCTTTTACTAGTTTAACCTGGCCCGTTAAAGAGAAATCGATCGATTCACAAGTAAAGGGATAAAACTGCCACCTACAATTAGAGTACAAGTAAAAAACGTCTAGGAATATGCTTACCTCAACTCATTTGCATGGCTATGGTTCTCTTATGAAAAAATATGCTCGATCTTTGTGAATGTTTAATGAAATTAACTATCATATACTACTATTGATCTGCTTCAACAGCCGTTCTTTGAAGCAAGGACTCAAGTTGTCCCGCAATTGGGGTCCCAGGCTCATTTAGCCTGGCAGAAGGCAGTGATCTTATGCATGCAAGAATGTGCTGAAGATCACGATTTAGCCTGTCAAAAAGATTGAGATGAGAATCATGTTATAGAAGTTACCAGTATATATGGAAGATAAAGAACCAATCTAATAATTTAGCTAATAGCATACAATGTAAGTGAGAATAATCAATTTTTTCAATTGGTTCCTGCAAATACTATTTTCTCAATTTTTTAGGATTTTTATAAAAGTGGCCTTAAATCTGCTTCCAAGAACTATACCATTAAAATAATAATCTATTTCTTCTTATTAAAACAAGTTAAAAGGTTGTAAGCATTCACAGCTATTTTCACCCTTTTTGAAATATATCTTTTCCGGCTAAAATTTAGACTTGCTGGTATGACCTGTCAGGTGTAAAATATGACCCAAATCGACCCATATTTCTGTAAATGTATATAAATTGCCATCTCTAGATCAGATATACTCAATTCTAACACTAAGAGAGCCGTATGTTTGAGATATAAATTCCTCATTAAGTAAATATATTACATTTTTCTTTAATTTACTCGGTTAGCATTATAAGAAAGCAAAAATTAATATTTAGGAAGCTCATAGACACATTTGCATTTACAGTGTGAGTGGCCTTTTGTAATTGCACCCTAGTTTCTTAGATACAACTAACATCGTACACAATGTTTCCATGGTTTAAGGAGCATGTCTATAGGCTTAAGCAGGTAGATATATATATAGCTAATGATGAAATTCAGTAATATCATATGCTTGCATAAAGTGAGCTGATTACCTTTGTGAGTGATTTAGCAAACTGACTGGGTTGTAAATCAGTTTCATCTGCTCGGTTCCATGTTTCAATAATTTGTGGGAGTCCACGAGAATGAAGCAACAACCTTTCCCTCATTATTTGTACCAGCTTTGTATGTATCTCATCTCGATGCACTTTATAATCCTAAATTCATTTCGCAAGGTAAAGCAATGATAAACTAAAAGGTAAATCAATGTTCGTCACAAGCAGTATAAACACAAATACTACCTGTGATACTCGTTCAATTTCTGATAACAACAATCCTTTTCGCGTGTCGGGCACTTTCAGGAAAAGAATCCACCTAATTTCTTAGATACATATAGATGAACAGTTGCACACTCCCTCTCAGAAACCTAAGATCTCATCAAGACATGGTGAACACATAAGTTGCGACACCCATCATATTTTGAGATAGTAGTATGAGCCCATGGTTTATGCTGGTCAAGGGTTGTACAGACATTTGTGGAAAGTTTGTATTGATGACATTTAGAAAGGAGTTAGGAGCTGCTAAAGCTATTCTATAAAATAAAAATCAATAACAAGCTTGTTTTTTTTTGGTGACTTAACCTCAATACTTGTCTTAATCTTAGTCTTCTTAAATTACAGACACGCAGCACCAGTTCCATGCAAGGGAGAGTGATTGGGGCTTTACATCTTTCATGCCTCTTAGTGATCTATATGATCCTAGTAGAGGGTTTCTTATGAATGATACATGCATTATTGAAGCTGATGTTGCTGTACGGAAAGTAATTGACTATTGGACATATGACTCAAAGAAGGAGACGGGTTATGTTGGTCTTAAGAACCAAGGAGCAACATGTTACATGAACTCTCTCCTCCAAACGTTATACCACATCCCTTATTTTAGAAAGGTACAAGTTGTCATATTTGTTATTATGACTTGTATTACTTGGTGAAGAAATATCTAAATGAACTTCCGATATCAGGCTGTCTACCATATGCCAACATATGCCAACAACAGAAAATGATATACCCTCAGGAAGTATTCCTCTGGCTCTTCAGAGCTTATTCTATAAGCTCCAGTACAATGAAACCAGTGTTGCAACAAAAGAATTGACAAAATCTTTTGGATGGGACACATATGATTCTTTTATGCAGCATGACGTCCAAGAACTTTACAGGGTCTTGTGTGAGAAACTTGAAGACAAGATGAAGGTGACCTATATTCTTTAAATTCTCAGACTTTGCTGTTCATGTGTATCCTGACTTCTTATTTCTGCTTGCTCAGGGAACAGTTGTGGAGGGGACAATACATAAATTATTTGAAGGACACCATATGAATTACATCGTATGCATAAATGTGGACTTCAAATCGACAAGAAAAGAATCTTATTACGGTATATTATGTGTGAAGCAGTTGTAGTTCATTATCTGTCTGGACTCTGGTCTACCTTGAGTGTGTTTGTTTTAATATAATTAACCATCGTCTTAATAATATCATAATGCTTGTATCAGATCTTCAACTTGATGTGAAACATAATATAGCAGAATCATGACTCTAAAATATGCATATAACTTGCCATTTCATATCAAGATTAACATCCATGATAATATCCAATACAATTAACTGAAACACCAATAAAAGCAAAGAGCACCTACCAGGTAGAATAGCATGCACGAAACTAACCCCGCAATCATTGAATTCCATGTACTAATATCTTTCCTTGACGTTTTACGAAACACTTCCATCGCCTTCTCAAGACATCCACATTTCGAGTACATATCCACAAGAGCAGTAGCCAAAAACCCACCCACTTCAATCCCATTCTTATCAATATAAGCATGAATCCATTCACCCTGACTCAAACCACTCACACTCGCACAACAAGACAACACATTAACAAACGTATAATCATCCGACACCACCCCATCCTTCCGCATATCCTCAAAAAGCCTAAACACTTCATCAAACTCCCCATTACTCGCATACCCCGTAATCATCACATTCCACGACACAACATCCTTAACCCCCATCTCATCAAACACGCGCCTCGCCTCTTCCACCATCCCTTCCTTAACATACCCCGAAACGATAAAATTCCACGACTCTACATTCCTCACACCTATCTCACCAAAAAACTCACGCGCATCCTCCATCATACCCATCTCACAATAAACACTCAAAACCGCATTCCACGACACCACGTCCTTCACACACATTTCATCGAGCACTTTACGTGCATCTCCAAACTCCCTGTTTTTCGCATAAAAATGAATCGAAGTATTACAAATATACGAATCCTCATCAACCCCACTTTTAACCACATGCCCATAAACCTGTTCACCAAGACCAACACACCCAACATTACCACAAGCTTTCAACACAAATGTATAAGTATATTTATCAGGTACCACATTATCATCAACCAACATGTCTTTGAAAAGAATTAATGACGTCATGGGTGTGGGTGACGTGGCGTAGCCTCTGATTAAGGTGTTGTATGAAAATGCATTAGGGTTTTGTACGTGGGTGAAAATGGTGTGTGGGTATGTGAGGGTTTGTGGTGGTGGTGATAGTTTTACGGCGGTGGAGATAAGGTGGCCGGCGGTGAATGGGTGGTGGATGACGGTGTTGATAGTGTGTGTGGATTTGTGTGTGTGGATTTGTGATGTTAAAACTGATAATCTATAAACAAAATAAAATTAAACTAATTTTGAAAATAAATCAAATCAAAGATTTGATACAGATTTTCAAGATTTTGTTAGTTCCCAATGTTACTTTTTTGGTACAGTTCGCACAGTAGCCGCAATTCGCACAATGTGGTTCGCACAATCTTTTTTAAAAAGTCAACTGGGCACGTGGGGTATTTGGTGGAGCTAATCATTGGTTTGTACCACTTTGTCTGGACACATGTCACATTTTTTGTGGGTTCGCACGATCGCACATGACTCTTTTGGGAAAGTTCATTATTTTTGTACCTTTTTTTTGAAAAAGTTGAAATTAACATACCATTTTGGTAATTACCCCAAAAGAAAACTATGTAGATTTACTCCCTTCATTCGATTTGGTTTTGGTTAAATTCGACTTTGATTGTACCATCATTTGCGTGTTTCGAGGCATAGTGTCAATCTAATAATACTTGGTGTGTGAGTGGATGTGTATGGATTATAAGGCTAGATGGCAAGGAAGCCATTTTTTCACCATACACATCAGCGCCACGTTAGCTTTCTCTCTCCTCTCACTCTCCTTCACCTCACTTCACCTTTTTATAAACAACATATAAACTCGGATTCACTTAAACCAACATATACACACATTGACTTACAACCAGGGGCGTCTCCGAGGATTTGAGGGCTCTATCCGAGCCGTTAAAAAATGTGCCCCTTAGACCCCTTATTGGGCTTATAAATTTATTATGGGTTATAGGTTTAGTTATAAGATTGGAATTTAATTGGGCCCAAGTTTAAATGTTTAATACCTATTTAAAAATATATATATATATATATATATATAATATATATATATATATATATATATATATATATATATATATATATATATATATATAGGGTAGGGATACAATGAGAAGGGGCTTAAAATGAAAAGGGTAGGAAGGATTGTGGGAGTGACATGTGTCATCCCCATGCCACATCATCATGCTACATCACGGTTACTGCATCGTGATGCAGTAAAAATTTTGGCGGGAAAAAATTTTTTTTTCCCGCAAAAAAAAATTTTTTTTTTGGGCAAAAATTTTTTTTTCCCGCCAAAATTTTTACTGCATTACGGTTACTGCATCACGATGCAGTATATTTTTTTACTTCATTACGGTTACTGCATCACGATGCAGTATAATTTTTTACTGCATCACGGTTACTGCATCACGATGCAGTAAAAATTTTGGCGGGAAAAAAAAAATTTTTGCGCTAAAAAAAAAATTTTTTTTTAGCGGGAAATTTTTTTTTTTGGCGGAATGATGATGTGGCAAAGTGACACATGTCTCTCCCACAATCCTTCCCACCCTTCTCATTTTAAGACCCCTTCTCATAATATCCCATCTATATATATATATATATATATATATATATATATATATATATATATATATATGACTTTTTTTATAAAAAATGGGCCCTCGCGAAAACGGGCCCTAGCCGGTTGGCCTCCCCGGCTACCCTTAGAGCCGCCCCTGCTTACAACGTTGTTCCAAGTGACTTCACCACAAATGCTCACACAACGTTGCATACCACTTACTATTTTGAGCTCAAGCTTAATTCTCAAAATATAACCTATTTTCAAATATTAATTATGTTTCGCTATAAAGCATGCAAAAGTTTTTCTTATAAAATAAGCTTCATAGACTTTTAAATTGTAAAGTACTTCTAAGTAGCTTATAAAAAGCTTTAAATTTCAACTAGTGTCCTCTCCATGCATCAACTAATTTGTCAAACATACTTGGTACGTAGTATTTCAATTTGGTTCATCTTAAGTAATGGAAATGGGAATACTAAGGAATATAATGAATATTTCTATTATAATTGATGGTGCTTGGTTTATAATGTGAAAAAACTAACCAATTTCTTATAAATTAACTTCTTTGAAATGAATAAAACTACCTAAATCAAGATCTTGCAAATGATTTGAATCAAGCTACACCTTCTAAATATTTACAAATTAAGTACTAATATTTGAAGAGGAAAATTATTCATATGAATAATTTGGTATATAGATGATCATCAAAATGTTGTTGCTGCAACGAATAACCACACAAAAACTCTATATGAGAACAAATCTATTTTATAAAAGTAGCAACCATCATTACTTTTGTTTAGTCAAGTCAGAAAACAATAAAGAAAAAATGAAATTAGATGAATAGAAATTTAAAACTTGGTGGCAGATGTGGGGAGAAAAGGAAGGGAAAAGAAAAATATGGATACAAAGTACCCCCTGTCCCCTGATACCTTCAACTAAGCGAACCCTTAAACCTTTTAAAAATAGATAAAGGTGGCACAAGAGAACCCTTAAATCTTTTAAAAATAGATAAAAGGTGGCACAAGAGAACCCTTAAATAAAACAACACATCAATAAGATTTTATTACTCCTGGATAGAATTAAAATGAAAGAAAGAAAACATTTTACTTACATAAAATTGAGTAGTCATGGATACTATGAAGTGTTGAAAGTCCTCGACATTTTGTACCTACTTGTTTTACTTCGGTTTTGGTTAAATTCGACTTTGATAGTACCATCATTTGCATGTTTCGAGGCATAGTGTCAATCTAATAATACTTGGTGTGTGAGTGGATGTGTATGGATCATAAAGGTAAATTCGACTTTGATAGTGCCATAATTGTTTGCATGTTATCTACATTATTTTTCTACACCAATTTAATTATAGATTGTTACTTTATTCTAATCTTCTTTTAATCAAGAGTGTTTTGAAAAAAAAAAAAAAAAAAAAAAAAAAAAAAGAAAAAAAAAAGGAGGTATTCTAATAGTGTAGTTCTGAAAAGGTGTTGTTTTATAAACACAAAATCATTTTAACCAACAATTTTATCAGATGGCCCCGAAGGGACATGTATAGGTTAATGCTTTTTTTTCCAATTTTATCAGATGGCCACGAAGGGACATGTGTAGGTTTGTGCTTAATTAATAAAAGGGTAAATACTATAGAATAGAAACGAACTTTCTGATTTGTCCCGGATTGGATAATGTACAAATTTATTACCGATTTGACTAACTTTTTCTAAAGTTTTGTCCTAATAATAACAACCCCGTCAGTATTTGTGACAACGTTAGTCCTTTAACCAAACAAGCGTTTGCAAAATTAGTCCTTTTACTAACGTTCGTTTTGTTTTTCATTTTTGAGCGTTTGCAAAATTAGTCCTTTTACTAACGTTCGTTTTGTTTTTCATTTTTGGTCCTTTTGATTATTATTATTATTCTAAAAAATTCAAAAAAATTTATAAAAATTATAAAAACTTATAAAAACGCGAAAAAAATTTAAAAATTCGAAAATTTTTGAAAAATTTGAAAAAATTTATAAAAATTCGAAAAAACTTATAAAATTAGAAAAATTTATAAAAATTCGAAAAAATTTATAAAATTTGTAAAATTCGAAAAAATTTATAAAAATTCGAAAAAATTTATAAAAATTCGAAAAAACATATAAAATTAGAAAAATTTATAAAAATTCGAAAAAACTTGTAAAATTAGAAAAATTTATAAAAATTCGAAAAAATTTATAAAAATTCGAAAAAATTTATAAAATTTGTAAAATTCGAAAAAATTTATAAAAATTCGAAAAAATTTATAAAAATTCGAAAAAACATATAAAATTAGAAAAATTTATAAAAATTCGAAAAAATTTATAAAAATTCGAAAAAACTTGTAAAATTAGAAAAATTTATAAAAATTCGAAAAAATTTATAAAAATTCGAAAAAACTTATAAAATTAGAAAAATTTATAAAAATTCGAAAAAATTTAAAAAATTTGTAAAATTCGAAAAAATTTATAAAAATTCGAAAAAACTTATAAAATTAGAAAAATTTATAAAAATTCGAAAAAACTTATAAAATTAGAAAAATTTATAAAAATTCGAAAAAATTTATAAAAATTCAAAAACTTATAAAAATTCAAAAAAAAATTAAAAATTCGAAAATTTTTGAAAACTTCGAAAAAATTTTAAAAACTTCGAAAAAATTTAAAAAATTCGAATACTTCGAATTTTAAAAATACGAAAATTTTAAAAATTCAAAATTTTTTGAAAAATTCGAAATTTTTTTGAAAACTATTTCGATTTTTATAAGTTTTTGAATTTTTATAAATTTTTTCGAATTTTTATAAATTTTTTCGAATTTTACAAATTTTGTAAATTTTTTCGAATTTTTATAAATTTTTCTAATTTTATAAGTTTTTTCGAATTTTTATAAATTTTTTCGAATTTTTATAAATTTTTTCGAATTTTACAAATTTTTTAAATTTTTTCGAATTTTTATAAATTTTTCTAATTTTATAAGTTTTTTCGAATTTTTATAAATTTTTTCGAATTTTACAAATTTTTTAAATTTTTTCGAATTTTTATAAATTTTTCTAATTTTATAAGTTTTTTCGAATTTTTATAAATTTTTTCGAATTTTTATAAATTTTTCTAATTTTATAAGTTTTTTCGAATTTTTATAAATTTTTTCGAATTTTACAAATTTTTTAAATTTTTTCGAATTTTTATAAATTTTTTCGAATTTTTATAAATTTTTCTAATTTTACAAGTTTTTTCGAATTTTTATAAATTTTTTCGAATTTTTATAAATTTTTCTAATTTTATAAGTTTTTTCGAATTTTTATAAATTTTTTCAAATTTTTCAAAAATTTTCGAATTTTTAAATTTTTTTCGCGTTTTTATAAGTTTTTATAATTTTTATAAATTTTTTTGAATTTTTTAGAATAATAATAATAATCAAAAGGACCAAAAATGAAAAACAAAACGAACGTTAGTAAAAGGACTAATTTTGCAAACGCTCAAAAATGAAAAACAAAACGAACGTTAGTAAAAGGACTAATTTTGCAAACGCTTGTTTGGTTAAAGGACTAACGTTGTCACAAATACTGACGGGGTTGTTATTATTAGGACAAAACTTTAGAAAAAGTTAGTCAAATCGGTAATAAATTTGTACATTATCCAATCCGGGACAAATCAGAAAGTTCGTTGCTATTTTATAGCATTTACCCTTAATAAAACCCACTCTCCCATACTCCCACCCTTAATTACCAATCATTATGTTTTTTAAATTACCTGACATATGCATTTAAATAACATGTCAAATTATTTTTCTTGTAAATTATTAGTGATATGCGTAGTCAAGAGACATAATGTGCATACATACGGTATGTGAGTATTAACAAAAACAAATACTCTAAATACTATTCATCCGGGTTAATAAAACCCTTGTTTATATCCTACATCAAGTATAAATTCGCTCAAAGAGTTTGAGGAAATTAGGTGTCCTACAGTTTCAACCCCCACATCACAGTTAGGACAAATGATCGAGTCCAACACAATACCTTTGCGAGAAATGTTAAATCTGGTTGGAAGAAAATTATTCATCAGCTTCCAAACTAAAACGTTCACCTTGATTGGAACAAATTTATTCCATCTTGATTCAATATCGAGGCTACGGAACGATTCTTCATCGACCTTTTTCCTGACTGAAGCAACGGAAAAATTGCCAGACTTCTCCAGGTTCCATGTCCAGCAATCATCGTGAGAATATAGCTTGATATCCTTGGTAATTCGATTAATGTGATCGAATTGTTCTTGTTCGATACCACCTCTAGGAGCTCTTCTAAACGATTGGAACGAATCATGTTGGGCAACTTTATCAGCAATAAATATATTCTTGGATGACTCCAAAGAAAAAACACGGGGATATTTATCTTTGAGGATACCTTCATCATTCCAACGATCATACCAGAATTTGCAAGATTTACCGTCTCCAATTTTCATAGACATGTAATTAAGGACGTTGACTCCAATCTTTGATAGCGAACTTACTTCGCTGATAATGCTCTTCCAGCATGAATTATAGCCTTTATTGGCTCGTAACCCCGGTATATTAAAATCCCCATGGATAGCCTTGATAGAACGCGCCCATAAGGAGTTATTTTGCGAAACAAAACGCCACACCCACTTCATGAGAAGCCCTCTGTTAATTGCGTATAAACTTGAAACGCCCAACCCACCTTTTTCCTTAGATTTAAGCACCTTATTCCAACTAACCCACGTGATTTTTTTGCTATTCTGCTCATGCCCATTGAAAAACTTTCTACGAATGCATTCTAGCTCGTTAAGGATGCTTTTTGGGACTTTGAAAATGGAGAAATTATATATAGGAATTGATCCAAGAACGGATTTAACAAGAGTTAACCTACCTCCAATGGAAAGCATATTCATCTTCCATCTAGATAATCGTGTCTTGACTCGATCAATGATTCCTCTCCAAGCATTTCTTCTTGCCATATTATCTCCCACAATAGATCCAAGGTACGAAAATGGTGTTTTAAGAATTAAACACCCAAGTTGTCTGGCGGCTTGCTGAACCAACTCTTCGTCTACATGAAGTCCTTAAATTATATATAGGAATTGATCCAAGGAGACTAGTGGTTGGTGGCAGAGACGAGAGAAAATGTGAAATCTGAGGTCAAGGGATAAAGTCATATGTGTGGGTTATGTGACCTAGAACTAGAACAAAGGGAGGGATAATGAAAATGGTATTTTGAATTTAGTGAATTTTTAAGCGGGAGTAATGAAAATATGTGAGGGAACACCAAATTTAAGGAAAACTTGTAAAATGAATCTATCTACTAATATAATTATGTAAACTAACTTTAAAACATTTATAAACCACAAATAAAGTTAGCAAGTTATCGTATAGAGGTTTGGATATAAATTCTATTCTATGTCCGGTATGTGGTATTGCGGTTGAATCGTCAAGACACTTGTTCTTTGAATGCTTTCTTGCTAGAGATATTTTTCGTAAGGTTTGTCAGTGGTGGGACGTAAATTTCAGGGAGCTACACTCTTTTGAGGATTGGTCCGATTGGTTGTTATCGTTAAGTCTTCCCGGTAAGCATAAGAGGTTATTGGAAGGAGTTTGCTTCGGTTTATGGTGGCTCATATGGTCTTTTCGGAACAATCTTATTTTTGGTGCGGATGATCCTTCAAATGCGACTATCTTTGATGATTTGGTTTTACTTTCTTTTTATTGGAGTAGATATAGATGTAAAGTGTCGTTTAGTTGGGTAGATTGGTTGAAAAACCCGCATCTTGTGTCTTTGTTTTGATCTAGCTTCTTGCTAGTTTTGTTTTCAATAAATTTGCCATTCAAAAAAAAATAAAGTTAGCAAGTTAAATTATATAAAGCTTGTTTTTTTAGGGATACCTAGTCTCGTATATTCAAGATTATATACAAGAGCAGTGAGTATAGCTTCTTTTGGATTTTTTTTTAAAGTTTATTTTAGACACTTGGCTATAGTACACCTAATGCTTGTAAAATCAAGTTTTGCCATCATTTTTTTAATGTAAAAGTTCCAAATAGTGATCTAGTTTTAGACTTTCAATTAGAGCATGCGTAGTGGGCGTTGTTGCTTCCACTTTTGCCCCAAAAACGCCCCAACAGCGCCCCTATGCCCAAAATGGCGGGGCGCTGTTGCTCCCAAATTCGCTTGCCTGGTTGTGCTGACAACGCCCAAGCATGTGTACTTCTTTGTGTTTTTTTTTTGTTTTTTCTGTAAATTGCACCAATAACCCCCCACTCTCCACTACACCACTTTTTCAACAAAGCCCCACAATACCCCACATACCACGTGTCAAACAACCCCCCACTCTCCACTTCTTCCCACTACACATGCTCTTAGTACTAATAATTAAATCATTTGTTTACAGCATATGAACATCATTGAACAATATTTGTAAATGAACTTAAATATAAACCGGTAAATAAGTAGCTGAATTTAGTTACTTGTGTGCAGGCACTATATAGGACTAAGGATGGTTGACAAAAAATATTGACCGAAGCGATGTAATAAGATAGTCTTTTACCTAGTAGCGTAAAAGATTTTAAAAAAGCACAAACTTGCATGTGATGTCATGCATGTTTAGAAGCAAGATTAAACACATGTTTATGAACCAAATTATTTCTCATTAAGAAATATAAGCTCATCTTGATCTTTATTGTTATGTTTAGGTTTTAACTACTATACCGCTACACGAGCCATATACAAAACCAGCTATTAATCTTACGGGTCTATTTAAGCATTTAATAAATGATTGTACAAATATACATATTTTAACGGTTGGATTATATGGACCTTCATGATTTAAATTGAGAAAAGATGACAATAATCCCCAATTATATGGGTGTGTCCATCACCAAAAGGTTGCATGTGTTTTATTATATTACATGTAATTATGAGTCCCACATCAGAGAAGACTTTATAAAGTAGGGGTGGTGCATTCAAGTTATTCACATCTCGTAAACATGCATCTATATACTCATAGTTAAAAATGTTATGGGTTTAATTAAAAGGTTTTCTTTGTATAAATTTTCTGTTTTATACTACAAGGTGGAATCTTAAAAATGATACTTCTTCCGTCCCAAAATATAAGTCCATATTTGACTTTTCAAAGTCTTTTTTTCTCTGAGTTTGACCGTAATTATTTTTTTTCGTGTTATATGATACTTGATGAAAAGTATAAAAATGAAAATACATTTGAAACATAAATCCATTTATATATTTTGCATCAAATATTATATAACACGAAGAAAAAAAATATGAAGAGAAAGACTTTGAAAAGTCAAAAGCAGACTTATATTTTAGTACGTCGGGAGTAACATTTATAGACTATACAATTCTCAATTTAAACTTTTCTGTCCCACATAATTTAGGTACGAAGGCTGTATTAACTATAAAGTATAGTTGTACAAGAAAAACAATATACTCATTTTAACTATATTTGTATATAGTTTTTTACATTACACTTAAATTGCCGCATATACGTTAATTATGATTCTCATGGCCACAACAGCTTCTTTCGATTTTTTTTTTCAAAAGATTTTAGACACTTGGTTATGGTAGACTTAATGCTTGTAAAATCAAGTTTTCTTATCATTATTTTATGTAAAAGTTCCAAATAGCGATAGAGTTTTAGACTTTTAATTAGTAAAAATAATTGAATCATTTTTTTTCAAACATTCATTCGAGATAAGACATCTGGGAAACCTCACTGAATAATAGTGAAGCCTTGCACGTACCCTAGACAACGAGATGTTGACCATGGGCCGTTACAAGTATTCGGAGGGAAAAACTCCAAGGCCTGTCATTCCTAAGAATCGAACTCAAGACATTGGGTAAAACCGGGAGTGCCTCTAACCAGCTGGGCTGATCTTCATTGGCATTGAATCATTTGCTTACAAATATTATGAAATGAGAGGGAAAGGATATTTCATACAGATGGTCCCTATTTATCATAATAGGGACTATCAATGAAAATAGTTTGAAAAATAAGGATTGTTTATGTAATTAAAATCGAATAGGATCGACGATTATGATTTTTGGGTAAACCACAATGATGAAACTGGTAATTTTTTCTAAAACTAATCAAGTAAGTAAGATTATTTCAAAACCCTTCTTTTTTTTCTTCTTTTTTAAAGATATTATTTTAAATCTTTTAAAAATAGATAAAGATAGGACCGGCCCAAAGAATCACGTTTGACTCGAACTAAAGAAGCTAAATGTGTTCATTTGTCTACTTCTCACCACCTTCCATCAATCATTTGTCTACTTCCATCAGCTGAACTTGCTACGTAAACACCTTGTGCTTTTCCTAACGACTGTGAGCCCAACTTTTGAGTCCGTTAATTTACGTTCATTGACATCCGATTATGCATTTATCAACGTTCGTTTATATTCAATTATAAGTTTATGTTCATATATAATATGTTTTAATTGTATATTTTTAAAACTATTTCTTTAAACAAAACAACACTTATATAACGAAATAAATGTATAATTTAATAAAGTTTATGTTTTTTTTTATGTTCATTTATGGTTCGTTTATTGTCTTATTGGACGCACATAAACAAACATGAATAACTCATTTTCTTAATAAATGAACACGAACAAGAAAATACGTCATTTATAGCGTTCGTGACCGCTTATTTGTTTGTATTAAACTAAATGAACGAATATGAACAAAACTCCGTTCATTTGTCTGGATTAAACTAAATGAACGAATATGAATAAAACTCGGCTCATTTTTGTCTGGTTCGTTTACATTTCATTTTTTTTTCTCTTTTTTTTTTTTCATCTCTCATTTCTTTTGGCTAAAAAATCACACAAATAAAAATAGTAATAATGGTACATAACTTTACCATTTCACGAATAATAATCCATCTTGAATAAACTTGGAACACATAATCAAACTCAGATGACATCATATAAGTGAAAGTAAGACAACTCGACATACATACTTACATACTTTCTTTTCTTTTTTCTTTTTTCATCTATCATTTCTTTTGGCTCACAAATCACACAAAATAAAAATAGTAATAATGTACATAACTTTACCATTTCACAAATAATAAGCCATCTTGACTAAACTTGGATCACATAATCAAACTCGGATGACATGATATAAGTGAAAGTAAGACAACTCGATATACATACTTACATCTTTCACATTACCATTGCATTGTGCTATTTCCCGAACAAAATCTCTCTAGAAAAGAATCTACCATAAAAGTTGTAGCCCACTGAGTAGTGGATCTACCTAAAAATTTGAAATTTTTTCGACATACAGATTAATTATGAATTATTTAGTAAGCAGGTGTCATACAACCAACAACTAAATAACTTATATTAATCATCTTAATTAGGTTTTTAATCATTAAATTTGCATGTAAACCATTATCAAATAATCAAAAAACCATATATCACATATCAAGATTCATCATCCATGACAAAAACATGCATGTTTTCATCATGGATATCCAATTAACAATTAATCATAAACATATAACATCATATAACCAATTAAATCCCACGTTATAAGCAAGTAAAAATTGCATACATCCTAAGATTATGATCTACCAATTTTACAAACCCTAAAAATCAAATCTTTTTACCTTAAAAAATCGCCCAAAGGGCTTATATAAAATTAAAGATCAATCAAACCATCAATTATGTCCAATTTTACGTTTTTATGTAATTACATGTACTATACAAGGCTCATGATGCTACTGTTGGAATTATAAACTATTATCATGCATCATATTAATCATAAACACATGAGTCACGCAACGGAAGCAAGATAAAATATAGCATATAGTAATTAACATAAATAAAGGAATCGTGTGCCTTTTAGCAATTAAAAGCTAACGAACAAGATTCTTTAATATACACATATGTATATGCGAAACACAAAGATCAAAAGAGTTGATCTCTCTATGTATCCACACACAATACGTTCTTAGGCAAACAATTAAGTATGCTAGTACCAGTAAGTGATAAGCGTACGATAGCTTGGATTCTTGCTGCAAACGAACACGACAATGATGATGGTTGTTGTTGGTCGACAAAAACCAAAACCCTAAGGGTGTTTGGATCGGCCGATTAGGAGCAAGGGAGAGAAAGAAAGTGTTTTTTGATTTAGGGATAAATCTAGGTTAATGAATAATGAACCAAAGGATTCATTATATAGGATTAGTTTCCTTGGCAAGCATGTAAACAATCCCACCTTCTCATACATACCTTAAACCGATCGGCCCTATGTACAAGGGGTGTTTCCCAAACTTTCCTTTTTCTCGATTTGCTTCTAGGTCCTTCTATTAACATTTAATGACCGTTAGTTAAACCTCCCGTTAAGTATTTATCACTAATAATTAATATATTACTTTAACATATTAATTATATTAATTCTTTTACGTATTAACGCGTGTGTCCCCATAGGCTCACGTGTTTTCCGGACGTATATTTATTTGGGAGATGGACATATCCCAACATTATGATGCATCTAAATAACTAGGGATGCATCTAAATATAGGGGATGCAACTCTAATGTGTGGTTATAGTTATTTCTATCATTTTTATTTTAGGATTTCTTCGCATTAAATTCTAAGTCACGTACGAGGTTATTTTCATCAGTGGGTGACCTAATGAACCTACTTTAATGGACATTTTTTTGTGTGGTCTTGATGAGCCAGACAGCCACAACACAGCCCACAATGCAGCCCATGCATGATTAAGGAGCGCATGCATGATACCACATGCACATAGGGCCCATGACAATATATGAACTTGTGAAGTATAAATAGAGATGGTCGACTGTTTTTATTCATTCAATTCTAAACCTAAGTTATTAGGGTTTTGTTTCTTATTTTTTATCTCAACTCTTTATCCCAAAGGTCAGAATGACAGAGCCTCGCCTTGATATTCATGAAGTGATACTCTTACGATTGGAAGTAAAAGATCTTATACGATACAAAAGTGTATGTAAGTCATGGAATTCTTTAATCTCAAGTTGTCGTTTTATTAATTCTCATCTTAACTACACTGTCAAAAAGAAAGAAGATAATAATGAAATTGGAGATACAAGAATTAATGCTTTGACTTCTACTAGCTTTTGTGTTGATGATTGTACGATAATGAGAAGACATGAATGTAAGGTTGTTGGTTCTTCAAATGGTCTTGTATGCATATCTCATTACCGTACTAATTTTTTAGTTGTTAATCCCTCAACTCATGAAGTGAAAGAACTAAGAAATCCTCCTGAAGCTTATAAAAAATATAGGCGGTCATATGAGTCAGGTTTTGGCTATGATTCATCCATAGATGATTACAAGGTTGTAATAGGGTTCAAGAATGAATATAGTAAGCTTGTTTTTGAAGTGTTAACTTTGAAATCAAACGTTTGGAGATCAGTTGCTCTAGAGTCAGGCTATGGTTCTTTGTCCGGCAATGGTATTGTATGGAATGGGGCGATTCACTGGATTTCTTATGTTCAAAATGACAAGAAAGTAATTGTTTCTTTTGATTTATCCAAAGAGGTTTTAAAAGAAATTCCCCTACCAAAATTGGATGATCAATATGTCTACTCGACTTTGGGGACTATAAAAGACTGTCTATGCGTCTTTCGTTTTCCAGATACAGACTTAGAGGATACAGACTTAGAGGATACATACTTAGAGGATTGAGATATGGTTAATGAGAAACTACAATGTACAAGTGTCTTGGGAACGGAAGTTACTGCCACCTGGTTATGACGCAAACAAAATAACAATGGATTACTACTTTCAACGCAAAAACTTCTTCCCTGATCATGTTCACATATGACTGTTAGAAGAAGGTTCAGGTGCTCCTGTATTGGTGCGAAGCATTGAACGTCCCCACGATAACTTTGACTATCCACGTAATCCTCATATCCGGTTATCCACAAATTCGGAATGTAATTATAATTTTGATGAGCATGTATTCGTGAAGAGCCTTGTATCTCCCAATATCAAGTAGCGTAGCTACATGCACTACAACAAAACATAGAACGGGCGACCAATGTTTTTGCGGGGACGCTTCTGTCCTCGCCGAAAGTCACTAAACGACAAAATATATGCTGAGCTGGCACAAAGTCTCGCTGACCATTTACAAAATTTTCAACGCAGGCTTTTTGCGGGGACAAGTCCCCGCCGAAAATGTTTCACATATTTACCAAACTTTGACCAAACTTTGGAGCCTTAATTCTTCGCGCCTCTTTTTCCCGCTCTACCGTCCCCGCAGAAAGATATAATGCATATTTTTCTTTTTTTGCGGGGACTTGTCCCCGCGGAAAAGGTTAAATATTTTGGCTCCAAAAAGGTAAAATTACCGCGCCAAAATTTATTGGCTTTTTTCGGGGACATGTCCCCGCCGAAAGTATTTCCCGCCAAATTTTTCTTTTACCCCGCCAATTTTTTATTTATATATATATATATATATATATATATATATATATATATATATATATATATATATATATATATATATATATATATATATATATATATATATAATGAAATTATCACAAAACACGAAAATTCTCACAAAAAACACACATAACAATGGATGGTTTAACGCCGGAACAGGAATTGTCAAAGGCTTTATCACACGAGCTCCTGTATAATGAAATTATACTTCATTGGGGCTGGGAAATTTTTGATGAATATGGTTCTTATGAGAACTGTGCACCGTGGCAGAGAGACAAGATTCTGGAATGGTTGAGGAGAAAGCCGTACTATAGAGAGTATTTGGAAGAGCTAGATGCTGCTGAAGCTCAACGTGCTGCTGAAGCTCAAGCTGCTGCTGTTGGAGTTGACGATGAAGCTGAAAGCACGTTGGACCTCAACACCGAATTTGGTAATCTGGATAATAGAGTAACAAATCTCGAAGCTACGTTTGCACGTATCAAGGAAATGAGAGCAAGGAAGGGAAAAGATGGTGCGAGTTCCAGCAAAGCGGGAAGTAGACGCAAAAAAAAATAAACGGGTTGTTTCGTTTGATCTGTTTCATTTGGTTGTCGAGTTGTTTAGTTTGAGTTGTTTCGTTTGGTTGTCTAGTTGTTTAGTTTGAGTTGTTTCGTTTGGTTGTCTAGTTGTTTAGTTTGAGTTGTTTCGTTTGTTTGTCGAGTTTTTCGTTTGAGAACTCTTGCGTGTTTTAAATAAAATGTTTGCCTTCGTGTTTGTTAATTGTGATATTATTGTTTCTTCAAATAAGGTCATAAACCCAAACACCCTTTTGGTGCAGGAAATAAGCAATCCCAAACACCCCTGTTTGGACAGCATAAACCAAACGGCCTTTGTGGGCTGCTGTTAACAAAACAGCATAAACCAAACGGCCCCTTATGGTTGAATCTTGATGGATACTTAAGTTTTCACAGCAACAACAACATCATTGGAACATTTTAAAGCGTACGAATTAAAAATATAAAGCACGTTCGACATCAGTTTTCACAACAACAACATTTTATTAAACAACAACAATAACACAACAAACAACAGCAACAACAACAACCTACATACGAAGATTTCCCATATCACCTAGCATGTCATTATAAAGGTCGTGAAATAAGGCAGCTGAATCAACTGTGTGTTTGTTTGGATGCATATACACTTCTAGCATTTTATTAAGTACCATTATCTGGTGATTCAGTTTGATGCAGTTTGAGCACTCTGTATTTCCAGGACTCGATATTGAAGGTCCTGCAGTGTAACGAGTTGGAGTTATGGATGGTCTTGCGGAATGAGTTGGAGGCGTTGAAGCTCCAAGAGAACCGGTCATTTTGGCTAGTCGTTCCTCCTTCCATAAAAAAAAATCGCATCCATACTCCTTTGTCCCACCCTGTTAAAGAGTAAAAACTATTATTTTTAACAACTAACCAAATAATTTATATAACACACAAAAAAGTATGTAATTGTTCACCTTTGATAAAGGACACGCATAGTATTGTTTACCAAGGGAGTAAGGTTTATGCGATTCTCGTAGAATTACGTCTCCTCGTTTACAAGGACAAGCAAAAGCTTCAAATTCCGCCATCTTTACCATGATAACAGTGTGTGTTTGTGGTTGTGAGGTTAAGTGGTTTTGAGTATAAGAGGTTGTGAAGTTGTGTGGATAAGATGTTAGTATATAAGAGCAGGTCTTGGTGGGAAATTTTTGGCGCCAGTATTTTGGTGGGAAATTTTTGCCGCCAGTATAACGGCTCGTTCGTTAAACATCTCGTGCATAACCATAACATCTCGGCTCGTTCGTTAAACAACTCGTGTATGACCATAACATCTCGGCTCGTTCGTTAAACAACTCGTGTATAACCATAACGTCTCAGATCGTTCGTTAAACATCTCGTGTATAACCATAACATCTCGGATCGTTCGTTAAACATCTCGTGTATAACCATAACATCTCGGCTCGTTCGTTAAACAACTCGTGCATAACCATAACATATCGGCTCGTTCGTTAAACAACTCGTGTATAACCATAACATCTCGGCTCGTTCGTTAAACATCTCGTGTATAACCATAACATCTCGGCTCGTTCGTTAAACATCTCGTGTATAACCATAACATCTCGGCTCATTCGTTAAACATGCATCTCGTGGATAACCATAACATCTCGGCTCGTTCGTTAAACATCTCGTGCATAACCATAACATCTCGGCTCGTTCGTTAAACAACTCGTGTATAACCATAACATCTCGGCTCGTTCGTTAAACAACTCGTGTATAACCATAACATCTCGGATCGTTCGTTAAACATCTCGTGTATAACCATAACATCTCGGATCGTTCGTTAAACAACTCATGTATAACCATAACATCTCGGCTCGTTCGTTAAACATCTCGTGCATAACCATAACATCTCGGCTCGTTCGTTAAACAACTCGTGCATAACCATAACATCTCGGCTCGTTCGATAAACAACTCGTGTATAACCATAACATCTCGGCTCGTTCGTTAAACATCTCGTGTATAACCATAACATCTCGGCTCGTTCGTTAAACAACTCGTATATAACCATAACATCTCGGCTCGTTCGTTAAACAACTCGTGTATAACCATAACGTCTCGGATCGTTCGTTAAACATCTCGTGTATAACCATAACATCTCGGATCGTTCGTTAAACATCTCGTGTATAACCATAACATCTCGGCTCGTTCGTTAAACAACTCGTGCATAACCATAACATCTCGGCTCGTTCGTTAAACAACTCGTGTATAACCATAACATCTTGGCTCGTTCATTAAACAACTCGTGTATAACCGTAACATCTCGGATCGTTCGTTAAACAACTCGTGTATAACCATAACATCTCGGATCGTTCGTTAAACATCTCGTGTATAACCATAACATCTCGGATCGTTCGTTAAACATCTCGTGTATAACCATAACATCTCGGATCGTTCGTTAAACATCTCGTGTATAACCATAACATCTCGGCTCGTTCGTTAAACAATTAATAAAATATGATTTAGAAAATTTTTATAAAGTTTTAAATTAATAAAATATGATTTAGAAAATTTTTAGTTAAATTTAAAAGAATTAATATTCATTTTAAAAGTTTTAAATTAATTAAAGATAATTTACAAAATACCTTCAGCGGGGACATGTCCACGCAGAAAGATTTCACCAAAAAAATTAAGTTTCCCTCGTAGCATTTACTTTATCCCGCCAAAGGTTTTGGCGAATAATTTCCACTTTCAGCGGTGACTTGTCCCCGCAAAAAAGTCTGATTAAAATAATCATTTACATTCAGCGGGGACGTTCCTAAAACCTACCCCATATTTAGTTATCAGATCTAAACACTTAGAAAAAAAAAAAAAAAAAAAAAAAAAAAAAAAAAAAAAAAAAAAACACACTCATCTCCTTAATCTGCTTCTGCTTGCGTTCGATCTGCTTCTCCACCACCACCACAACAGCGCCATCTCCACCACCACCACAACACCACTCATCTCCTTCATCTGCTTTGCGTTAGATCTGCTAAAACCACCACAACAGCGCCATCTCCACCACCACCACAACACCGCCATCTCCACCACCACCACCACAACACCACCATCTCCACCACCATAGCACCCACACTCGCACCACTGTGCACATCTTTCCTCCCCCTCTCCCGTTTAATTCTTTCCTCCCCCTCCTCTCCCGTTTAATTATTTCCTCCCCCATCTCTCATTTAATTCTTTCCTCCCCCATCTCTCATTTAATTCTTTCCCTCCAACCAAGACCAAGCCGAGACCAAGGTTATTATTTTTTTTTTTTGATTTTCGTTATTTATTTAATTTGTAATTTTTTTTGTTATTTGTTAAGGGTTAATTTTTGTTATTTGTTTTCTGAGTTTTGTTATTATTATTATTTTTTTTTTGTTAACTTTTTTTGTACAGACAGTACTGTCGAGAGCCGAGACCGAGCCGAGACGAAGCCGAGACCACAACCGAGACGAAGCCGAGACCAAAAGGTATATTTTTTTAATTTTTTATTTCTTTAGCGGAGACATGTCGCCGTCAAAAGTTTTGAGTTATTAATTTGTGTTTATGTGTTTGGCGAGGACACAAAAGACCTGCTGTTTGCCGAGGACCACGTGCTTGCCATCTAGACCAGCTGAGACCAGCCGAGAACACACCACAGCAGCCTTGCAGTATGTTATTTTTGTTTGCGTTTGTGTTTAGTTAATTACTTGTTTCGTAATATGCAGCCTTGCGTTTGTGTTTGGTTAATTAATTGTTAGATAATCACTAGGACACACCACAACAGCCTTGCATTTGTTTTTGGTTACAATGCATTTGGAAAATAATCACTAGGACATGTTAGAATGCGTTTGGGGTTGCTTCTTAAGCTGCAAGGGTGTTTGGTTTACGCTTAAATCAGTAGGGTGTTTGGTTTCGGCTTATATCACTAGGACATGTTATGAGTTTATTTGATTTCGGCTTATATTTCATAAGCTTCAATTTTCTGGCTTATTTGGATAAGTAATATTGTTATGTATAAGTAATATTGTTAACTGCGATATAAAACCATTTATATATGTGTGTTTGATGAATTGTCTAAGTAATTTCATATATGAATCATTATGTTAGCTACGAATATGTTAGTATTGTATGGTATTTGATTGTGTTAGACTATTATAAAAGTTGAATTATAGCACCATAGATATAGATGTCCAGCCAGCGGAAGTTGAGGCACCACCAGCACCAATTATCACTGATGTCGACGACGACGATGATATTGATTATGATGACCACATTCCTCATGATTTAGCATCTGATCATGAAGACCACGTCGATGGTGAAGATGAAGCTGGCACTAATAATGATGATTTTTATCTTAGTGATGTAGGAGATTGATCTCAAATTGTAATTTGTTAAACGACACTTGTTTGAATGAAATTGTTATCGAGTTGTTAAATGTGTTTATTTATTTATTTATTTATTTATTTATTTATTTATTTAATTATTTGTTATTATCTTTTTTGGTTTATATTGTTATTTATTTGAATGTGTGTATATATATGCGTATATGTGTTTCTTCACTAATTTCTATGTTCTAGTACAGATGGTGGATGTCATGCCTACGAGCCATGGTGGTGATGGAGGTCACGAGCCACCCCAGGATCCCGCGAGGAGGATAGGCACCAATTGCAAGCGTAAGAATTTCTCCATTATTTTAATTAAACTTGATCATTATTTGAAATTGATAACTTGTTATTTTATGTCACCATCACTTTAATTTGATTACTTGCAGGCTCTAGTTCGAGAGCTCCCAGGCCTAAGCCTACGAAGCCTGGGTCGATGATGAGTGTGTAAATACTCATCATTTTTACCTAATCTGAGCTGCCAAAACATCCAAAAACACTCAGAAATGCATCATAATACTGAAATTATCCCAGAATTGTGTTTTATATGTTTCAGATGCAAAATGTTTAAAAACTGATGAAAAACGAACAAAGTTTGCATAATTGGCAGTTTCAGTCCCTCAACTTTCAAAAGTTGTCAAAACTAGTCCCTGGTTATTCTAAAAATAGGAAAAGTCATCAAAGGTCCTTTAATAATCATAAAATTACATAATAAGTCCTTTGGTGCAAAGTTTCATAAAATTACAAGTTTAGTCCCTCAACTTTGAAAAATGTCAAAAATGGTCCTTAAGGTTTTAAAAATGGAGAATTATCAAAAATAAACCTTTGAACTAACTTAGAAATATTAGTCCTTGTGATAAATTTTGGAAACTTGCCACATCAGCCCCTCAACTATGCAGAATTACAAGTTTGGTCCCTATGTTTAACTAAAACCCAAATCCTGATCAAACTTAAACCTTACCCAAAAATAAAAACAACCCAACCCTTATATTAAAAAACCCAACCCATCCCAATCTTATTACTAAACCCAGCCCAAGCCCAATGAAAAAAACCCGACCCAACCCTCTTTTATTTAAACCGAAGGTTTGACTTCGGTCAAACCTATCCCTGCAAAACCATACCGCCAAAAATACCACCCTCCAATACCACCATTATCCACCACCTTCTGACACCACCCACCCCCCTCCTCTTATCTCACGCTACCTAACACTCCAAAAGCAATAAATGCTTCTTCCCAACTCCCACTAACTAAAACAGACAATTATAACACTTGTCCTGTTTTCCCGCCAAAAGTGGAAATGGACTGCTGAGATCAAATTGAGTTAATCCAAGGGTGCAGAAAGATGAAGTGATGTCGGCTAGGATTATCCCACCATAGTTTTGTATATATAGAAGCTTTTGTAGCCTTTTATGGCAAGTAGGTAAAAATTAGCATAATCGTATTTTCCTTGTTAGTAGCTATAATTTGTAATTTCAAGTTCAATCAATCAATACAAGTTAACATTAGTGTATTTGTTGTTGTTTCTTGGTTCAATTGTCAGTAGTTAATGTTTATGCCAAATTTCTGATTTTCATATGTTCTGAGAATTTGAACTTTGATAAGTAGTATTTGAAATAACTTCTCAGTTGTTTCCAATAGCTTACATAAGCTTTTCATAGCTTATTGTAAGATTATTTTAGATATAATCAGTTCTAAATCAAGATTTGAAGAAAAGTCAAAGTTGGTCAACAAAAGCTCAAAATAAGCAGTTATGGGGTTAGAAGCTAATCTGGATGGCTTATCTGGTTTCTAGCTTGTTGACAACAAGCTAGGAGTTGTTTCTTGTCCTTGTTCTCTTGTTCCATAGCTTTTTCAGTTGTAAGCTTTTCTCAATATTAGCTTAATTTTGCATTTTACTGTATAAGTGCTTATCAGTAGCTTATCATTGTTGTTATTTGCTTATTGATAGTCCTTAAGTGTATTTCATAAGTTATATCAGTAGTTTATAGCTTGTTCTTTATTTCTCTTAAAAATCATATAAAATACCAAAAGCAGCCAATAGTAGTATAGCTTAATATTTAGCTTAATTTTGTTATAAAAGTTGTTAATCAGTATCAATATAAGTTATTCAACCAGTAAAATATAGACTTTTAGTTTAAAATTTGTGTTTTTCTTTGAAAATCCAAATCAGACACACCATTAAGGGGTGTTTGGTAATAGCAGTCAACTAGGTCAATCTAGTGTTACTGTACATTTGCAACTTGTCCAGCTTTTTACTAGCTTATCTTAACCATAATAAGCTATTTCCAAAATCTAATAGGCCATATAAATAGGAAAAGTACTTTTGAGTAGTCTGTTGGATTTTCAGTCCATAATAAGTCCAAACAAGCCAATATAAGCTAGAAGCTTATTTAGGCCTTTTCATTGGCAATTCTGAATTCATTTAGGTCATATTAGAGTATTCCCAAGAGTTGCCAAGGTTGTGCCTTCTGCACACATTTCTGCACAACAAACAGACCACACAGCAGATTCAATGTTTTTGGTACCTGATCTAGGGCCAAATTGAACATCAATTGGGAAGTTTATGATAGGGCTTTTCATATTTTTAGATACTCAGTAGTATAGGGAAGATTTTACCCCATTAATATTCAAACTTATCTGCTTATTGGATTGCTTAATCTAGTCTGCTAGTTTGCCATTTTCCTGCTTTTTCTGTTTTGATTTTGCAATCAGCCAACTGCTTATCTTGTTAATTCCTTGTGCTTATTTGTAGTTTTAAGTTGTTCTGTGCTTAATTAAGTTGTTTTAACCATTCCTGAGCTTTTGGGAATTTTTGGATAACTTTAGCTTATATTTGGGCTTATTTGCTAACTGCTTATCTGCCCAAATCAGCTCTGTAGGCTTAGTAAACTTTTCATTTTATTTTTCCTATCTTTTAATTTATATTTTAGAATTATCTGTAAAGTTTCATAATTTTCTGAATAGTTTTAATATTTTTAATCTTTTTAAATAGTTTCTAGTAGTAATTAAATCATAATAAATAAAATAATAATCATAAAAATATAATTCTAATTTTCATAATTTTCTTTTGTCATTTTTAATCTAGGAAAAATATAATTATATTTTTAGACCTTAAGAAAATCAAAAATAGAAATATAGTGATAGCTTCTATTTAATAGAATTTATCTTTTTAAATTTTAATTAAGTAAATTTCAATTTTATAATTTTCTTAGCTTCTTTTCATCTTATAATATTTTTAGAAAAAGTTTTAGATTTTTCTTTGTCCATTTTGTATTTTTTATAAATTTAAATAGTTTAATAAGTAATTAAATAAATAAATAATTAATAATAATTAAATAAAAAGTATAAAAAATATAATTTAAGTTTTTAAATAAGTTTTAAGTCATTTTACATTTTTAGGTTTTAAATTTTATAAATTTTAGTTTTTGTCCCATTTTAGATTTCCCTGTTACGCATTTTCTTAATTTAATTCGCGTTAAATTTTATTGTGTATATCTGTTTTTAATTTGTTATTTAGAATTATTAAAAAAGCAAAATCAAAAATATCATATCATCAGTCACTCTAATCCTAGCTTTTCACAGTTGCCCATTCACACCTCGTTGGGAAACGACCCAGGTGATCACTTGCCTGGTTTCACACTACACACGAGTATTCGTTCTGAGACTGTTTATATTTATATATACGTTTTCAGACGGATCAAATTTTGGCGCCGCTGCCGAGGAGGTGTGCTGCGACTATTGTGAAGAATTTTAGCGATTAGTGATTCGAGATCCTTCTATTAGAAGTTCCTATTTCCCAAAAACAATATAAAATACAAAAATATTTTTCTTTTCTTTTCTATATATATTATTATTATTATTATCATATAAAAATAAAAACACCAAAAATATTTTCCGTTTTCTTTGTTTAATAAACAACAAATAATAAAATATTACCATCGAGAACCAAGACAGAGTACTACCTAACTGGGGGTACGACCATAATAAGTTCCCAAACATCAGATTTAAAACTTGCCTTTGTATCACTTGCGAATATCGGCTCACCTTTGATTGATAAACAAACTCTAACGGAGGTTCTAGGATAGTCTGACATTAAATTGTCGGACTGAAAGAAGCGGGTTTTTAAGGAGCATTTGATTGCCCACCTTTGCTTCTCCGCCACTCTGTGCGTTTATCTTTTAGAGAGCTACCGTACGCTTGATGATTATTGGTTTAAGTTCACTTGTGTTTTGATTCGTTCTTGATTTAATTAAAATATTTTACTTAGTGCATGCGCACTCGTTCTTCCACGTCATCAAGCCCTTTACGTGAACTCGTAGCTATTCCGAGAAGACGTAATCGTAGACGTGCTGCCCAAATAGTCGAACCCGAGATTCGTACTGTTCTCACTGATAATATGGCAGACAAACGCACAATGGCTGAAATGCTCCAGGCACCCACCGAGGGTTATGGAGATGCCATCGTTTTACCAGTCATCGATTCTGATCATTTTGAACTGAAAACACATTTGATTCAGCTCGTGTCCACAAACCAATTCCACGGGTTTGAACGAGAGGATCCATATGCACACATTCGTTGGTTCAACAAGTTGACCTCTACAATCAATTACAAGAATGTGCCGCAAACAGTTATCAAATTGATGCTATTTCCATTCTCACTTGAGGGGGCAGCCCGAATTTGGCTGGATAAAGAACCCCCTCGATCCATTGAAACCTGGGAAGATCTCGTAAAGAAATTTGTCAATTATTTCTTCCCTCCATCAAAGACGACTAATCTAAAAAATGAAATTGCTGGATTTCGTCAAGGTTTTGATGAAAATTTCGGAGAGGCATGGGACAGATTTAAAGATCTCCTAAGAAAATGCCCACATCACGAATTCACGGAGTTACAACAGATAAATACGTTTTATAATAGGTTAACCCAAAACGATCAAGATGCACTTAACGCAGCCGCCGGTGGCAATATCTTGAATCGTAAACCTAAAGAGGTGGTTGAAATTTGTGAAAATAAATCAAAAGTTCCTTTTTCGCGAAACAAAGTGAATGTTCCTGTCACTCCTACTGCTTCTTCATCCGGTAACTCACCTGAGTTAGCCGCTCTAACGGACACAATGCGTTGCATGATGAGGGAAATAAAAGAAATGAAGAGTGAAATGCATAAACCAGAACAAATCAAAGCAATAAACAAAGTGTGTGAAACTTGTGGTGGCCCACATGCGTATTATGATTGTCAAGCAACCGATGCTTCTCTTTACCCAGCTCCAGTAGCTGCAGTAAACCAAAATCAATACCGTCTGCATGCTGAGACTCAGTACCGAGCACCGAATGCTATGGTCCCACCTGGTTTTCCACCCGTGCCAAATCAGAATAATCAAAATCGCTTTGTTCAAAATCAGGGACAAAATTTTAACAATTCTCAAAATTTCAATCAAAACCGAGGTCAGAATCAGGGTAATTTTAACCAAAACCGTGGTCCAAATTTTAATCAAAACCAAGGTTCAAACCGAAATCAGACGTCCTCAGATGAGTTGCTTAAGCAATTCATGAAAACCCAAGAGGAAACAAATAAGACACAACATGAGACAAACCAGTTATTGGTTGCCCAATTAAACCAGATCAAAAAGTCTTTAACTGATATACCTTCTACCTCGGAAGGTCTCCCAAGTAACACTGTTGTCAACCCTAGGGGTGAACTCAAAGCTGTCAGTACACGTAGTGGTAAATCTCATGTTGAATTCAAGGTGATAAAGGACCCGGTACTTCCCACTAACAATGGAAGTGCTAAATACGTCCAACCTTCGGTCATCCAACCTTCTGTCATCCAAAAATCTACACCCACAATTGCTCCTCAACCGTCAAGAATAGATCCTACTCTATCACGATTTACGGTTAAAAGTTTGTCAACCAAACTTAGTGAGCAAAGATCAGCCAGATATTATTCCGAAATGCTCAATGCTGTTCCTGTCAGTGTACTTGATGACAGTGATGATGATGAAGATACCACTTTCGTCAAAGCTATCACCACTCGGAGTGGTGCTGCTTATGAGGGGCCAGCTGGCCCTATTCCTCCTCCGTTGTTTGAAATGGAAAAAGAGACGGAGGATACAACGGACAAAGTGCAAATTCCAAGCCCACAAAGTACAGCACATGTCTATCCTCCGGTAGTCCCGAAAAAATCCAAACCAGGAGTTGTCTTTGAATCTGTTAAGACTCCTGAAGTCGTTGTCCCTAAATCCAAACCTTATATTCCTTACCCATCGCGCTTAAATGAGCAAAAGCTCCGTGAGAAGGCTAGTCAACAAATGGACAAATTCTTTCAAATCTTTAAAGAATTACATTTTGACATAAGTTTTGCGGATGCTATCATCTTGATGCCCAAGTTTGCATCAACATTCAAACACTTGTTAAGCAACAAGGAAAAACTGATTGAAATGGCTAAAACTCCACTAAATGAGAACTGCTCAGCGGTTATCTTGAAAAAGCTTCCGGAGAAGCTCGGAGATCCTGGAAAGTTTCTACTACCTTGTGTATTTCCAGGAATGGTTGAATGCTATGCCTTAGCAGATCTAGGTGCAAGCATCAACCTGATGCCTCATTCAGTATGGAAGAAACTTTCTCTTCCGGCTCTTACTCCTACCTGCATGACTCTTGAGCTTGCAGATCGAACCATAACTCATCCCTGCGGCATTGCCGAAGATGTATTTGTGAAAATAGGAAAGTTCCATTTTCCAGCTGACTTTGTGGTTGTTGACTTCGACGCAGATCAAAAGGTTCCTCTCATTCTTGGACGAGGATTCCTAAAAACGGGCCATGCTCTTATTGATGTATTTAAGCATGAGATCACATTACGTGTGGATAAGGAAGCTGTTACCTTTAACCATGATCAAACTTCAAAGTACTCCTCAAATTATAATTCTGCATCGGTTAACCGAATAGATGTCATTGACATTGCTTCAGAGGAGTACTCTCAAGAAAGTGTTGGTTATTTTCATAATTCTGTGAGTG
The DNA here is from genome assembly GCA_021014915.2 of Artemisia tridentata subsp. tridentata. NCBI lineage: Eukaryota > Viridiplantae > Streptophyta > Magnoliopsida > Asterales > Asteraceae > Artemisia > Artemisia tridentata. The sequence goes on along the minus strand of CP139501.1, from coordinate 264,822,110 downwards.
GTGATCCCACTCCATCTTCTCAACCTATCATTTCCGACTCTTCCCCTTCTCTCCCTCCGTTTGAGGGAAGTGATTCCAATTTGGAAGAGATCGAGGCTTTTCTCAAGTGTGATTCATTTCTTGAAGGAATTGATAACGCTGAGATTGATATGGAGGGAGATATTCTCTCTTGAGAAATTGTTAAATCAGGGCAATTCTCCTCCTCTCCCTCCCGTTAAACTTCATAAAAAGAAAATCAAGTCAGTTGAGAAAACTGATAAACTTCCGGAGATCAAGTTTCAGGACTTGCCTCCTCCACTTGAAAATGCAATTCTTGAGGAGGAAGTTCTTATCTTAATTGCTGTTCAGATCTCTCTTCTTCCCTTCACCTACCCGGTGATTTCCCCTATCTTTCACTTATTTGGGAGTGAGGATGTTACTTTTGACCCTGGCATTTTCCATATAACATTGGTTTAATGCCAGATATATCTCTCTTGGTGTGGAACTTTCATGTACTTTAATGTGTATACAAACATCTTGAATAAAAATCCGATGGAGATGGTCTCTTCCACTTACTCCCCATAGACTTTTAAATTGCTTTTTCTCCCGGGCTGTTCAGGAACCCTTTGTTACAGTTGACCGTTCACAAGCGGTTAGCTTGCGTGATAAACCTGCCTGTTCGGGAGAAATCAACTCAATTCGGGGTCGAGTCAAGCTAGCGACTCGGTTATCAAAAGCAGTAGCAAAAAATGGGTTTTCACCCATGTTTCACCCTAGCGTGGGGGAGATGCCCCACATGTTGTATATATCTCAAAAAAAAAAAAAAAAAAAAAAAAAAAGTGTGTATATGAAATAAAAGGCTATTAGTATTTTCCTTTCACGTTCTAAGTGTTGGTTTAACCACCGGTTCTTTGAATATTGAGGGCAATATTCAGTTCTAAGTGTGGGGGGGAATTCTGGCGAATTTTGTCACATTGTACCATCTAGTACCCCCATTTTAGCCAAAATTTTAAAAATTTTTCTCACTTAGAACTCAATAAATGGTTATCAGTCCGCCATGTCTAACCCACATAAGGATTGGCTAATCCGGGAGCAAACGGCTCTTGGTAAAGATGTCTCAAATCCGTTGATGGCTTACAATTTGCCCAAAATTGTATGGTATTCGACTCACCATATCTTCATAAGTGAAGAGTTGGCTAGCCCGCAAGGTTATGGCTTGTGGTTAAGGCAGTGAAAATCCATGATTGGTAATCAACTCACCAAAGATAATATTGATAATTTATCTAAGAGTTGGCTAGTCCAGAAGCAAACGGCTTTTGGTAAAGACAAATCAAAACCGTTGACAGCTGATGGTTTGCTCAAAATCATTTGGTTATCATTGTACCAAAGTATCACATACTAAAACATTGGCTACTCCAGAAGTAATGGCTTTTGGTAAAGAGATGAAATCCATTAAATCTTCATAAAATATTGCTAGGGACTAGCAATAGTTTAGTGTGGGGGATTGATGAGTGTGTAAATACTCATCATTTTTACCTAATCTGAGCTGCCAAAACATCCAAAAACACTCAGAAATGCATCATAATACTGAAATTATCCCAGAATTGTGTTTTATATGTTTCAGATGCAAAATGTTTAAAAACTGATGAAAAACGAACAAAGTTTGCATAATTGGCAGTTTCAGTCCCTCAACTTTCAAAAGTTGTCAAAACTAGTCCCTGGTTATTCTAAAAATAGGAAAAGTCATCAAAGGTCCTTTAATAATCATAAAATTACATAATAAGTCCTTTGGTGCAAAGTTTCATAAAATTACAAGTTTAGTCCCTCAACTTTGAAAAATGTCAAAAATGGTCCTTAAGGTTTTAAAAATGGAGAATTATCAAAAATAAACCTTTGAACTAACTTGGAAATATTAGTCCTTGTGATAAATTTTGGAAACTTGCCACATCAGCCCGTCAACTATGCAGAATTACAAGTTTGGTCCCTATGTTTAACTAAAACCCAAATCCGGATCAAACTTAAACCTTACCCAAAAATAAAAACAACCCAACCCTTATATTTAAAAACCCAACCCATCCCAATCTTATTACTAAACCCAGCCCAAGCCCAATGAAAAAAACCCGACCCAACCCTCTTTTATTTAAACCGAAGGTTTGACTTCGGTCAAACCTATCCCTGCAAAACCATACCGCCAAAAATACCACCCTCCAATACCACCATTATCCACCACCTTCTGACACCACCCACCCCCTCCTCTTATCTCACGCTACCTAACACTCCAAAGGCAATAAATGCTTCTTCCCAACTCCCACTAACTAAAACAGACAATTATAACACTTGTCCTGTTTTCCCGCCAAAAGTGGAAATGGACTGCTGAGATCAAATTGAGTTAATCCAAGGGTGCAGAAAGATGAAGTGATGTCGGCTAGGATTATCCCACCATAGTTTTGTATATATAGAAGCTTTTGTAGCCTTTTATGGCAAGTAGGTAAAAATTAGCATAATCGTATTTTCCTTGTTAGTAGCTATAATTTGTAATTTCAAGTTCAATCAATCAATACAAGTTAACATTAGTGTATTTGTTGTTGTTTCTTGGTTCAATTGTCAGTAGTTAATGTTTATGCCAAATTTCTGATTTTCATATGTTCTGAGAATTTGAACTTTGATAAGTAGTATTTGAAATAACTTCTCAGTTGTTTCCAATAGCTTACATAAGCTTTTCATAGCTTATTGTAAGATTATTTTAGATATAATCAGTTCTAAATCAAGATTTGAAGAAAAGTCAAAGTTGGTCAACAAAAGCTCAAAATAAGCAGTTATGGGGTTAGAAGCTAATCTGGATGGCTTATCTGGTTTCTAGCTTGTTGACAACAAGCTAGGAGTTGTTTCTTGTCCTTGTTCTCTTGTTCCATAGCTTTTTCAGTTGTAAGCTTTTCTCAATATTAGCTTAATTTTGCATTTTACTGTATAAGTGCTTATCAGTAGCTTATCATTGTTGTTATTTGCTTATTGATAGTCCTTAAGTGTATTTCATAAGTTATATCAGTAGTTTATAGCTTGTTCTTTATTTCTCTTAAAAATCATATAAAATACCAAAAGCAGCCAATAGTAGTATAGCTTAATATTTAGCTTAATTTTGTTATAAAAGTTGTTAATCAGTATCAATATAAGTTATTCAACCAGTAAAATATAGACTTTTAGTTTAAAATTTGTGTTTTTCTTTGAAAATCCAAATCAGACACACCATTAAGGGGTGTTTGGTAATAGCAGTCAACTAGGTCAATCTAGTGTTACTGTACATTTGCAACTTGTCCAGCTTTTTACTAGCTTATCTTAACCATAATAAGCTATTTCCAAAATCTAATAGGCCATATAAATAGGAAAAGTACTTTTGAGTAGTCTGTTGGATTTTCAGTCCATAATAAGTCCAAACAAGCCAATATAAGCTAGAAGCTTATTTAGGCCTTTTCATTGGAAATTCTGAATTCATTTAGGTCATATTAGAGTATTCCCAAGAGTTGCCAAGGTTGTGCCTTCTGCACACATTTCTGCACAACAAACAGACCACACAGCAGATTCAATGTTTTTGGTACCTGATCTAGGGCCAAATTGAACATCAATTGGGAAGTTTATGATAGGGCTTTTCATATTTTTAGATACTCAGTAGTATAGGGAAGATTTTACCCCATTAATATTCAGACTTATCTGCTTATTGGATTGCTTAATCTAGTCTGCAAGTTTGCCATTTTCCTGCTTTTTCTGTTTTGATTTTGCAATCAGCCAACTGCTTATCTTGTTAATTCCTTGTGCTTATTTGTAGTTTTAAGTTGTTCTGTGCTTAATTAAGTTGTTTTAACCATTCCTGAGCTTTTGGGAATTTTTGGATAACTTTAGCTTATATTCGGGCTTATTTGCTAACTGCTTATCTGCCCAAATCAGCTCTGTAGGCTTAGTAAACTTTTCATTTTATTTTTCCTATCTTTTAATTTATATTTTAGAATTATCTGTAAAGTTTCATAATTTTCTGAATAGTTTTAATATTTTTAATCCTTTTAAATAGTTTCTAGTAGTAATTAAATCATAATAAATAAAATAATAATCAGAAAAATATAATTCTAATTTTCATAATTTTCTTTTGTCATTTTTAATCTAGGAAAAATATAATTATATTTTTAGACCTTAAGAAAATCAAAAATAGAAATATAGTGATAGCTTTTATTTAATAGAATTTATCTTTTTAAATTTTAATTAAGTAAATTTCAATTTTATAATTTTCTTAGCTTCTTTTCATCTTATAATAGTTTTAGAAAAAGTTTTAGATTTTTCTTTGTCCATTTAGTATTTTTTATAAATTTAAATAGTTTAATAAGTAATTAAATAAATAAATAATTAATAATAATTAAATAAAAAGTATAAAAAATATAATTTAAGTTTTTAAATAAGTTTTAAGTCATTTTACATTTTTAGGTTTTAAATTTTATAAATTTTAGTTTTTGTCCCATTTTAGATTTCCCTGTTACGCATTTTCTTAATTTAATTCGCGTTAAATTTTATTGCGTATATCTGTTTTTAATTTGTTATTTAGAATTATTAAAAAAGCAAAATCAAAAATATCATATCATCAGTCACTCTAATCCTAGCTTTTCACAGTTGCCCATTCACACCTCGTTGGGAAACGACCCAGGTGATCACTTGCCTGGTTTCACACTACACACGAGTATTCGTTCTGAGACTGTTTATATTTATATATACGTTTTTAGACGGATCTGTCGAAAATAGGGAAAGGCGGGAAGGTGGTTCGTGGTGCCACCCAGAACGCAGCCTTACACGCCATGAGGAATGACACAGGGCGCCCGGTCTCTATCAGATTCAATAGAAATGCCAAAGGCATGTGGCAGCATGTAGGCCCTCACGCTCCGTGGTTCTCGAACTTTGTGGGGAGCTTGATACGGGACACCGTTCCACTGTATTACAATTCGTGGGATGTTGTTCCAGAGGCCTCGAAGGTACACGTAGATAACCGACTCAACGTAAGTTTTTTTTTATCTTTTATTTTTTTTAATTATTGTGTTCATTTATTTTAAATGTGTTTATTTATTTAAATTTGTCTCTTTATTTAAGTTTGTATATTTATTTTAATTATATTTTATTGCAGCATTTATTTCATCTCGCCCCCCACCTTGCCGGTCCAAATGGGGAGGCGATTGTCGCTAGTATCGAAACTTACCTGAAAAAGATATACAATGACCAAAAGTACAAGCACAAGAAGAAAAAATTTACAAAGGCAGGTGGGGTCTAGAAACTGGACGATATCAAGGCAAAGCGTCCCGAGAACATGGCGGAAGATGAATGGGAACAGCAGGTAAATTTCTGGATCGACACATACTTTGTTGTTGTTATTATTATTATTATTATTATTATTATTATTATTATTATTATTAATAAATATTAATAATAATAATAATAATAATAATAATAATAATAATAATAATAATAATAATAATAATAATAATAATAATAATAATAATAATAATAATAATAATATTAATAATAATAATAATAATATTTCATTTATATAATAGTTTTTATTATTTATAATAAGCAGATTGAGCACTGGAGCGACCCCAAGAAGTTGAAGATCGGGGAGATCAATAGCCAAAATAGGAGCAAAATGAAGACTGCCACCCTTCATGGATCACATTCCTTGGCTGTCATAGCTGATAACTTCGTAAGACACTTTTTAATCATTTTATTTATATATATAGTGTTGGGTGAGTATTGATTGATTTTATTTATAAACAGTTGAACTCCCCCGACCCCGACTCCGAGGATACTCGAGACCATATAGACATGTACAGACACACCCATACCACCAGAGGGGGCGCCTGGGAGTCTGAGGAGGCCGAATCCAGATACGTAAGTATAATTTATTTCCAAAAACTCACCAACATTAATGCAATATAATAAATCACGACTTATATATTACTTTTCTTGTTTTTTTGTAACCAAACAGAATGAGATGGTCCGGCAGCGGTCAGAGAGCACCTCCTCTGGGACGCGTATGTCAGATGCGGAGATCCTGAGCCAGGTGATCGGTGGCAAGCAGAGGGGACATATTCCTGGCATAGGTCCAGTTTTACCCGGAGGTGGTCGCAGGCCGACTCTGAGCTCCTCACGAGCTCGTGAGGAAGCCTCCTCGTCCTCACTGCGCGAGACCGTGACGCGGCAAGAGAACACGCTGCAGCGGCAAGAGAACACGCTGCAGATGATTCAGGATTGGGCGAGGAGACAGCCGGGCTTTCCTGTGGAGCTAGCAGTGGGATTGCCGGGGACATCAGGATCCCAGACTGCGTCATCGGGTGAGTCTAGACCTGCAGGGGAGGGTAGTCGGGGAGCTGGGGGTAGTGGGGGTAATGGGGATGGTGGGGAGAATGGGGATTAGTGTATGGGTCGGATGGGTCACTTTATGATTGTTTTGGGTTATTGGACATAGTTGTATAGATTTAGATGGATTATTATGTGTTAGGATTCCCACTAAACTGTTCCTCGCTAGCTTATGTATAGTTTTGTAGAATATCATGTGGATCACGGTTTTTGAACCGTTTTTGGCGAATTAGGATTCATATGATTATGTTTAGCGAATTTGGATTGTTTAGCGAAGTTGGATTAATATTATTTTTAGCGAATTTTGTATGAATTTGGTGTTGTTGTATATGTTTAGCGAATTTGGTTTTAATTTGGTGTTGTTGGCGAATTTGTTGTGTTGGCGAATTTGTTATTTTGGCGAAGTTGAATATAGTTGGGGTAAACTGCAGGTTTTATGTGCTGCATTTGGTAGGTTTTTGCAGCAATTTGCGGCAAAAAACCTGGAATTACCCATTTTGCAGCAATTTGCTGCAAAATGGGTCAGAGTCTTTTGGCGGGGACATGTCCCCGCCAAAAGACAGAAGCAGATTTATATTTTCACCTTATTGGCGGGGACAAGTCCTCGCAGAAAGTATTTCGAACAACAGTAAAATGTATTTTCTGCGGGGACATGTCCCCGCCAAAACGAATAATTAAATTAAATAATAAGTTGATTAATTAATTTTTTAATTAATTGTATAGTTTTCGGCGGGGACACCTTGTCACGCTGGACAATCTTTGACCGGCTAGAAGGCGGTGGGACCCACAAGTCGCCGCCCAAAATTGGTAAAAGTCACCGCCGAATGTATCAGCGACGAGGTTTCCGCGGTGACGTTTCGGCGGTAACATGTCACCGCGGAAAGGGTATTGGCGGTGACATGTCCCTGCCGAAAGGGGGAAAATGTCACCGCCCAAAGGGGTGAATGTTGTAGTGATGGAGGCCTTGGTGGGCAATAGCCCACCCAATGATGTTATGTCATTATCTACTCTTTACTTGTAACATAATATCTGGCATTCACATATACCTTCCCGTTTGATTTATCAATTAATTAAGAATGATCCTTAGATTCCTTGATTGAGTAGAGTTTGATATTGCTTCTTCTTTGTTTTACGAATTTTATATTAAAATCCAATACATGATTGTGTCAAAGAAAAATGCTTTTTTGGAACTTCTGTATGATCATGGTTTCTTATTTATATTGGCTCTTTAGTTTTATCTTATATCTTCCATGCTTTTACTTCAGCCTACATCGCGCGCTGAGGCTGCAACCAAAAAAATTTGCATTTGTAGCATCGTTTGATGCGTGCTTCAACACAACAAATGTGCTAACGATGTCAATTTGTAAGTAAAATTTACATCGTTTTCTTAAACATAGTCAAGAGCTAAGTTTAACAAGTTAAAACTTATACTTTAACAACTTTAAGATAAATCATAAGAGTCTTGCTTGAGGATAAATCCTTCAATCACAGAAACATTTTGATATACATTGGAGATTACAAACAAAGATGGATATGTTGTTCACACATTAATGTCACAAACATCATATTCTTAGTAAGAAAGATGGACAGTCAGCCTCAACAACGACTCGACCCCATCAGCAACAATCTGACCAGCTGGTATCAACGACCGAACCTCAGCGAACCCACAAGCATGCAAATACTTCCCAGTGCCACCAGTAATGGAAAGCCGAGACATTGCACTACCAATGTGATATACTTCAAAGAAGTTGATACTATCTCCATACTCTCCGCCTTCCATCATGGCTGTGAATGTCATCATTTGTCTACTTCCATCAGCTGAACTTGCTACGTAAACACCTTGTGCTTTTCCTAACGACTGTGAACTTAAATGTGGGTCGACGGTCAAGAGATCATCAATCACTGTTATGGTTCCAAAGCCAAGCCCAAGTCCATCTGGTCCAAGTTGGGCTGCAATCTGGTTTTGAAGATTGTTTTGGTTCAAGTTTCCAGCAAACTGTGTCCCAACTAAGCCAGTTCCTAGTGGGACACCGTTAGCATTTACAGTTGGGATGGCACCATTGGCATTAGGAATGGCTACACCACCTTGTGGTGCACGGAAGCCTATACGTCTAGCGAATGGTACTTGACCGCTGTATATGTTGCCTAATAGTCCTGTTACCGGTCTAGCTGTTGGGTTGCTGCCACCAAGAATATCATGCATGTAAAGCTCGAAATCATGCTCTCCTGATGCTGATGGTGCTGGATTCACCACTGCTGTTACGGTCAAGACACTGATATGTAACAAGATCGTGAAGACTGATAGTAGAGATTGCTTCGACATGTTGAAAATTGAATCAAGGAATGGGGAATTAATGCTTGTTGCTTTGATTTGGATGGTTACGGAAGCATGCCGATGGTGCTTAAATACCAACTAATGATACTTTTAGGCTTTTAGCAAGTATAATAAGAACATGGAGTTGGTTTAATAAAGTTGTAATATTTGATATATATTTAACTGCAAATCCATCTAAACCATACATTGTTTATGTTGTAGTGGTTCTAACAAAACCATACATATGAATAGTTTGATATGATCATCCTTTTGACATCAAAGATTTTGACTTTATTCTCTGAGTATAATAAAAAAAATGGAATCGAGCTTATTCTGTCAAACGCTACTATGGCACAAGTTGTTATACAAGATTATATGTATCATTGCTGATCTTGTTGCATAGGTTCTTCATGATTCATGATCTTAGGTTGTCTCACAATTGGCCAAATCAGTTTCCATACTGCAAAAAGTCAAATAATTTATAGGTCAAAGTCAACCACAACCAGAAACATACTAGTACTAAATATGTGCTGATGAGTGCATACTTACAGTATATTGTGGCTGCAAACCATTCGTTAACTATTTTAACCCATGTACTTGCCCAACCGACATCGATGCTCCATCTGTTTTTTCACAAGATTACACAAAAAGGGTTCGGTATAAAGTCTTAATTTGACAACGGACTTTGTTACTCAATAAAAGGGCGTCTTGATCTTACTTTCTGGTTGAGCTATCAAGATTCCAGCTGATGAAAAGCATAGCGAAATACATAGCACCCAAGGAGAATATCAGGTGAAAGAATCCGTAGTTATAGGGGATATCGTCCTCCATTTGATCTACTTGTTTCTTTAGCTGAACAAAAGAGAAAGTTTTGTTGCATAAACGTTATAAGCGAACAATCATAAGTTAAAATAAAAATTGATATTTTTGGGATTAGTCATGTTAAATGGAGGAACCTGAAATGTTTCTGAATCGATGCCAGTGGAAAAGGTTGCCATGACAATGGCGGAAACCCCAATTAGGAACCCCTAGAAGCACAAGAATAATAACAACAACAATGTAAATAACTCATATCATAGTTTAACCTTTTGAGGTCTTAAATAAAGGGTGTTAGCTTGATTACTAGCACAGTCATCCAGTCGACATGCTTGTTATCGTGTTGAGGGCTGCATTTTTCATGGGCTGGTTCACTGTAAAACATTAAAGTTATAAACTTGAAAATTAATTAAATTAAAGTAATTTTCAACTCTAACGAAAACCAAACCTTCTTAAAGCAGACCAGCATAAGAAAACGACATAAGATGCCATGATCCCTGATGACAAAAGACCTCTATTCACCTGTACCAAATGCCGTGATAGTTAGAGTCTCCTATAACATACAAGAACTTTTTGTCGTAATATAGCATTGGAGACATGTATACCTTTGAATGCAAGGATATAACCATCATAACAAGAAGCAAAATTGCTGTCCATGTGATGAAAAATATGTTGAGAGTGCATGAAGGTTTGGATGCATACATTGCATACATCGCAATGATCCCACAGAACGAGGCCATATAGAATAGTGTCGACATGAATAATCCACAACACGAGCTGCAAAACATAAGGAAATGTTGGATATTTGTGATCTTTGACGATGATGAGAATAATAAGATACAAAATCAGACCTTCGTTTCTTCCTTTCATCGGGCATCCAGTAAGCATTCCACCATGCTATGAACTCAATTACACTTATAAGCTGTAAAATGAGAAAGATCCTGAATCATAGGTTTAGCCGTTTTAGATATGAGCTGACTTCATGAGAACTATTAACACGCCATTTAAAAGAAGGATTTTAGAAGATTACCCTGCACCAACTCGAGCAAGCTCACCTGCAAGATACTTAAAGATTAGATGATATATAATGGTGGTTACAGGCTCATGTGCTTTTATTAACTTACCATATAAATGAACATAATCCGATGGGATGAAGAACGAAATCACTAGGGCAATCAACAATATAGCAAGCTTCAAAGACCACCATCCAGAATGCCATGTATTCCGAATGTTGTATAATTTTGACGTTCCACACGTTGTCAGAAACATTATAAAGAAGAATATCTAGAATTGTACGTTAAGGTCGCCACAATGGATTAATCAAAAATCCAAACCGAACTTCAGAGGCACATGAGACAGCAAGAAAAGGCTATATACAACTAACTTTATTTAATAGCATTTAACTAAATATACCATTTTTTTCATATTATTCAACTTACAAGTTACACTTTGTCAATAATGGTAATTAATGAATTCATATAACTTGAAACCTTTTTCGCTAAAGAAGGATACAAAGCATCCCAAACTCACGCGAAGAACTCCCATTGTTTGGAAACATTCATGGCCCTCGGGTCCACAAGTTTTAAGAACTGCAAAACAAAAATAATTTTAAAAGAAATGCAACCCATACGGAACCATTAAATTTGGTGATGACTAACATTAGAGGAACTTACCGTGGAAATGAAGTGATACTCTTTGGCCATAATCGCGCAGAAACCAAGCTACAAGGTTTACTAATGAAAAGATAATGCCATACGTAAATCGGGCTCTTAAAGATTTCTTCTTCCTCAATAAGCACTCTATGCTCCTCTGTTGCATAAATTCCCATTGAAGAATCTCATCATCTGTTAGTTTGATGTCTACGAACACTCCGTCTTCAATCATTTCGCCAGACTCAACCATCCTGAAATTAGTTTACTAGCTCAAAATCAATCTAAAATCCAAGAAAATGGAACTTAAAGCTGTTTTTGGAATGCAGGTAGGAAGCAAAGCCAGTCTGCAGCATGAACCACCACAAAGAGAAAGAATTGCGGTCTTGATTTATGAATTTGTAACGCTAAGCTAGACGAGCTTAACGTATAATGCTGATGCAGAACACTATAATCAAGATGAAAGAAGTGATACAAGGGTTAGCAGACCTTAAAAGTTTACGTATTTGGAGCCAGTGACGGTTTCTTGGATACTCAGTAGATCAGTGAGGCTCCTTATGCTGAAATAAGGTGGAGACGAATCCTGATATCGTGTAAAGTAATGATTAAATAATGAAGAAGAAGGTTGCAAGGATCCAATGTGTCAGGTTTGAGTAATAATTGAACTAAAGTCAGCCCAACAACTAACTCTTTGTAAGTAGATACTGTTAGCAGACACTCCATTTCTTGAACACACTACTATTGTTTGGAAGTGTCTTGGCTTAAGTTAAGTTTTTTTATTTTTACTTTTAATATTTTATAAAAAAGAAAATAAACCCATGTTTTAAAAATGATAATAAATAGAACCCATTAAGGAAAAGAAATATAAATGTGGAAAATGGATTGCTTTCGGTATACAAGTCATATTTAAGCAGAACTGTCAGTGGCAAAGTTTTTTTTTTTTTTTTTTTTTTTTTTAAGGGCAAATTATTTACGCCTAAACCACTTACTATCTCACATAGTCCTCACAAATGTCTCAAGCGAGACTTGAACTCACAATCCCTCGGCTGATAGTGATGGGCCACTTGCATACCACTAGGCTAAAAGCCTTTGGTTATAGCAAAGTTTTGTTACAGGGATGTAAAAATGTAAATGGTAAAAGTCAAATATTCGGCTGCTTTCTAGAAAAGCATATGGTAGTTATGCTATTCTTGTTTCTTTTAGCACAAGTACAAGTTAACAAATTGTGTACTTAACCAAATGTTAGGAACTAGGAAGATTAGGTCCAAGAAAACAAGCAAAATATAGACAGTTGTCAAAAACATATGCATCGATACGAAAACATGGTGAAAATTGAAAAAATGGTTTAAGGGTGAAGTGAGAAAAGTATACACGTGAAGATGAAGAATGCTGCTTTGAGTACAGATGAAGCCACAAGCAAAAAACCAAATGCAAGGTGACAAAGATGGTAGGTCCTGATAAGTTGACACAATGTTAAAAAGTTCATTAAGGTTAATCACGCGTAAAGGACCGTTGTTAGGAGCGGAACGGTGCTCGAGAAATGAAATTAAATATTCACTAATCTTGTACCACATGACATGTAATATTTTGGAATGTGATTGTTACTTGCCTCCTTTTTTGCTGTTTTTTGTTTTGACCCTCTTTGTTCATTATATCATAAATGGTAAATACACACAAAAGTTACTAAAGTTTCCAGAAATTTGAATTAAGTTACTAAAGTTTTTTTTAGTTCAACCGGGTTACTCATGTTTACGGGTTTATTAAGGGCAAATGGCACAAAAAGGTATCAAACTTATGGTCCATTTCCAATCAAGGTACTTTTCTTTTTTTCTTGCATAAAAAGGTACCCAACAATTTTTTTTGGCGGATTTGGGTTTTTTACTAACGTTCGTTAACTCAGTTCGTTAGTAAATTACATGTTTAGTCCTCGAATTCGTTAACTCAGTTCATGCAACATCCAAAAACAATTTCGAATTTCTTTTTTTACATGTTTGGACCTCGAATTCGTTAACTCAGTTCATGCAATATCCACAAAAAAAAATTCAAAAAATATTTAAAAAATTTCAAAAAAAAATTTCGAAAAAATTAAAAATATTTTCGAAAAAATTAAAAATATTTTTCGAAAAAGAAATAAAAATTTTCGAAAAAAAATTTTTGAAAAATTTTTTTTTTAAATAAAAAATTTTCGAAAAATAAATTAAAAAAAAAAGTTTGAATTTTTTTTAAATTACTTTTTTTTCAAATTTTGAAAAAAAAAAGTCAGAAAAAAAATTTCAAATTTTTTTTTTTAAATAAAAATAAAATTCTTTTCCAATTTTTTTTTTCAAAAACTTTATTTTTTTCTATTAAAAAAAAAAATTTGAAAATTTTTTTCTATTACTTTTTTTTCAAAATTTGAAAAAAAAAGTAATTTAAAAAAAAAATCGTACTTTTTTTTTTTATTTTTTTTTTCAAATATTTTTCGGAAATTTTTTTTCGAAAATTTTTTTTTCCAAAATTTTTTTCGAAAATATTTTTAATTTTTTCGAAATATTTTTTTTAAATTTTTTTTTTCAAATATTTTTCGAAAAAAAAGTAATATATAAATATTTTAAGAAAATATTTTTTTGATAATTTTTTTTAAAATATTTTTCTAATTTTTTTTTTGGATGTTGCATGAACTGAGTTAACGAATTCGATGACCAAACATGTAAAAAAAGAAATTCGAAATTGTTTTTGGATGTTGCATGAACTGAGTTAACGAATTCGAGGATCAAACATTTAATTTACTAACGAACTGAGTTAATGAACGTTAGTAAAAAACCCAAATCCGCCAAAAAAAATTGTTGGGTACCTTTTTATGCAAGAAAAAAAGAAAAGTACCTTGATTGGAAATGGACCCTAAGTTTGATACATTTTTGTGTCATTTTCCCGTTTATTAAATATGTTACTGAACTTTGTAAACGATGACATTGGTGATTTTAAGTACAAAACGGTCATTGTCGTTAGTCGGGCGTCACGAAATTAGTCCCTAAACCACTATTTCGGTTAGTTTGACCGTTTTTCTTACGTTTTCGTTCGTTTTCATACGTTTTCGTATGTTTTCTTACGTTTTCTTACGTTTTTTACGTTTTTATACGTTTTAATTCGTTTTTAGAAAAAATAATTTTTTTCGAAATTAATTTTTTTAGAAAATAAATTTTTTTTTTTCGAAATTAATTTTTTTAGAAAAAATATTTTTTTTTCTAAATTAATTTTTTTTTTCGAAATTAATTTTTGTAGAAAAATTAATTTTTGTAGAAAATATTAATTTTTTTCGAAATTAATTTTTTTTTCGAAATTAATTTTTTTTAAATTATTTTTTTTTCGAAATTAATTTTTTTTACGAAATTAATTTTTTTAGAAAAATTAATTATTTTTTTAAATTATTTTTTTTTCTAAATTTTACTTTTTTCGAAAAAAAATTAATTTTTCTAAAAACGTATAAAAACGTAAGAAAACGTATGAAAACATAAAAAAACGGACGAAAACGTATGAAAACATAAAAAAACGAACGAAAACGTAAGAAAAACGGTCAAACTAACCGAAATAGCCGTCTGGAGACTAATTCCGTGACGCCCGACTAACGACAAGGACCGTTTTGTACTTAAAATCTAACCAATGTCATCGTTTACAAAGTTCAGTAACATATTTAACAAACCCGTAAACATGGATAACCCAGTCGAACAAAAAAAAACTTTAGTAACTTAATTCAAATTTCTGAGAAACTTTAGTAACTTTTGTATGTATTAACCCTATGATATATGAATCATCCTGTTATGAGTCATGCTGTTAGGCTGTGTGTAATGGGGCTCGAATTGCCCATTTTTGCCCCAATTGGCCCCCCCCCCCCCCCCACTACACAAGGGCGCGAATTGCCTTAAAAATTGCCTGGGCGTTTTTCAAATGGCGCCTTAACCATTGTGTTTTTCAATATAGATCGAAGCTTCCCAATTCGAACGGATACTTTTGCAATTAATAAAATGTTGTTTTCAAACAAAAAAAAAAAACGTTCATGGACTTTTTTTCTTATATATTCAACTTTTTTTTGTCACTTTTCACACAAACAAATCACTACAACTTTAACTCAAACACACTTTTATAAAAAAATATGGATTCTCCTAGCTCTTCTTTCCTTCTTGAGTCTAGTTCCGACGACAATATCTCGGACATTGAACAAGAAGCGGTTTCTATGGCGGCGATCGCGTTGAATATACCTTTTTTTTATATATAAAAGTTTTTTTTTTTTTTTTTTTTTTTTTTTTTTTTTTTTTTTTTTTTTTTTTTTTTTGTAATTCGTATATACCTTTTTTTTTTATATAATCGGATTTTTTTTTATTTTTTTTTTTTTGTAGGAATAAAAGATTTGTACGAGCAAAAGTATTTAAGGAAACCGACGACTAGTGACTTGATGCGTTTGTATGGTGTTCATCAAGAAGTTCATGGACTACCGGGTATGTTGGGTAGTATCGATTGCATGCATTGGGAGTCGGAGAACTGTCCAACCGCGTGGCGAGGTCAACACCATCGGGGTGACCATAAAAATCCAACCTTAATTCTTCAAGCCGTTGCATCTTACGACCTATGGATATGGAATGCTTATTTTGGTGTACCCGGGTCCAACAACGATATCAACGTTTTAGAACAGTCACCTGTTATTGAAGACTTCATCGCTGCAAAAAATCCAACTCTCGGGTTTTATGCTAACGATAACTACCATCCACATGGATATTATTTGGGCGATGGGATTTATCCTGAGTATTCGTTTCTAGTTAAGACCTTTACAGACCCATCGGACCCAAAAAGAATCAACTTTAAACAAGCTCAAGAATCGGCAAGAAAGGATATCGAGAGGACGTTCGGGGTTCTTAAGAAAAGGTTTCATTTTGTGAGAAATCCTTGTCGTCTATGGACAAAGGATAAGATTAAAGATACGATGCGATGTTGTCTTATTTTACACAACATGATTTTGGAGGATGACGGGAACGCGTATTGTCAAGATTATCAGCCGGAAGAAATTGGTTTACCAATGCCGGCATTATCGCAAGAGGAAGCTATTGAAAACTCGATTCAAATGCGAAGTCACGTGAACCATTACACGCTCATGCAAGATTTGATCGAGGAAGCGTGGACTAATCGGAATGTGATAAACAACAACGACGACGAGTAGTTTTTAATTTTAGTGTTTGTTTGAATAAAATTTAATGTATTTTTTTTTTAATTAATAAAATGATGTTGTATTTTTTTTTTTAATTAATAAAATGATGTTTTAATTTAGAATGTATTAATTTGTTGAAAAAAAAAAAAAAAAAAAAAAAAGTTGGCACATGTCAAATTTTGCCCCACCCACCATTACACACCAAACCAATTCAAACCCTTTGCTGACTCACCTGTCACGTGTCAAATTTTGCCTCACTCACTCTTTCTTACCATTACACATAGAGGCTGTGATATACTGACCCTCCCTATGTAGGGAGGGTGTGTTGACTTCCCGCTGCCGCCGCTTGTACTGTCTGCTTTGTCGGCTTGTACATTCCTTAAAAATAGGTGGGGCCCATATGTCTCACATACCCTTACCCACAAAAAATCATATGAATCATGAAAATGTGGGTTTTAATGTTAGGTGTAGTATGATTGAGTTTATGTTTGGCCTTTTGAGTAAGTACCTCACCGAACCATACGACTGACTCACTTAACCAACTCGCCTTTAGTTATACGAATACTTACTTTCTTTCAAGTCTTTCAGTCGAACACGAGTACTAGTCATTTCAGATCTGTTGTTACATGTTTACTCTCTTTTACTGTGGTCGAAAATGGCTTCTAGAATTACCTATTAAAACGAAATCACATGTTTTTTTTTATGTTATCTTTACCAAAAAGCAAAACTTGTACTCCCTCCGTCTCAATTTATTTGTCAGGAGAGAGAAAACACAAAGTTTAATAAAAGTGAGACCACTTTAATTTTCAACCAATAAAATGAAATATTCCTCATTTAGATTCTCTAATTTTTACTAAATAAGGAAAGTGGACAATTAATTTGAGACATCCATAAAAAGAAATATGGACAATTAAATTGAGACGGTGGGAGTAACATGGAATTGGTGGGTAGTAGGCAAGACTTGTAACATGTAAAAGTGTATACCGAGAGGCTAAGTACCGCAATCTCCAAATCTAGCAATAATTTCACTTTTCTTACTCAAACGTAGCATACATCAGATGATATTCAAATGGTATCAAAATAATGATCAACAATTGTTCAAAAAACTTGCCCTTAAACAAAATTCCGCATGCTAATAATGTACTAGTTCTCACACTGTAAACACACTTAGGCCTTTGTTTTACCACCAAGTCTCGCACATAATGAGCCAAGCTCTATGTATTTATTCTGTCAGTAAAATGTATGTCAATCTTTTTGCTATCACAGGGCCGATCAAAAGTCCATGCCACCCATTCCGCCCATTCCACCCATGCCGCCGCCGCCCATTCCTGGAGCTGCTTCACTAGCCGGTTTTGGGAGTTCAGTCACAATAGATTCAGTAGTCGTCATCAAAGAAGACACACTACACACAGAAACAAAAAACAGGAATTAGAGGGATATCAGTTCGAAGTGTCTTTAGATATACAACAACAAAAAATCAACCAACCACAGTTGCTTCAACTAACCTTGCTGCATCGACCAAGGCTGTCCTTATCACCTTCAACGGGTCAATGATACCATTTTTCACCATGTCCACGTATTCACCTGTTTATCCAGAAACTTTAATTTGCCAAATCCTATTCGAATAATAATAAATATCCCCTAATAAACCGGGTCAACTTGGATAATATTTCATGCATAACGGGTCGAATTGATTAAACAGGAAACAGGTTGGAAATTGCCCACTTTAACACGTTACCCACCCTGCCCAGTTTCTAATTCTACATCTGCTTATGCATATAACAAAAATATTGGCACAAACCTTTGGCGGCATCATATCCAAGATCCGGGTCATCTTGCTCTAAAAGCTTACCAACCACAACCGAACCTTCCACTCCAGCGTTAGATGCTATTGTATGAACTGGCATCTGCAATTAGTCGAGCAAAGCATGAGCTTAAATACCAATCACCATATTAACATTTATGTGCCAGTAAAATGTGTCTTCTTTAAAGAACATAAAGTTGTGACCTTTAGTGCATTCTGAATAATCTGAACCCCAATTTTCTGATCGAAGTTGGCTGTTTGCAATCTGTCCAATTCTTTAGATGCATAGAGAAGAGCAACACCACCACCTGCATTAAAGAAAATTTAGTTTACGCGTATAATCACCTTCGATACTTTGACTAATACACAACATGACGATTTGTCCAATTTACCTGGTACGATTCCTTCCTCAACAGCAGCCTTTGTGGCATTTAGAGCATCAGTAACTCTGTCTTTCTTTTCACTTACTTCAGTGTCACTGGCTCCTCCGATCTGAACATAATCACAAATTTTTATTATATCAATGTATACGTGAAAACTTTCATTTATAAGGAAGTTGGATTAACTGTAACAAGCACGAACCTTTAGTACAGCAACGCCACCAGAAAGCTTAGCCAACCTCTCTTGGAACTTCTCTCTATCATAATCAGATGTGCTAGACTCGATTGCTGACCTGATCTGTCATTTGTCAAACAGATAACAAAACACAACACCGTGTTAGCATTGTTTCAAATATGTAATTTACCGTTGGAACTTTTAAACGAAACATTAAAAGATATGTACCTGTTCACACCGTTCTTCTATCGACTTCTTATCACCGGCACCGTCAAGCACAACTGTGTCATCTTTCGATACAGTAACCTACAACAAGAACACTCATTATACACCCAGAAACAAATATCAAGTCACTATTTGTTATTAATGCTTGATGTCATGCGACAAACCTTTTTACACGATCCCAGCATTTCCAACTCCACGTTGTCAAGGTTCATACCAAGTTCTTCTGTTATAACCTGAAGGTCAAACATAAGGCCCATGGTAAAGGATCTACCGACTGACACACAATCATAGATGGCAATCTCGACACATATACCTAAAATGGGTCAACTTTTGGTCATATGTTATCACAATATGGATACTTAGTTAACTATAGACAGGGTCAGACAAGGTCATGAGTGTACTTCATATGCTTACCACCTCCTAAATCACTTTATTCAAAAAATTCTACATTAATAGTATGACGATATAGTTTTTAAAACCAGTTGAATACATTAATTATCTATAAGATTTTACTAAAAATGACCATTAGAGTACCCAATCGTATTGAAAAATTACCCTTTTTTAGACTCTCACGCAACTCTATCTGTATTCAAGAATAACCCGTTTTATGCCATTAAAACTAGAAAACATCAAAAACTCACCTGGCCTCCGGTGAGAGTGGCAAGATCTTGGAGGTTGGCCTTTCTGTTTTCACCAAACCCAGGTGCTTTTATGGCACAAACCTAAGCAGAAAACAGCAAGTTTCGTAAGCTAAGATATAAGGTGGTTACAGAGAGAAGTACCTAAGCATTAATAGAAACAATTAAAACCTTAATGCCGGCACGGAGCTTGTTCAGAATTAAGGTAGCCAACGCTTCACTTTCCACATCTTCAGCAACGATTAATAGAGGCCTTTGTTTCTGAATTAGAATAAAAAACAATCGGTAATATACATTCACCGCACATCCAAAATGACCGCATAACTAAAACTAAAAATGGAATAAAACTTCAGCTCATTAAGGACTCTACCTTCAGTGCCAGCTCCAACACTTTGATCACGGAATTAATGTTTGAAATCTTCTTCTCGTAGATTAGAACAATAGGGTCATCCAGTTCCTGTGAATCATCAAAAAGTTAAACCATTCAACATACATACAAGTTTGAATAGATCCATATAATACAATTAGTAGACTAATAAGCACTTTGACTTGCACATTTCTGATTCTTGGTGTTCGTGATAAAATGTGGAGATATATATCCCCTGTCTAACTTCATTCCCTCAACAACTTCTAGTTCATTATACAACGTCTTTCCGTCCTACATCCATTCATAGAGCTTAGCAAATTATCCAATATTTATGATCATAATGATAAGACTAAGGGTAACGTAAAAGCAAGCTTACTTGAATAGTGATGACACCCTCTTTCCCAACTCTTTCCATAGCCTTAGCAATTAGTTCACCGATTTCACGTTCTCCGTTTGCGGAAATTGTACCCACCTGTTAATTATATTACAATATACTGCATTTAGCCTCCCATAAAAAAAATACTTTATATAAAATCAATTAAATGTTACTCCGTATATATTAACCTGTGTGATTTCCTCAGATGTGCTTATCATTCGGGCTCTACTTTTCAAGTTAGTTACAACCGAATCAACAGCCATCGTAATACCACGCCTGAGGTCCATTGCATTCATACCAGCCGCAACCGACTTGCAACCCTCTGAAAATATAGCGCGTGTAAGAACTGTTGCGCAAGTTGTACCTGAGACAATAAAGAGCAAAAAGCCCATCAAAACAACGTTACAAGATATTACTAAAAGATTCACAAATGAATCACGGAGTGAACATTACCGTCACCAGCCACATCATTTGTAGCGTTAGCAACCTGTTTCACAAGACTCGCGCCAACATTCTTCACCTTATCCTTAAATTCCATGGCTTTTGCAACCGTAACACCGTCTTTCGTTACTTTCGGTGCTCCGTAACTTTGTTCAATCACCACATTACGCCCCTATAACATCATCACCGAATAGCATAAATTTCTCAACCTTTAATTTACAAGGGTGTTTATTTTAGGTTATTCCCAGGCTTATTAGCTTATTTAATGCTCATTTCTCATAATCCCATTTTTCAGCATTTCTGCGACTTACGAGTATGAGCTTATTATGTTGTAAAAACCATAAAATAAGATCATATGCTATAATATAAGCCGAATAATATGCGCTTATGAAAAATAAGCCAATCAAATAAGCTCAAAGACCTACATTTTCAATTTTAAAAACTAAAAAACAAACAAGCATACAAACACCTACTTACGCCAATCAAAATCAAATCTTTTAAACAACGGTAAATTTAAAAATTTATCTACCTTCGGGCCCATGGTAACTTTAACAGCATCAGCAAGCTCTTCAACGCCTCTAAGCATTAACGCCCTAGCATCAACTCCAAATCTAATATCTTTTGCAGCATAGTTTCTGCTTATATTCAACCTACTTCCAATCTGTTTTTTTTTTTAACACATAAACATCAACATACATACATATATAAGCTATAACATATAAACACATAGTGGATCAAATAATGTACCTGTCGGGTTGTCTTAGTTGCAATTCTGCAAATAACAACAAACAGTAAAAAAGTCAAAAATTGATCAGTAAAATGAAATGGGTATTTTTTTTAAGGTATTTGTGGCCTTAAGAGCTTATTAGATTTTCTGGCTTATTTTGAGACTTTATATAAGTTCGTTATATGCAAATAAGTCTCAAAATAAGCCGGAAAATTTAGGCTTATGAAATATAAACCGAAATCAAATAAGCGCATAAGCCCGCAAATAAGCTTAAACAAAGACCCCCTAAAAAAGATTAGTAAAAACCAAAACTTGATCAAAAAAAGATTTATAAAAATGAAATCGTGGTTAGTAAAATGAAGTGGGCATTGTTCATTAATGTATAAAGATTAGTAAAAATCAAAACTTGATCAAAAAAATAAAGTGGGTCTTAAAAAAGATTTATAAAATGAAGTGGGTATGGGTAAAAAATGAATCTTGATGAGTAAAATGAAGTGGGTAAGATGAAAAAGTTACTGTACCTTGATTTGGAAGCAAGATTTACTGCGAAGCGATACATGATTGGTTTTTACTGACTGACTGACTGACTGGAGATTTAGTGTGTGTTTTTGTGTGTGTGTTTTATGGAAGGGTTTTAATAATAAGGAGGAGGAGGAAAAGAGAAGAAGAGTCTGGAAGGAAGTGGCGAATAGGGTTTTAGCCTCCAATCTTGGATGTGATCAAGATGGGCAAAGGGTTTTATGTTTTTATTTTATTATTTTTTTTTTTATATTTTTTTTTTTTTTTTCATTTCTATTTCTTTATATTTTTTTTATTTTGAAAAAAATGAATATATTTAATCAACAAACTTTTAGATATGATAAAGAGTAAATTGCAAAAATCGTCCTTGTGGTTTGGTCAAATTGCACTTTTCATCCTTGTGGTTCATTAAGTGCAAAGATCGTCTTTATTTTGCACTGTTACGTGCACTTTTGGTCCTCCATCATTGCAAAAATCGTCCTTGTGGTTTGCTAAATAAATTTCACTATTGAAGGACTAAAAGTGCACGTAACAGTGCAAAATAAGGACGATCTTTGCACTTAATGAACCACAAGGACGAAACGTGCAATTTTGCCAAACCACAAGGACGATTTTTGCAATTTACTCATAAAAATAGAAGAAAAATTGAAACGAGAATTGTGATAAGAAACTATAATCACACATTTTAAAGGTATTTACGAAAGTAGATGCATTTTGTCTTAAATTTTTTTATTTTATTTAAAATGTATGGCTATAAATCATTCTTATTTTTTCATTTTTTTTTTTTTTTTCCTTATCGGATCCCTTCCTTTACGACCATAATCAACATGTAACACGGAGGCCTAAGGTATTTAGCACCTCTTAAACAGAGCTATATTCACCTTAAGTAAATTCACTGATTCACATCACCTATTACTACAATATGTTTAAACCGGGTGTAACTAAGAAGTCAAGAATTAGGACCGTGATGGTTTGCTTAGATGACACCATTTTCACGGGTCGTTATTATTACGACTTACCACTTTCACGCATAGTCAAGGACAAAAAGAAGAGACTCAGTGGCGCATATCAACGAACGTAATTCATATTTTTTTGGTGTATGAGCGTGTTGTGAGGTATAAGTAAGGATGTTAATATGACGATGTGAATGTAGACGTGTAGTAACCACTACATCCGGCCTTAAAAGTTAAGCTTTTACTTCAATACTCAGGTTTTGAAGTTGGAACAATGATTGTTAACCGGGAAATGTTTATTCTCAACTACTCGACAAAGAAAAAAAATCCAAAACACTTAAATTAAATCTCGATCATGATCTTTTGACAATTTGAACATGATTCTTGAACTTGAACAATTTACCTATGATAAAAGTATTCAACTCGAATACTAGACTTATATCGAGCAATTACACTTCATCAGTCCTTATAAGTAATATCAACTCTTATACTATGTCAATCACATTGATATGTTGTGCTTTTCTTTCGAACATTTTTGTCGGGATACGGCATCTGAGAAACCTCACTGAATAATAGTGAAGTCTTGCACGTATCATAGAAAACGAGATGTTGACCATGGGCCGTTACAAGTATTCGGAGGGAAAAACTCCAAGTCTTGCCATCTCTAAGGATCGCACTCAAGATCTTGGGTAAAACCGAAAGTGCCTCTCGTTTTCTTATATCTTTGATGAAGTATTTCGATTCTCACAACTTATGCTCGACCTTTTTTATGTGTCTTTATGTTAATGGACTCTAATAAATAAATTTAGTATACTTCTTTGATTTTTTTTATCATCGCTTCATTTTGGAGAACATTTTCAAAAGAGTTTTTTTTTTTTTTTTTTTTTTTTTAAATCTCCATCTTTGAGAAGATTAACTTTTTTCGACAAAGGTAAATTATGAGTATCTTTAGCTTCTATAGTAGAACATTTATGTCGATTACATTATTCTCTTGTCAACTTTTGTTATTATTTTTATGTCGTATTCTCTTTTACTCCATTAACCCCCCCCCCCCCAACCATCTATAATAACTTATTATTTTTTTGATGAAGTTTTGATTTAGTTTAATCAAATGATCTACATGAAGAACAAATGGCATAATTTGTGGTGCCCATAACCATCTATATAACTTGGTTAGATGAAGTTAATCTGATTTCACTTTCTTAATCAAACATAGCATACATCAGATGATATTCAAATGGTATCAAAATAATGATCAACAATTGTTTAAAAACTTGCCCTTAAACAAAATTTTGCATGCTAATAATGTACTAGTTCTCACACGGTAGGAACTTTTAAACGAAACAATAAAAGATACGTACCTGTTCACAACAAGTAGACACCAGTGTTTAAGCAATTTCTTGCAACCGCTTCAAACAAATACTGAGGGCCTGTCGGTTGAACTCCGCTAGGGTTCTTCCGAGAGGCTTGGGTGCTGATCCCTTCGGCTATTGAAGGTCCTCCGGGTATCTGCACACAACAACACACGTTAGGCTCGCCCTGGGTGTTATCCCAGGACCCGCCTCCGGTGTGAAAGTAAGTATTTGATATTCCGAAAGGCTATCAACTGTAGCGAGAAGTAAATGCGGGTAAAAACGTTAGTTGAGAGTAGTAAATGAGCCAAGTATTTATAGTACTCAGCCTCGATACCTGGACTGGCGGCGCCGGATTTTCAGGAGACATGTCCCCGACATAATCCCGTAAATCCTGGGGCGGCGGCGGCGGTATCTGCAGCTGCCACCTGTACAAGAGGCAATGCCACTTGTCCCATGTCTTAAACTTGTATATGACGGACGACCTTTGTGCCTTCCGGATTTCTCCGGAGGTCCTTGTGCCGTCCGGACTACCGAGAGATCCGGTCCGTCCGGACACCTGCGTCAACATGTCCCCCCAGTATCACAGTATCGGTTCGGCCGATGTTGTGATACTTTAAAGAGTTTTGACTATTCAACATGACATGCCTTTATTTTGTGAAAATTACCATTGTAACGCTTCCAGTCTTCTCGTGATTTATGACATATTCTTCTTGTAATTCATGTTGACTTAATAGTTACCATTTGCCTGCGTCCGTTTGGTTCTTATTGTTCCCGAGGGGTCTGATTTGCCACAGACTGTTATTGTTCCTTTTGGGAAGTAATTGCCGTGCTTACCCGGCGGGTCAGGATGCCTTTTTTGACTTATCAGGAGGGTCTTTCTCTTCTTGGCGTCGAAACTGTGATCGTGCCGATGGTATGATATTTCCAACGAACTATGGGTTCAGGTTTGACCTTTTCCGAAGGATATGTCGTTAGGTTTGAGTATGTCTTTCGTCGTACTGGCTTTACCGAGAGTTGTCTTGGCGCTTTTTCGAGCGCACCCCTTTTTTCATATTATTTAAAATTCTTCATTATTTTATGGTTATTTAATATGGGTCGCCATTAATGAGTGCTGACACGCATGCGCGTGTCCAATACGCGGGCTGAGGTGTTGCCACGTCCGCACCTTGATAGTTGCGACATTCCACATTCTGCGTTCTTCCTATAAATAGTATTGCTGGTGTGTGTTTTTTACTACCGTAATTCCACATTTTCAACTGAGACGCCTTCCTGTATTATTTTCCAAACGACCATTGCAAGTCCGCCAGTGTGACTCCCATACTAGTCTTTCGTCTGCAAAGGTACGTTCCGAATCGCCCCTGCCTTGGTTTTACTTTGTTGTTTGGCTGTATCCCTCTCCCCCTCGGTTGGACCACGTCGGTTTCGGCCATTTCTATTTATGAGGGCTCCGAGGGACTTCCCCGGAACGTTTGACATTAAAAAGTGTGTCTCTCGGTTGGACGAAGGGGTTGTACGTAGGATTACAATGGATTACAGAATACCGACAGACTTACATCCGTGGTGACCCCCGAAGGGTGTGACGGTGGACGTATTATCGAATGGTGCCATTGACTTGTACTTGGAGTATTTTTGGGGGTGGCTTCACTGTACCTTTCTCCACGTTCCTATCGGATGTTATTAAGGGGAGGTCGGGAGAAGAGGGTTTGCCTCCGGGAGACTCTAACTGGCTTGAAGGGTTGGAAACGTGACTTCTCCCTAATAGATAGACGTGCCATCCTATTTGCTATGCCTTGGAGACATTATCATTCGAATGTGTCGGATCCGTATCCGAAAGGGGGCTTTTAACACGGCAGATGCCAATCGGCTGTCCCAGAATGTGATAGACCTCATACAAATTCCTCGGAGTTTTCTGTATGAGGTTGGGCTTTCGTTTGATTGGGATTATCCTGGTAACCGAGTGGCCTTAAGGGAGGCCGAGGGAAGGGGTGCAACCTTACAGCTTTTACTTCTGCCTTTGTTTATTATTTTAGTTATGCTTCGGCCGTCATGCCTGCATAAAGTTTTAACCGTTTGATGTTTTTGTTTTTGTTACAGCTATCGCAATGTCTCAGTACTTAAAGAAACCTAAAGTTAGAAAGGATGTGTCCGCGGTCCAGGGGGATCAGTACCGCGAGAGTCAGTCCCACGAGACGCATGTGACCGATCCCGCTGCTTCCCAAGCCGTCATCCCGGAGAAAATGGTCGAAATGCCAAGGGTCGAAGTGCCTGACCCAAAGGTTTTGGAGGCCAGGAAGAGGAAGCAGGGCCAAAATGTTGCCCGGCCCACATCTCAGTCCCAACCACAGGGGACTAGATTCCGCCTTCAACGCGGTTCGGAAGGTGGTGGGATATTCCGAGAGGTTAAACGAAGTAAGCCAAATGAAGGGGCCAGTGTGGTGGGGCCAAATGAAAGCGCCAGTGCTTCGGCCGTCGAAAGACAGCCGGAGAGCGACAATGCTTCGGCCGGAAGAAAACAGCCGGAGGGGCCCAGTGCTTCGGCCGCAAGAAAACAGCCGGATACCCTAGGAGGTATCAGCGGGGGCTTCACGTCCGAGGCTACTGGTGTTGGTAAGTTTGGGAAATGTTAATCCCTGTCATTTGCACTTGCTCCGATAGTAGTAGTCGCTTGACTTTATTTTTTCTTATACTAAATATACAGGGGGTTCTTCCGCTGCTGCTTCCGATCGCGGAAAGGACAAGGTAACTGATGAAGATGACTCGGCATCTTTGCATGTGCCGATGTGGAAAATACGTAAGGATGACCGTTTGGATGGCTGGGAGATTTGCCGGGACTTGTTGTTGAACCTACCGACTCCGAAAGAAGAGTCATTTTTAGAGAGTTTGGGAGATGTCGAAGCTGCTCAAAGGGCCTGGAAACTTTTGGGCATGGGTGCCGTCGCCCAGTCGGACTTGTTGCTTCGGTTCGAAAACCTTCTTCATGAGCACAACGAGCTGTATCATGCTCACCAACACTGCGGAAACCTCGGAAAGAATGGGGGGCGGGGGGGGGGGAGCTCAAACAGCTGAGGGTTGAGCATTCTACTTGCATGGTGAGAGAGTCGGACCTGATGGGACAGGTGAAGGAACTGGAGAAGTTGGTGGAGGACGAGAGGTTGGCCGCGGCCGAACGAATCAGCGCCTTGGAAGCTGATTTGGAAAAAGCTAAGGTTAACCTGAGTGGGGAGGTGAAGGACAATCTGGTCCTTCGGCAGGAAAAGAAGGATCTTTTTGCCCGGGTGGGCCGTATTGAAGGGGATAGGTTCCGGGTTGTTAAGGAGGTCATCCCAAAGGTTGTTCGTCGTCTATTGGGCAGCTATGAGTACAAGGATCATTTGGCAGGGCCCTTCAGCTTGTCCTCGCAATCCGGTTTTATGGAGGGCGTGGTTGTGGGCCGCAAGCCGGAGGAAGTGGCCGCCATTGTGGCCAAGACGGAGGACCTGGATGTGGATGCTGCCAAGAAGTTCGACCTGTTGTACGACGGGCTGTTTACCGCAGAGTATCCCTATATCAAGAAGATCAGCAGCTCCTACCTTAAGTCTCTTGATGAAATCCTGCAAATCTTCCCTGATCCTGATCCAGCCTCTTCTCCCAAGAATCAAACTGCCGGTGCTGCCGAGGGATCATCTTCCGGGGCTCCCGAGACCGGGGTTGCTAATGTCCAGGGTTCTACTGTTGGAGGGGATGAGTCGGCTCCCTGATTGTTTTGGATTTGTTGGATCCTTTTTTAGGTCTGAGAAACTTGGTGTTGCAAGGCCTTTGAGCCAAAAACAATTTTTTTTATATCCGGATGACTGTAATAATTTATGACAAATAATTCGTGTGGCTTATTCATTTGTGTATATCTATGATTGTTCTGTATTCTGTATGTGCCATATTTCACGTTTCGTGCTATCATTTTTGCTTGTTTTCGGAGTGATTTTTTTTTCTTTTTGGTTCATTGGTCCCAGTGTTGTCTTGCCCTTTCGGAATTTATATCTCGGATGACATGATGGGGCGTCCTTTTGGGCATCTGAACGAACCTACCGGATTTTATGAACTTGCAATTATTAATGGTTGCCCTATCCTTCTTCCCCTTTTTTTCTTCATCATTTTCTTTATTATGTATGGTACTGTATGTGTGGAGTGGAATGGAACAACTTGGGTCTTCAAATGTGACGCTGCTTCGGTTTGTTCGTCTGACTCTAGCCTTTTTACGGGTCATCCCTTCATTCTTCTCCTATTTTCGACCCCCAATGTATGCCGAACACCTGTTTGTTGTTTTCGCAACTGCTTACGCAGTTCCGGAGGTACAGGGTAATCGCTCGGCATTTGCCAGGGTTATGAACGTACCACTTGTTTGTTATTACCTTCGCTACTCGCATAGCTCCGGAGGTACAAGTTTACGTTGGAGCAAGACTCTCTTGATTACGAACGTACATCACTCATTTGTTATTACCTTTACTATTTGCATAGCTCCGGAAGCACAAGCCTATGCATTTTTGGGTGATTGTATGGTACCCCTTTGAACATTGACCACAAAAATCTCCGGAGGGGGCCAGCCTCTCGGAGGGATCATTTTTCACTTATGTTCAAAGTACGACAAATGATTCAGCCTTTCCGCCAGGATCATGGCAACCCCTTTCTGGGTATCAACCATCTTTGAACATTGACCACAAAATCTCCGGAGGGCGCGAACCTAACGGAGGGGCCACTTTCTAATTATGTTCAGAAAACAATGAACATTGATCACTAATCTCCGGAGGGCACGAACCTCTCGGAGGGACCACTTTCTAATTATGTTCGGGATATTACAGGTGGTTCAGCCTTTCCGCCAGGATTATGGCAACCCCTTTCTGGGTATCAACCATCTTTGGACATTGACCACACATTCCCCGGAGGGCGTGAACCTCTCGGGGGGGGCCATTTTCTAATTATGTCCAGAAAATCAACCTCGAACACTGACTACGCCCGGATGTCGCGAGTCACCCGGACGAGCCACATTAAACTTATGTTCAGGCTATTTTGTAATTGCTACACATGTGGGACCTCGTATAACTATCCCTGCAGAGTAGAACATGAAGGCCCTCTTTTTTTTTCTTGTTAGATATGACCAATCAATGTATTCTTGTGATGTTCTGCAGGAACATTGCCTCCCTCCAACGGTGGGGTGGTCCTTTCCAACGGTGGGACAATTCCCTCCAACGGTGGGATAACTGCATTTCATTAAAAATAGTCAATATCGAGCCTTTTTGGAAAATCACAAGCATTTCAAGGATGTATTGTGGGAAAATTGCCCCCCTTCAACGGTGGGGTGGTCCTTTCCAACGGTGGGACAATTCCCTCCAACGGTGGGATAACTGCATTTCATTAAAAATAGTCAATATCGAGCCTTTTTGGAAAATCACAAGCATTTCAAGGATGTATTGTGGGAAAATTGCCCCCTTTCAACGGTGGGGTAGCTATATTTCATTAAATAGTTAACGTCAAGCCCTTTCGGGCGTTACATAAGATACATTAAATCCAACTTATATGGACACTTTTTACGATTAATTGTCCGTTATGCTTGCGGCGCTTTTCCGCCCATCCCTACTCGACTTGTGTGTTCTCGTTCGGCAGGCTTCCCATTCTTTGAGGGGCTCGTGCTTCTGGCGGATTGCGTCCCCATAGGCTTTGCTTTCCCGACACGTGAGATTACCTGTCTTAAGTTACGAAGGTATTTGCGTTCCTTCCGTTAGTTTGCACATAATTACAGGATAGAACAAAATAGCAAGATTTTCCATTGGTTATTTCGTATTGATGATTACCTGAGCCGTTACTTGTACCTTGGTTGGTCTGTCGGGGCTTCCTTGATCATAACACTGGTTCGTCTTCTTCCCATCCTTTTTCCGATGATGGGTTCCTTCTTTTGCTCATGCGGTATACCCCTCGTTTTTCCTCCAGCGAATGAGCTCTTTCTCCGACTTCTTTCGTTTTCGCAATGGGCTCCTCCCTTGTACCGTGATGTCTTCGTACTTTTGTCCGAGCGACCAATGTTGCTATGCCGTCCGGTTTAGGAAATTTGACCATCGAATGGATAGTTGAAGGAACGGCCCGTAACTTTTTTAACCCGATGCGTCCCAGTATGGCATTGTAGAGGGAAGGCGAATCGATCACGGTAAATTCCAAACTGATTTTTCGGGACAAACCCTGATTTCCGAAGCAGACTTCCAAGTCTATCACCTAGGGGTGCAAACGAGCCGAGCTACTCGTGAGCTACTCGAGCTCGACTCGATAAAAAGCTCGAAACGAGCCGAGCCTTGTCGAGCTCGAGCCGAGCTCGAGCCTGAAAATCAACTCGTTTACTTATCGAGCCCGAGCTCGAGCTTCGCTTATCGAGCTCGAGTAGGCTCGTCGAGCCTTATCGAGCCTTAGATTTTTGCATATTTGTTCATATATTTAAATTCAGTCCCTGAGGGACATTAGGCATTCAAATCTAGTCCCTTGCCTGCCTAGCCTATATAAGGAAAATTTATAACCCATCTAGGGTTATTTCACTCCCTTCCACACATAAGCAGCCGACACCCCAACCCTCTTTCCCTCTCTTCTTCTCCGGCCAAACTCCGGCCACCACTACACACTACCACCGCCCCTCCTCTTTCTACACCGCCACCACCAAACGCCATCTCTTTCACCCCTTATTCCTTTTCCCTACTGTACGCGCTCTAAACCCACCTCCCACCATCATCACGCGCCACCTCGCATCATTCCGACCAAGATCTATACACATCCAAGAGTGTTAAAGGTAGGAAACACCGGGTCACGGTTTTTTTTTTTTTTTTTTTATATAACTAAAAATAACTTTGGACGTTTGGTATCACTTTCTTGTAGTATGGTTGTGTCGTACGAGCTCAGGTCGTGGTTATGCCGTGAGCTTTAGCTCACAGCCGAGTTCTATTGATTATATTTGAGGTTGAGTTGAGTCACCTTGGTCACGTATATCATTCTTATTTAAGTGTATGGCTGTTTATTCGGACCTAGGTTTGGTAAAACCCTAGCATGTACCAAGATATTGGTTGGAATTTGGATTGGTTACTGTTTTAATTTATGTTGTTACTATTGGTGTTGTGGCTGTTGAAAGTGGATGCCGAGAAGGACTTATGGTCTGTTGAGCTCGAGCCGAGCTCGAGCTTTGTGAAAAGTTAACGAGCCGAGCTCGAGCTCGAAAATAAAGGCTCGGATCGAGCCGAGCTCGAGCTCGAGCTCGAAAAAAACCTGCCGAGCCGAGCTCGAGTATAGTAAAGCTCAGGCTCGGCTCGGCTCGTTTGCACCCCTACTATCACCCCTCGCAGCCTAACGGGCTTTCCTGTTAATCCCATCAAGGTTGTGTCAGCCTCCTTCAATCGTGCCCTGACCGCAGGATCCAGGCACTCGAATTGGTGCCCATACATTATTTCCATCGCGGCACCAGGGTCGACGTAGACCTCGCGTATTTTCCTCCCCCCAGCTTCAACTTTGATTACCAGCGGCTCGTCTGACATCTTCTCCGGAAGAATGGACGGAAAACTTATTGGAACGTTCATCCATTCCTCTATTTCTGTTTCTTCTGTTTTTCGGGGGGTCATAAAGCTTCGGATCATGTTGATTACTTTTCCCTTATTCCCTTGGTTGTTACCTCCTTGGTTAGCTTTTCTTCCTTTCCTGAGGTCTTTCACCAAATGGTCCAACTTCCCTGTACTTAATGCTGTTTTTAACTCCTCTCTGAGTCGCCAACCGTCGTCAGTGAAATGTCCCTTCTCCCCATGATAATCGCAATACCTGTCCTCACAATCCTTTTGTGGTTTTCCCTTTGTTGGAGGAGGCTGCGGTAACCTCAGCTGGTGTTCTGTTGCCAATATTTCCTTCGGTGTCTTTGTAAGGGTGTCCAAGTCTATCGGCCTTGTCTCATTTCGGCGGACATCGGTTCGGCGAGGATCGGCCCTCCCAGCGTTACCATACCTTGGAGCAACATAAGGTGCATAGTAATCATTCCTTCGCCCTTTGAATCCGACCTTGGGGCTGTTCCGGCGGTGGTCTCCAACAGGGGGCTTTGGTTGGTAGTCGCTCTTGTTGTGGTACGGGTTGGGTCGAGACTCCATTCTCTCTCCCTTCGGCAGGTCTGTTGTCCGAAAGGCCTCCTCGGAATGAACAAAATCATCGATCATTTCCAACATCTCGTCGACGGTCTTAGGAATCTTATCCGAGAACTTCTTGGCTAACTCCGGGCAGTGGTGACCATTCAAAAACTATCCGATTTGCATGATTTCTGGGGCGTCCGGGAAGTTGTTGGCCTCGCATATCCATCTTTCCTTGAAGTCCGGAAGGCTCTCGTTCGCCTTTCGGTGAATTTTTTTGATTTCTGTTAGGTCCTTGGTGCTTATTCTTAACATACTAAACCTATTCAAAAACCTCTTCTGAAGCTCGTCCCAACTATCAATGCTTCCCGTCGGGAGCTTATCAAACCATCCTCTGGCTTTCCCGTCCAAGGTTTGTTGGAACATTCGACACCATACGGGCATGGGCCATTCTTCGTGATTTCCTGCTCCGGTGAAACGATTGATGTGGTCATCTGGATCAGTGGTTCCTTGGTATAGTTTTAGGTTCGTCGGTATCTTGTGCTTGGGGGATGAGAACTCTATGATCCTTTTCGTGAATGGGCACTTAATTACTTCCTTAAATGGTTTGCTCAAATCCTCATCCGCCTTTTTCCCTTTTCCGTATGGTGACCCTTCAACATCTTCTTCCTTCGAATTTTCATGCTCGTCGTCGAGCCTCAGCATTCTGGGGCTCACCAGGTTGCGATTGCTCGGTTGTTTGAACAACTCTTTCAAGGCCGAAAGATGACTTGCAATTAGGGTTTGGACATCCGGCGGATCTTGGTCTCCTCCGGATCCCCCGGCACCCCCCGCGTTCCGGACAGGGGTAAAGAGGGGTGTAGGACCCGTCATTTCGAACGTTGGTGTAGGACATGTCATTCCGAACCTCAGGTAGATCGAGCAGAAGGTCCCACGGATGGCGCCAATTTGTTGAAGCAATTTCTTGCAACCGCTTCAAACAAATACTGAGGGCCTGTCGGTTGAACTCCGCTAGGGTTCTTCCGAGAGGCTTGGGTGCTGATCCCTTCGGCTATTGAAGGTCCTCCGGGTATTTGCACACAATAGCACACGTTAAGCTCGCCCTGGGTGTTATCCCAGGACCCGCCTCCGGTGTGAAAGTAAGTATTTGATATTCCGAAAGGCTATCAACTGTAGCGAGAAGTAAATGCGGGTAAAAACGTTAGTTGAGAGTAGTAAATGAGCCGAGTATTTATAGTACTCAGCCTCGATACCTGGACTGGCGGCGCCGGATTTTCAGGAGACATGTCCCCGACATAATCCCGTAAATCCTGGGGCGGCGGCGGCGGTATCTGCAGCTGCCACCTGTACAAGAGGCAATGCCACTTGTCCCATGTCTTAAACCTGTATATGCCGGACGACCTTTGTGCCTTCCGGATTTCTCCGGAGGTCCTTGTGCCGTCCGGACGACCGAGAGATCCGGTCCGTCCGGACACCTGCGTCAACAACCAGCACCATCAAGCACCACCATGTAATTTTTGGATACAGTAACCTACAACAAGTAGATCATTAATGATACACCAGAAACATACATCAAGTAGCTATTTGTTATTATAATTGGTGTGCTATGATACGCACCGGTTTTTGTGGTCTTCACTAGGTACCTCACTAACCTTAATCAACTTAGCAATTCCAGTTGTAACTTACGTAAAATCCTCAAAATTAGGACACATTTTACTTGTGTATTGAAAGTTATGGTTGGTTAAGGTTTAAAACGTTCCCTACTTCAGTTTATGGTGTTAACAGTTGTTAGAAAAAATATGGTCAATATTTGGGTTTGAATGACAATTGATGGTTATCAAATATACTAATGGGGCTTTAGAGCAAGATTAATGTTTGGTCATATGTAACGACCAATTTAATTGTATGCTCATGAGCCATTAGTAGAATTGATTGTGATAGTTAATTGTACAATTTTTCTTTCATCCTCCTCACCTATATATTGAGAGCTCTTCTCTCATTTCAACACACCAAGTAAAACAACTCACTCCTCTCCTTAGTTTACCGTTCATCTTGAGTTTGTATGTATCCGGTTCGTAATAGAGTGAAGGCACGATTTTGGTTCGCCTTGATAACCCGTTTGTGCTAACGGAGTTATCCGTTGTTGTTGTATCCTGGGAGATAGACGTTCACGATTCTCAAGCACCGTGGAGAGGACGAATCTGTCTTAAAGAAACTGTGAGCATCACATGCCTCAACATTTTCCTTGTTTGTGTTTTTGAGTCTCGACAATCAAATTGTTTACGGTATTATTTCTACACTTTTATGTTTTCATGTTGTTATTATTTTGTCTCTAATAGCAATACACATAATATTACTAACAATCTTAAGACAGATTAATTTGCTATTAGAAGCGATAGTTAACCGGAAAATGAATGGAACATAATTGCTTGAAATATTATGATATTGT
The DNA here is from genome assembly GCA_021014915.2 of Artemisia tridentata subsp. tridentata. NCBI lineage: Eukaryota > Viridiplantae > Streptophyta > Magnoliopsida > Asterales > Asteraceae > Artemisia > Artemisia tridentata. The sequence continues at coordinate 264,787,275 of CP139501.1, read as the reverse complement.
TTCGTGCATGAAGGTTATGTTATGCTTCGTTGAGGAAAATACAACTTAAACTGGTTTTGGTTTCTTAGTCAAACTATTTATTGAAATTTAATAATAACAACTATTAGACCAAGAGTAGTGGGGCGTTGAAGTGGGCTTAGTTGCCCTTTCAATGCCCGTTGGACCACCCCCATCAAGCGTTGAAGCCCATTGAATGAAATTAAAATCAACGAGCGTTGATTGAACAACGATCGTTGAAGTTTGTTTGTGTACTTTTTTTATTTACTTTTATTCTTTTAAAATGTAATTTATTTACTTTTATTTACTTTTTATTTACTTTTATTCCGTTAACAATGAGAGGAAAAATTAAAAACATTACGTTAACAAAAAAAAAAAAAAAAAAAAACATTCCATTAAAAAAAAACATACAATTTATTAAAATTAAAAAAACTAAAAACAAAAACAAACAACCTAAAAATTAAATAAATTTGTTCCATCATGGTTCTTCGCGATTGTCCAGCTGGAGAGGTGCTTGAACGCGACCCCGCTGTGTCTCTCCTTCCACAGTTTGATCGCGTCCTCCAGTTGGTCATCCGCGTCATCCAGCTCGTTGCTACACTCACGATAACACCGTTCAAACTCGAACATGTCCGCCCGGAGTGCATGCCACTTGGACGTGATCATGTCCATGTTCCGGTACTCGTTCTCCCTACCAAGCGAGAGGTGAAAATCGCGTTTCACCCTAACCCAAAAGTCTTTTTTGGTATCATTAGTCTCCGCCCGAATGTCGGAGACGGTCAAGTATGAGTTGACCAAGGCCATCTCTTCGTGTTCTTCCCATGCAATACGTGAATCGCTAGCCATTTTTTTGTGTGTGTTTGTGATCGTTGACGGCAAGATTTTATTTTTAGGGTTAAACATTGTGAGGTTAAAAGGTAAAAAAGTGTTGTATTTATAGGTAAACTTTAACGTTAAATGTTTGGTCAAAGTAAACTTTAACGCCAAAAAGAAGGTAAACGTTAACGTAGAAAGTGTAAAAAATTGAATGTTAACATTGAATTCTGACGCGTTAACAGTGGTAAAAATTCAATGTTAACAGTGAATCCTTATCTTTAACGGCAGGTATTTTTTTTTTATTTTTTTTTTTTTATATTTTTAAGTATTTTAAATCTATTTTTTAAGCTTTAACGATGTAAAAATAAAAATAAAAAGATGTTAAATAAATAAATAAAAGTAATTATCACACTAAGCTTCAACGCCCCAACCCACTACTCCCATTTTGTAAAAAACTTTCATTATATACATTGGACACTTGTCGCAATTTGTCCCAACCCACTCCCTCACCACTACTCTTGGTCTTAGTAAATTGCATGCGCTGATCGGGGAATACATAAATGGTCATTGTGTTCTATAACATGAGAATAGTATATTATGTTATTTGGTTAATAAGTCTTTTGTTATAGCCTTTCTTTTCTCTGAGAAATAAGGAAACATAATATATTGATACCATTTTGTTTATTACAAAAAAAATTTAAAATATATATATATATATATATATATTTATATATATATATATATATATATATATATATATATATATATATATATATATATTTATATATATACACACACACACTAGTTGTCGAAGCCCGCCCAATGGGCGGGCACGCTTTGTGATTTTACTTTTTGTAATTTACACGCTCTTTATTACAATTGTTAATGACATATAAAATGGCATGACTTTTAATTATAATTTTGATGGTTTTTTAAGTTTGTTATATTAAATACAATAAAATAGAGGCAATTATTTATGATGTAAACATTGTTATCCGGATAAAAAAAATATATACAATCTTGAACTTGTAATTTTTGTTACGATATTTTGATGTTTCTTATACGTTTAACTTATTTAGTACTGGTGTTAAGAAAATAGATTGTTAAATCAAAAGTCAGAGTTTGATGACCAAGTTGTCATGGTTGGAGAATGGAAGTATATTATGAATGAAGTTGGATTTGCTGAAAATCAAGAGGTGAAGCTCTTGATGTTGGAGTGTTGTCAAGCAAAGGTGATGTTGTCCTTACAATGAAATGAATATTTGGCAGTTCAATGTTTATCCATAGACAATGAAGGTGACCTTATTTAATATTTATTTATAAAGATGTTTATTAGTTTAGTATATATCAAGTATGTTATGTAATTACAATATACATATCGTGGTAGCTTTAGGATTAGTTGAATGTGTATCTAAGTATAGAAAATGATTTTCAGCTTGTTTTTGAATTTTTTTGTAAAAATGTATTTAGGATGGAGGGGTTATCGAAGGTATATGTTGATTTATACTGCTAATGGTACGGGGATGCAGATATCCGATCAAATTAGTACTGCTTATAGTTATTATTATTGCTATTTAGGGGTTTGGATTATTGGCATGCATTGCTGTTTACTGATATTTAATATTGTTAGGAATATGTTTGTACTGAGCACGAATGATTTTGAAAAGGATATCTTAGTTTATGTAAGAACTACGTACATATCAAGTTCTAAAACATATTGGTAATTGCATCACATATTTTGTAAACACTTTACACGAGTGTTTAAGATATAGTCTTATTATTAATTGCTTGTTAATTGAAATATTGCACCTCTTTACATGGCTATCGATCAAGTTTTGTTTTCGATTACTCGTGTTAAGGGTTTTATTGGTTTTGGGAGTGTTTTTATATTTTGAATAACAGTTATATGGTTTGTGTTGTAGAGTTTTACGGCTGACGATTTTTTGTTTTAAACGTAACTCTTTTTCGTTTGATGTATAAGAACAAAGTATATGTGATAAACAATTATTTTGCTAATGCAATTGGCTTATAGGAAAATTTATTTAAACTAAATACGAAATAAAGCTTCTTTATATACAACGTTTGTTGTTGAGTTGGTGTATTTACCTTCTTCGTCACAACAGATGATTTTCAATCCCTTTCGGTTTTTGACTCTAGATACAGCCACATACAATTGACCGTGTGAGAAAACCGGTCGCTTCAGAAACAACCCTACTTGTGTTAATGTTTGGCCCTGACTTTTGTTAATAGTCATTGCGAAACACAAAGAAACTGGGAATTGCCGTCGGTTAAATTTAAATGGCATCTTGTTATCTGATGGGCTGAGAATCATACGTGGTACCGCGCAAATGGTACCAACGTTTCCTCCGGATATAATCTTTGCTTCAATTATATTTACACCCATCCGTTGAACCTGAAGCCTTGTTCCATTGCATAACCCAGCCATTTGGTCAATGTTCCTCATACACATAACTGGTGTTCCCACCTTTAATTTTAATATGTGATGAGGAATACCGGCAATCCGAATGTTGTTAAGGAAATCGCACGTGTATATTGACTCATTGAAATTTGTGTCTTGATCAACAATGCCAACTGTGTCAGTACTCTGGTATGTATGTTCTTCTCCGGAAAGGAGTTGTAGCATTCTATCGTTTACCATATCCACAAGCTCGTGCGTTGGTGCAAGGATTGCTTTTTCTTGGAAAAATGTTGGATTGTAAAGGTTGTCTTTTAAGTTGGGGTATGTTTCTTGTATTATTGATCCGATATGATCATCTGAGTCCGGAATTAACATATCATCTGGGAATTCGACGGTTGCTTGCCCATCGTTTTTACCTCCAATTGTTCCGTTCCCAATTGATAAAATCCAATCAGCGAAGTCTTGTCTTTCTTTTCGTTCGGTACTATCCGTTCCTGTTTTCAACCTCATGTTAACGGTTAGCTCCAATACAGTGCAATGCCGCCATAAATATGAAGAGTTTATAGCTGCGTGAACAACATTGTGCCTGGAGCCGTTTGTGATAACCGGTAGTATTTGTCTAAAGTCTCTGCCAAACAAAACAACTTTTCCTCCAAAAACGTATGAGGAAGGCTTAGATGGATATGTTCTGCATATATCCCTAAGCGTCCTATCCAATGCCTCATAGCAATGTCTATGATTCGTCAGAGCTTCATCCCATATTATTAGTTTACACATCCTTATCAAGTCAGCCAGTTCGCTGTCCGCTGAGATATGGCACATAAAATCATCTACTATATTTATTGGGATAGTGAACCGATAATGGGAAGTCCTACCACCTTGCAACAAAAGCGCTGCGATCCCACTTGATGCGACATTTAACACTATCTGTCCATCTGACCTTAGTGCAGCAGACAATGTCTTGTAAAGATATGTCTTTCCAGTCCCTCCATAACCGTACACGAAGAACATACCTCCATGTTCAGAATGAACAACATCCATTATTGTTTCGTATATCCCTTTTTGTTCATCTGTTAATGAACGATACATTTTTTTGTGTTGAACGCGTAACTCATATTTATTGTATCCCAACTCGGTCGATACCAGTCTGTTGTAATTTGCCATTGTGAACATTTCATTTGGCAATGTCATGTTTGGAATATTTCTCAAACTTTTGTTGTTACAAAGAAGCATGTGTTCTATATATGTCAGGCATATGTTTTTCCTTTGAATATCTGACAGTTTCAAATCTGAAAAAAAAAAAAAAAAAAAAAAAAAAAAAAAAAAAAAAAAAAAAAAAAAAAAAAAAAAACGTTAGCTTCTATGTTGTTGTGTGTTTGCTTTGAATAGTTATGTTGTCCATTTGTTTTATTTATATATATATATATTTTTTTTTTTTTTTGTTACTTTTTTTTATTGGAATTAAATTGTTAATTTTGAGTATGATTGAAGTAATTTATCACCTGGGTCGTTCCTTTTGACTTGCTCGATACGCTCGACATCAGTTGCCATTACTTCCCATGTTTTTTCGTAAACAACATCTGGCCGAGACATGCTGTCTGTCATGAGTAGCATGACATAAAATGTACGCAAATATGTTCCTGTTCCCCAATGGCTGGCTTCCAACAATCCATCGATGTATTCCTTGTCGTCAATCAACAGCCCTCTCGCTTGGCAAGCGTCTTTATATGTACCATACATGACACCCTCATATTTTTTAAAGTCAATCCAGTCCGTGGCACCTCTAACTTTGTTGAGTAATACTCGCAAATAGAACAATTCGCCCATAGATGGAGGGACATGATGGACACGTCCAATACACGCCCCTTTTTGCCTTTTAAACCTTTGCCTTTCTTCTTGCCTACATACATAGTGTTCTGGAAACTCGTGGTAGAGTAGTTTTCTAGCTTCTTCGTCTGTCTTGTTTGTTTCCATCCATGCAATAAACTTGGTTTCATTAACCGATTGCTTGTCCAATGTGAAATCAATAGATTCCGTTGCATCGAATATAACCGACAGTTCCCCTTCTAAGTGAAATGGCAATCTTTCAACAGGCGGAAACCTGTAATGTATATTGAATCCGTAAATTCTCCAAGCTGCTTCACATGCAGAAAGGTATCTACAATCGTAAAAATCCTTGACTTCATCGGCTTCTTCGTCTTCGAGAGTAGCAGTAACTCGATCAGATCCCTTATTTATGTATTTGAAAAGATATTTTATAGACCCAAGCTGGTTGCACCATTCTACATTAATATGTGATTGGTATCGACGAAGCAGTCCGGGGTTGTATGGAACGACGAATCCGTTGGGCAAATCCATTTTACTTTTTGTTATAGTAGACCCGTCATTCCTTCTTTTATAAATAGCATACCCTGATTCATCAATGAATGTTGTTTCATTAAACTCCTTTGGAAACTTCTTTGTGCATGATGCGTGTGCGTATTGCTCTAATTTTTATATCCACGCTTTGTCGTTGTGGTTTTAGTAGTATTCAAGTTTTAAATTTATATTTAGCCGACTTATCAATAACACACACTTTAACGAGCAGTGTACCCGATCAGTATGAATATAATGGTAAGTAGAGTGTCGATCACTAAGAGTGGAACGTATTATCTAGTTATTCTAATCAGTATTTTAATATCTTAAGTTAGCTATACAACCTAATCTAACGCAAGGGGGTTCAGCCTGAGAGACTGGCACAGTTTGGTTATGATTAAATAATAAACTAAACTAATGAGCACGAATCAGCGATTAGCACACACGTACACAGATAGATACTTGAGACAATAAGAAGACCTGTCCTGATAATTAAGTAGCTTGTCAACTTGTTTTATTGCTAGTTTTATATGAAGTGTATATAATTAACCCTTTATCGTTGGCTCTAATCTTATCGGCGAGTAAACCCTTAATGATTACTTATGTCTATTCTATTTATTTAGCGTCTCTTAAATAGGCGAGGAAGGGGCATGGCGACCCAAGCAATGCTCAGCTAGACACAGAGGTTATCAATGCACTAATAAAAGTCACCAAAGACATCAACATATAAACTTTAATTAATGGGAAAGCAATTTTAAGGGGTGCCCATGGTTTTCCGTAGTCACATGGAATCGGCCCATCAATCCTGATGAATTAAAGTGTACTAATACAATAAAACAAAACTACTTAATGAATTGAATACATGCAGGACCTTCTTACAGCTCTTGTATCTTCGTTTAGGGCGTGTCTTGTGCTGCTAACACGTCTGAATTCGGCTTAGGGTTTCTTCGGTCTTCGGTCTCTAAAGTCTCTAAGTCTTTATATTGCACATAAAATTCGTCTGACTTTGGGGTATTTATAGTTTCTGTCTGAGGGTTAGATGCGGCGCATAGGATAAGTAGATGCGGCGCATTGACTTAACTTCGCGTGGGGTCCAAGATTAATATATTCAGGAATATTCGTATACCGCCTTAGGATGCGGCGTAACTCCATTTATCTATGCGGCGCATGTCCTTTGCCGTCTTGGATTATAACTTGTGAAATCTTGATAGTGATGCGCCGTATGTAAGAAGTAGGATGCGGCGTATCTGGAGCAGAATGATCTTGATCTTGTACATTTCAATAGACTCTTAACTTCTTGCTTGTTTTGCTCCATAATTAGTCCAAAATCGCCCAGTTTCACATAATACTTGTTTTTTACCTGAGAATTACAAAAGTAAACATTAACGTATCAATTCTTACAGATAATATAATAAAACAAGTCAAATAAATAGGATAAATGATGGTAATAAAATGTACTTATTTGAGTTCATCAAATATCCCCCCACTTGAACTTTACTTGTCCCCAAGTAAACCTTAGAATTAATCTTATGAAAATGTATCCTAAAAGATATTAAGATTTATTTTTATATTTAAGCATGTATTCGTTTTGTCATAATTGCACAACCAAACACTTAACGAATTAGAGATAAAATAAAATATTTCGATAAAAGCAAATCTAATCGTTTAACTGTCCAGTCGTGACGAATATTCTATCATAAGCTTGGCAAGTATACGCATCTCCTCCACTAAAGCCAAGGAATAACAAGTCTAAAGCGGTAAAAAGGGTTTGTAGGCTAAGGGTTAATCATTCTTCTTAATCTCTATCGATCTCAAATTCCAGAAAAAGGCGACAAAATCACAAATACATGATCGAATCCACGAACACGATACTTGCAATTGCTCAAATCCTTAACTCGAATAGGCTAAAGATAGGACCAAGTAATCTTTACCAATAATATTATATCAAAAAGGGCGACAAAATCATAAATACATAGCCGAATCCACGACTACGATACTTAAGATTGCTCAAATCCCTAATCTCAATAAATCAAAGGTTTGGATAAGGAATGATATAGGGTATGGATAATAATTGGGATACAAATTGGTGTAAAATGAAAAATAAACAAAACAGATAAATTAAAATCCTAAGTGTGGTTAATCACTTTCCCAACCATCCCATGAATAAGACTCATATCATTGAATAACTCACGCTTTAACACTTGAAACACACGCTTTAGGTAGACACGAATTATACTCAACAAGATCTCAATCAAAGAATAACCTTAGTTGGCGTTCCCATAACAGCCAACTCCCATTCAATCCATAAATATAATATATAACAAATAGTGGTGATATCGACCACTTAATACAAAACTTTACATAAGTTGGTTAAAACAAACTTCCAACTTTTTCCTTTTTCTTTTTCTTTTCTATTTTTTTTTTCGATTTTTTTTTTTTTTTTTTTTTTTGACATCAACATATATGTGTAAAATTTCACAACTTTACTATCACCATTCTTTCCGGATAATTTTTCCATACTCTTCATACTTTCAGAAATAACTGTAATAGCGAAAGTAGTAAACAAACGAAAAATAAACTCAAAGATATACAATATTTACTTTCATACCAATTGCATTGTGCAATTTCCTGACTCAACCAAAGATAATGAATTACGCACGCGAACACAGGTAATGTAAGGAAACACACTTTGCCTAAAGCAGTTAACCAACCACGGATTTTAATCTACAGGGTAGGCTAAGGTGTAAGGGTGTAACGAAACATTATAACAAAGGTGTAAGAAACGAAAGGAATGGCTCTGAGTGTTTTTCTAGGGGTATCTTACTCTAAAAGTGAGAGTAACAAAGGGTTTATACGGGGGTTAACTAACCAGTGTAGTTAGTTAATATCACATAACATATAAAACCTATTTGGGTGTGATCCTAAAAATTTACCAATTTAGACAAGTCATTCCAATTATATAGATAATACTTATTATGGTGGTCTCGAATAGTATACAAGCCAAGTTCTAAAGTTTACAAGTCATCGGCACACTCATAGATTTGTGAATTTTGAAAAGTTCACAATTTTTGAAAATAATGTTATGTGTGCAGCTATGTAATTTAGACTTTAAACAAAAACATGCTAAAAATTTTAAATTTTGATATATTAAGCACATTTTAAGCATATTTTGAAAAAGTTTAGGACAAGTAAGTGTTCTAATTCTCCAATCCCCCCACTTAAGTTAAACAACGTCCTCGTTGTTTGTATCAAAGATTAAAAACTGGAAAATAAAAGAATTAGAACAGAAAAACTCCCCTGAGATTTGCTCGGTATGATCCTCCATTATTTGTATAAGAGCAAAAATCAACTTTCTTGTGGATGAGAACGTTTAAGCTTCATATTTGATGTATCCACAGGAAATGCAGGAATCTATAATACCATTCAGACTTTAATACACCTGAGTTAAGAAAGTTCAAACTTGCATAATACATTAGTAGTTAGAAAAAAAAATAAAACTTTAAAAATTAAACTGAAAATTGATGTTTGTTATATTTTTATTTTATTTTATTTTTCCAAAGAAATATTCGTGAAAATATTTCCCCGAGTCGTTCTCCCAACGAAGGTTTGACGGCGTTTAAGTCGATTCGGTGTCGTGAAAATGTGAAGTGAATAATTGAACGTGAATATTTTGGTGTTGTTTAAACTAAAATATGAAAATTTAAAATCAATCTACAATTAACAAATAAAATCACACAAAGATAAATCAAATAATGCAAATCCCGGGCTAATCCCGAGATTTATAAAACTAAAAATGAAGAAATAAACCTAAAATGCAAGATTAAAAACTCAAAGGACTGAAAATGTAATTTATAAAAAACTAATTTTATAAAAGAAGTTTAAGAAAATGTTTATAAAAACTAAAGGGGCTGAAAGTGCAAATTCGGAAAGTTGATTAAAACTAAAAATGTTTTGAAACAAAGATAGGGACCAAATTGTATTTTTTTGAAACTAGTTTAATACACAAAACGTTTTTAAATAAAGACAAGGGCTAAATTGTACTTTTCTAAAACTTACACAAGACTAAAAAAACGGGTTTAAACAAAGACGAGGACTGAATTGGACAAAGATGAATTCTAAGGACTGTTTTGTAAAATCAGTAAACTAAAAACGTTTTAAACTAATTAGCAGCCCAGGTTCGATCCTAGGCTGCTACAAATTATCCAAACTATATATTTTTTTTTTTAATTTTCTTCTTTTGAAATTCAACCAACAACTAATAAACACTACTTTTATGAAAAGAACAAGCTCAAACAAACTTAAATAAGCTGGAAAAACAGCTTATGGTCAGTTCAGTTGAGTTTTTACACTCAACTTGAAAACAGCCCACTAAGCTCACAATTAGGCTCAATTAAGCTAACCAAAAAAAACTAAAAAGTTAAAACCAAAAGTAGAAACTAATGACCAGCTATATGGACTAGCTTTTGCCCCAAAAATATTACTCTTAACTCAAACAGATTGCAAGCAAACTACTAAAGAACTGGAGCATATAACTGATTTCAGAATTTTGACTTTTAAGTATTTATGCAAAAAAATTGACTTTAATGAGTTTTGGATGATCAAATCTACTTACAAATGAAATAATAAGCTACAATGAAATGAAATTATGCTGAATTAACTACTTATGCACCTACAAATGAGATTATGCAACCTATATATCCAACAGTTAACAAATTAAAGTGATAAAAAGAGAATTTGACTATTTGCTAACAACCTACCAAATTTTATGCTAATTTTAACTAATATGTGACTAAGGTATTCTACTTATGCAGAAAAATCAATAAGAGAGAAGCATAAACACAAGAAACAGCCTAATCCCAAACACCTCTTTATTGACTGAAATGGAACTAATATGAAGTAGTCATAAGATATAAGCCTAAACTCAACCATACAAGCTCCAATACTGTTTCATTAATCAGATTAAAGCTTCAACTTGACAGGTATAGACAACTACAAACTCAGAATCCAAATTATGCTAATTATGACAGATTTTAAGTGAGCAATTTATAAAGTAAAACTTATACTATCACAATCAATCAAACTCACTCAAATAAACTCAAATTGCATTAAACTAAACTAAGAGAACAGCAAACTACAAATCTAAAACAGAATCTACTAGATGAAATCAGAAACTTGAAATTGAGAGCAATACTTACAAAAGCTTTTCCCAAGCTGAACAGGGGAATCAATTTACCCAAACCTATCTTTAATCGGCTCCAATAACACCATAAATCATTCAAATCCAACACCATAAAACCAGGAATCAATTACATGAGCAAACCTTAACTTTCATTGACTGAATTTGAATTTTATTTGAAATTGAAGCAGAAATAAACTAAACAAGAGTTGCAGAAGCTAAGTTTAAACTTTAATGAGTTAAATGAATTGATAAAACAGCTTATAAATTGCAGAATATTAAAACTTAATTGCATTAATAAAACAGTTGAGTACAAGTCTTTAAAAACAGAAATTTAATAAGCTCAGCTACAATTATGATAAACTACTCCTACTGCTACCCTAAGTTCTAACCTACTCCTAATAAACTAACCACTAACTAGCTAACCATAAAATCGTGAGTAAGAGGGGCTATATATAGCCTTTCTGAGAAGCTTCTGGGTCTTGCCACCTTGGCGATCCGTGTGCACATGAGCTGCTAACCACCCTTGGATCCTTTCTTTCTTCCCACGCTTCATTCTTGGCCCTTAGATCAAAATAGTGACACGGCTCGACCAATCAACTGCCCACACGTGTCCCTTATGCTGTCAGATGCTTCCAGAAGAACTAATGATTGGGTAATAATTTTTTGTACGAGGTAATTTTTGGGTGTGGTTATTCTAGGGTTCGGTAGTGAATTTTTGGGGAAGAACTTTTGGGCGCGCGTTTGAGTGGGAAAGGGATAAGTGAATGTGTTTTTATTTTTTTTCTTTTTGACTCTTTGACCGAGTGGGGTTTTATCTTTTGACCCGGGTATGTTTTGGTGGATCGGGTCGAACGGGTAAAGGAATTGGGCTTGTGGGTTTAAAACGTGGGCTGGGTTTAGGTTGGATAGGTAATAAAGGTTTAGTTGTAGAATTTATGATTTAGATTTAGTATAAGGACCATATGTGTATAATGTGAAATTTTAGGGACTATTTCTGCCAATCTTCTCAAAATTAATCCAAGGGCTGATCTTGACATTCTTTGATTCTTCAAGAGTTGACTTTGACTTTTTGAGCTCATTTACTTTCCCGGCTTCGGCTTTGACACTCTCCCAAATCTCGTGCTCGTTTCCCGGCTATTTCTTTATTTTTGTCCTTTTCTTCGATATCCGTGCCTGCATATGTAAAAGCACAAAAACACAATATATTTGGCATTTTGGTCGGGTTTTTGGTCTATTTGGGTCCGGTTTTGGTCAAGAAAAGGTATGTGTTTTAGCACATACCAAAATCCCCCAGACTAAGTATTGCAATGTCCTCATGCAATGTTATAAAAACTCCCCATTTTCCTTTTTATTCTATTTTTGTATTTTCTTATTATTCATGTGACGGCTTTTGTTGACAATCATTATCTAACGATAACTTTTAGGATCACGGAGCAGGAAACACGACTCATGAAGAAGTGACCATATGGATAAAATTCGTCGTCCCTGATTTTTCACGAGTCCCCAAACTAAGCTTAAAAACGAAATCATTGTCATTTACAAGTTAGATTGCCAACACTACTCAAAAAAGCTAATTGTGGACTTCTTGCTCCCAATTTCCTATTTTTCCTCTATTTATTTTATTTTTGGTGAGAAATGAATTTCTTCATATTCTCGTTTCGATAATTTTTTTAAGCCGATAAAGATACCAAGTTTAGACGCTAAGTAGTTTCCAAACCTTCCCTCGAAAACCGTTGCATACAAAAATGAGGTCCACATCAAGGTCTCTGATTTAACACGATTTTGAGAATATCCCTTTTATTTGCGACCGAAACAACTCATCTACGAGTCCAGAGACGGAAGCCTTTATTAGGATACCTCGGAGTCGAAATTTGGCATTTTTAACATTATTAAGCACTTATTATTAATCCTTGGCCCTTTATAACAATCACAACATCGGCTGCGAACCGGCAAGATGTGATAGTCTATTATGACCTTGGAATTTTTCCTCTGCCTTTATTAGAAGTCTACAACATCGGCTGCGAACCGGCAAGATGCAGAAAACTTTTTATGGCTTTGGATTATTTATATATTATTCATTATATATTTTGCCAAATCCCGAGTCCTACGGCTTTTATAACAATCCCAACATCGGTTGTGAGCCGGCAAGATGGAATAGTCTATTACACCGTAACACTGGCAGTACCTTGATGTGTACCCAACTTTCATAAGCAAGGATTTACTTAAGAAGGATTAAAAACTAAATTTCGCCAAAACCAAAATAGCTTTAATTATTTATAGAGTATTATTTTCGGTGAAACAAGCTGATGGGAACAAAAAGCCACAAGTAACTTTGATGAGCTTTAAAGAGATCCAACTACTCCACGTTTAGCAATCTAACTTATAAACAACTCTATCATTTCTCGTTCTTCGCAAATTTAAAATCTTAAATAATAAGATCCGCGAATGCTTAGCCTTATAATCAAGCCATGCATATATAAAGTCGAATACGGGAACTTGCAAACTCTTGAAAAGAATTCGCGTTTTCTAGCTCCTTATGTAAAAGACTAGCACAAGCTTATAGATTATAAATGGTTAAGGGGACAAGCTAGGGCTCAACACGCCCGGTCAAGTCAGAATTTTATTCCTACTCTCTCCAGCGGAAAGTCAACAAAAATGTCAAAATTTATTATATTTTTGGAAAAAAAATTTTAAATTTTCTCATTTTTTGGGTTTTTTCAATTTTTGAGAAAAAAAACGGGGTTGCATGAGAAATCGGCAAAAATGCAAGGCAAAAATCAGATCGAAAGATCACCCCCCCAGACTAGAACGAGACATTGTCCTCAATGTCTTAAAGGTAAGGGTTCTCCTACAAAAATCTAAGGCCGTTTATTAATTATGCCAAAAGATAAATGTAAACGATAAGATTTTAGGATATCGGATAAGCAGCGAATGATGAAACTCGAGTAGCGTGAAGGAAACTACGAGCACGAGAGTCTTCATCATCGGCATTCCTGGACACATCACAGAAAACACGAAACACAAGATATGGAAGAGGTAGCCCTCCTCACTCATTTTATTAGAAAAGAGAAAAGAAGATAGAAGGATATGCATGGGGTGCCTCCCACGAAGCGCTTGTTTTTGGTAACCGAGTCACATGAGCTTGACTCGACCCCGAATTTATTTGTTCTTGGGGGAGCAAGAGGAATGGACACCTTGTAACGGACACCTGGCACAAAGAACGGAGATGCCGGGGTCGAAGACGGTATCCTCACTCCCGGTGGAGTGAATGAGAAGAGAAATGATGGGATAAGTGAAGAATGGGTGAAACACACGGATGGTGAAAGCATAAACATCATTGGAATCACGGGTGGGTTGGGTGGACAAAATAGTAAGCACGGGATCATCAATATCATAAGTCACGTCCACCACTCCATCAATTACTTTATTCACACCGGATCCAAGATCTACATCCGGTGGTTTCGCGGGTGGACGAGAAGACGGTAAATCAAAGATAAATGAATCAGCCTCAGAAAGTAAATCATCATCATTAATTTCTTCAATAAGACCATTCTCGTCATTCTCAATACCCGATGGTATCGAGTCATCCGAAACAAGAAATCGATCGACATCCTCTAAAAGAGGGTCACGTGACGGATTATCGGAAATATTGCTCAAAATAAGTTCGGAGTCGATTTTAAAATCAAAACGCTCATAATCCGGAAGAGAAATATCAGCATGAATAGTGGGGCTGCCACTACTCTTCTCTTCAAATCGAAAAATTTCAAGCTCGGGTAAGAAATCACTATCCATATCGGGGATAGGAAATGAAGAAGTCGGAGGATCATTTAATGCCTCGATCTTAGAAATGAGAAGATAAATTGTAGATAATTTCTCACGAAGAACATCATCTTGGATTTCAGTATCATTATCTTCTTCATCCTCTTCTTCTAAGCTGACGAGCTCAGAAGGTGACTCCTCTACATAGTCGATGTCTCCACAAGATAACGAATCGTCATCATCAGATTCGGAGAACATCTCAACACTATCATTCGGATTGTCAAGAGGCGGTAACTCACACTCTTCAGCCGTATTAAAAACATATTTTTCAAAGTCGGATGAAGAATCCTTGAGCTCGGGCTCCAAAGGATCTGACGGCTCAACAATTATGAACGAAGTGGAATCATCAATAACAATGCTCGAAGAACATCTTGAAGAATCCGGAGGTGGGACAAGTGGTGTGCTCTGAGAGCTAGGAATTTCCACCACTTCCGTTATGGACTCCGGTTCTTGTTCGTGAAGATAAGGTAAGTCGTTTTTTCTAAACACCGTTTTAAGCTCAACACGTTTGCTCGACACACTCTTAACCGTAAATCGTGAAAGGTTCGGATCAAATCTCGACGGTTTAGGAGGAACCATTGATTCTTGGACAACCGTAGGTTGGACGTATTTAGCACTTCCATTGTTAGTGGAAAGTACCGGGTCCTTTGTCACCTCGGTTTCTCGTTCCATTTCCCTCACCGGAGAGGGAATAGGGATCGATAGTCCATTATCAATACGACATTTCGACATTTTTGACAAAGCTTGAAGTTGTTCAATGTGGATCTTAAGAGCCTTAAGTTCAAAGAAATCATCCTCGTAACCCTCGTTGGGTGCTTGGAGTGACTCCGAAATGGTGGGTTTGTCATTATCACACAAATTTGGCTTATACTGAGAATTTTCAAATGACTCCCCACAAGGCTCAAAACTAGGCGTATACGGTTCTTGCTCATAAGAGTTTTGAGAAGGAAGATTGAAATCATTTTGAGGATATTCGGAAATGTTCGGATTAAAATCATAAGAGTATGAATTTTCAGCTTCCGAAGCACAAAATGAACAAAATCCATTGATAATATTTCTTCTACACCTCTCGCAAGTACACCGTTGACAATAAGTCGATGACGGATCTAACAAATCTCCACATATATCACAATAACATTGATCGAACGAAGGATAATCGGGTTGTGGTGGGTAATTGGAAAAATTCGAAGGATAGTCGAATGAATTCGGGTTTTGATCATAAGCAAATGAATTACTCGAACCACAAAACAAACAACTTCCGTTTTGAATATCATTTCCACAATTAAAACAAGTGCACGGAGGCGGCGGTGGAGGGTAATCGGGAACGTTTGAAGAATTGTTGAACGAATTTTGATCATACGTGTGAGAATTACAATTCCAACAAATTCCATCATGAATATTACTACCACATTGCTCGCATGTACACCAAACACACACCCCTCCGAAGAACGGTTCTCCACACTTAACACAAGTTGGATCCATAAGAATTAAACATAAGAGGGTGTGAGAAGAAGAATCAAACTTTAGAGGGTAAGAAGATCAAGAATCAAACGGTATAGAGGGTAAAAGAAGAGAATCAAACATGAAGAGGATAACGGAAAATCTTTTTGGTTTTTCATAAAAATAAAAATCAAATTGAAAAAGAAAATATTTTTTTGGGTTTTTATATTCAACAAAAAATTAGATTTATTATCTTTTTGGTGATCGTTAATCAACCGTACTCGTTTCTTTCAAAACTACGCGCAGCGTGGCGGGAGAGAAGAATGGATCTCTCTTCGGTCTGCAATTTAATGTCAAGACCTCCTTAAACCCCGTAATTAGGTTGTAGCAAAGAAATAATCCAAGAAACGTTTAACTTCACGATCTCTTTTGTTGTTATTACGGAATGGTTTACAACCGCCCTCCTTCAACGGAAGACCGAGGATTTATTATTAATGGTGAAAACACTTTAGGAAAAGTGTTTTTTTTTTTTTTTTTTTTTTTTTTTTTTTTTTTTTTTTTTGGTATTGTGAATACTTGGTGACAAGTATTCAAATGGTTTTTTTATTTATTATTATTATTATTATTTTTTTATTTTTTTTTATTTTATTATTTATTTTTATTTTTCAAAAACAATTTATTTACAAAACAAGACGATAACTTCCACGGGGAAGGTTCTTCAATACACAAAATACGATACGAATCAACGACAACGTTTCAAGCCTTCCCCGGCAGCGGCGCCATTTTATTTGATGTTTGTTATATTTTTATTTTATTTTATTTTTCCAAAGAAATATTCGTGAAAATATTTCCCCGAGTCGTTCTCCCAACGAAGGTTTGACGGCGTTTAAGTCGATTCGGTGTCGTGAAAATGTGAAGTGAATAATTGAACGTGAATATTTTGGTGTTGTTTAAACTAAAATATGAAAATTTAAAATCAATCTACAATTAACAAATAAAATCACACAAAGATAAATCAAATAATGCAAATCCCGGGCTAATCCCGAGATTTATAAAACTAAAAATGAAGAAATAAACCTAAAATGCAAGATTAAAAACTCAAAGGACTGAAAATGTAATTTATAAAAAACTAATTTTATAAAAGAAGTTTAAGAAAATGTTTATAAAAACTAAAGGGGCTGAAAGTGCAAATTCGGAAAGTTGATTAAAACTAAAAATGTTTTGAAACAAAGATAGGGACCAAATTGTATTTTTTTGAAACTAGTTTAATACACAAAACGTTTTTAAATAAAGACAAGGGCTAAATTGTACTTTTCTAAAACTTACACAAGACTAAAAAAACGGGTTTAAAAAAAGACGAGGACTGAATTGGACAAAGATGAATTCTAAGGACTGTTTTGTAAAATCAGTAAACTAAAAACGTTTTAAACTAATTAGCAGCCCAGGTTCGATCCTAGGCTGCTACAAATTATCCAAACTATATATATTTTTTTTTAATTTTCTTCTTTTGAAATTCAACCAACAACTAATAAACACTACTTTTATGAAAAGAACAAGCTCAAACAAACTTAAATAAGCTGGAAAAACAGCTTATGGTCAGTTCAGTTGAGTTTTTACACTCAACTTGAAAACAGCCCACTAAGCTCACAATTAGGCTCAATTAAGCTAACCAAAAAAACTAAAAAGTTAAAACCAAAAGTAGAAACTAATGACCAGCTATATGGACTAGCTTTTGCCCCAAAAATATTACTCTTAACTCAAACAGATTGCAAGCAAACTACTAAAGAACTGGAGCATATAACTGATTTCAGAATTTTGACTTTTAAGTATTTATGCAAAAAAATTGACTTTAATGAGTTTTGGATGATCAAATTACTTACAAATGAAATAATAAGCTACAATGAAATGAAATTATGCTGAATTAACTACTTATGCACCTACAAATGAGATTATGCAACCTATATATCCAACAGTTAACAAATTAAAGTGATAAAAAGAGAATTTGACTATTTGCTAACAACCTACCAAATTTTATGCTAATTTTAACTAATATGTGACTAAGGTATTCTACTTATGCAGAAAAATCAATAAGAGAGAAGCATAAACACAAGAAACAGCCTAATCCCAAACACCTCTTTATTGACTGAAATGGAACTAATATGAAGCAGTCATAAGATATAAGCCTAAACTCAACCATACAAGCTCCAATACTGTTTCATTAATCAGATTAAAGCTTCAACTTGACAGGTATAGACAACTACAAACTCAGAATCCAAATTATGCTAATTATGACAGATTTTAAGTGAGCAATTTATAAAGTAAAACTTATACTATCACAATCAATCAAACTCACTCAAATAAACTCAAATTGCATTAAACTAAACTAAGAGAACAGCAAACTACAAATCTAAAACAGAATCTACTAGATGAAATCAGAAACTTGAAATTGAGAGCAATACTTACAAAAGCTTTTCCCAAGCTGAACAGGGGAATCAATTTACCCAAACCTATCTTTAATCGGCTCCAATAACACCATAAATCATTCAAATCCAACACCATAAAACCAGGAATCAATTACATGAGCAAACCTTAACTTTCATTGACTGAATTTGAATTTTATTTGAAATTGAAGCAGAAATAAACTAAACAAGAGTTGCAGAAGCTAAGTTTAAACTTTAATGAGTTAAATGAATTGATAAAACAGCTTATAAATTGCAGAATATTAAAACTTAATTGCATTAATAAAACAGTTGAGTACAAGTCTTTAAAAACAGAAATTTAATAAGCTCAGCTACAATTATGATAAACTACTCCTACTGCTACCCTAAGTTCTAACCTACTCCTAATAAACTAACCACTAACTAGCTAACCATAAAATCGTGAGTAAGAGGGGCTATATATAGCCTTTCTGAGAAGCTTCTGGGTCTTGCCACCTTGGCGATCCGTGTGCACATGAGCTGCTAACCACCCTTGGATCCTTTCTTTCTTCCCACGCTTCATTCTTGGCCCTTAGATCAAAATAGTGACGCGGCTCGACCAATCAACTGCCCACACGTGTCCCTTATGCTGTCAGATGCTTCCAGAAGAACTAATGATTGGGTAATAATTTTTTGTACGAGGTAATTTTTGGGTGTGGTTATTCTAGGGTTCGGTAGTGAATTTTTGGGGAAGAACTTTTGGGCGCGCGTTTGAGTGGGAAAGGGATAAGTGAATGTGTTTTTATTTTTTTTCTTTTTGACTCTTTGACCGAGTGGGGTTTTATCTTTTGACCCGGGTATGTTTCGGTGGATCGGGTCGAACGGGTAAAGGAATTGGGCTTGTGGGTTTAAAACGTGGGCTGGGTTTAGGTTGGATAGGTAATAAAGGTTTAGTTGTAGAATTTATGATTTAGATTTAGTATAAGGACCATATGTGTATAATGTGAAATTTTAGGGACTATTTCTGCCAATCTTCTCAAAATTAATCCAAGGGCTGATCTTGACATTCTTTGATTCTTCAAGAGTTGACTTTGACTTTTTGAGCTCATTTACTTTCCCGGCTTCGGCTTTGACACTCTCCCAAATCTCGTGCTCGTTTCCCGGCTATTTCTTTATTTTTGTCCTTTTCTTCGATATCCGTGCCTGCATATGTAAAAGCACAAAAACACAATATATTTGGCATTTTGGTCGGGTTTTTGGTCTATTTGGGTCCGGTTTTGGTCAAGAAAAGGTATGTGTTTTAGCACATACCAAAAATCATCAGGTCAGTCGATACGCCGTATCTTATGGAAGAAGATACGCCGTATCGAGCCTGGAATAAATACGAATCAGAATAGAAGATGCGTCGCATCCTTAACCAGGGATGCGCCGCATTAAAATACTGACAGAAAGTTTTAAAGTCAAAAATAAAAATGCATAAAATAAAAATGCATAAAATAAAATAAGATATGACCAGTGCAGGCGATGCGTCGCATCTTAGGATGGAGATGCGCCGTATCTTCTGCAGGCCTGACAGACTCGACACAGAACAGAAAAGTAAAAATTTTCCGGGTTGTCTCCCGGTCAGCACTTGTCTTTATTCCAGAGTCTTCAAGTTAGACTCACGTTCAGCTCCTTATTTTGTTCTTGTTACGTGCCATCCTTCTTCTTTCATACGAAAGATGTTCCCGTATAGCTCCGCAACATTTTCTTCCGTTCGACTTAATCTAATATATGCTTTGGTCTTCGTCGCAACATATTCCTCATCAGGTCCCAAAGAGTATTTGATGACTTTAATTTTTTCAGAAATAATCATGGGTGGCTTATTATAAGGGATCCCAAGTAGTCGACACTTTCTCTTGATGAATTCTTCTTCGTCTTTATCAACAAACTCGAAATAAGGATCCTCATTCAAATAGTCATCAAGTTCATCAATCAATTCTCCACGCGACTCATCGTTATTAGCAGAGGGATCATAATTAACCACGTTAAAGGATTGATAATAATCTTGAATCTCATCCCACTCTCTTTTCAATTCCCATTGCAAGCGTCGACTAAGCTTTGTGTAATCATCAAATTGTCCATGCACCCATTCCCAGAAAGTAGTGTCCGATGCTCCCTTAAGTTCTTTTAAGTAGTTGATTATACCTTTTTCTTGCAAAGCCTCTGCTTTACGTGGGCAGTCTTCAACTTTTTCATACCAATCGTCGTCTTCAAAGTATACATCGTTTCCAACCCGTTTCATTCCAATTATACTTCCCCCATTACAGGTTCCATCATTCTTATAATCACAGGTTGGCCATTCACTACTTCCATCCATGAAGCAGAAAGGTGTACAAGTGTGATTAATATGCTCAAATTCCAATGGTTTATCCCAAACCCATGGTATTTGGTCATTCCATTCGTAGTACCAGGTGTTTTTGAAATCATCATAAGTTTTGAATCCTGGTAGATCTCCAGTTAGCACATCAGCGTCAATTTGAAGAAGGTAATTAAATTCTTTGAACTGTTTGCACAAGGGTGTCTCATAATTGAACACATCAATGTCTATGCTGAATAATTCTTCAACGCCTTCCTTGATTGTTGAATTGTCGTCTGACGATCCATTGTTGCTCTCTACTTCCTCATCTTCACCTCTCATCCAATATACCCATAACACATCTTTAGTAGCACGGTCCATGCTCTTATGGTTATTGAACTTACTAGCTAACCAATTTGAAAAATCAACATTGTTAGGATCGTGGTTAACGTCAAAGCTAGTGTTACCAATCATGTTCCTTCTTATCTCCATGAACTCATTAAATTGTTCTTTAAAACTTCGTGTCAACCATGAAGTCACAATCCGTTTGACTTCATTCATAGGAGCAAATTTGGGATTGCCGTATTTAAGTTCAAGCCACTCTTCTAAAGAGATATCCATCAACCTTACCAACTTTCCATGAAATAGTATTTCCGATTCAGCATACATTCTTTCGTTATCCAGATAGCTTTTATCTAATCCCCAATACTGTTCGGAATAAGGCATATAAGAAGTTTGTATAGGTTGGACTTCATAGCTTTTGTTGCTCGATTTGTTGACTGCATTTGCTGAGTTCATGTATTCAATTTGGAATTTCCCATCTTTTTCTTCGATAGTAGTCCAAGTTAATCCTTTAGATTCAATGATGGGCCATAAGAGTAACAATTCATCTTCAGTGTAGCTCATTAGTAAATCGTAAGAGAATATCCCATCTTCAATATTGCATAAGCGTTGGAATTCCTTATAAGTAGCTTCAAGAGGGGTCTCCCAAGAGAATAAATCGGCATTAATCATGAGCACATTGAAGTTGACATCGTCGAAAACTTCCACTTCGAATGAATCCGAAAGCGAGAGTTCTTTAGCAAGATATCCGTTCACTGACATGTCTTCCATATCAAAACCTGTCATCATAGGTAAAATCGTCAGTAGGATTTGTTCGCTAGAAGAGAAATTAATGAATTTAGAAACGGATATAAATATAACTGATATCTGCAAACGATGCGCCGTATCCAGAAAAAGTTGGATACGCCGTATCTTATAAAGTTAAAATTTAATCAGACTTTTATTCAGAAAGCAGATACGCCACTTAGAATTTAGAATGCGCCGTATCAGTTTAATTATCAAAAATCAACGTATCTAATTTTAGCAAATATAACCGATTTTTGATTTTGAAGATGCGCCGTATCGATAAAAATCGATGCGTCGTATCTGCTTAATAATTCGAAAACTGTTTTTAATTAAAAATAATAAATACGCCGTATCTGCAAAAACAGATGCGTCGTATGGCGTTACGGTTTAGAAAAAATTCTTATTAAAAACAGAATACGCCGTATCTTGGGGAAAGATGCGTCGTATCGAATTTAGTAAACGCGTTGTATTTTATAAAAATTAAACGCAATACGCCGTATCTATTAGAATGGATGCTCCGTATCGTTTGAATCAGCTCAGTACAACGAAAGCAGAATACAGAAAAACAGAAAAAATAAAAACAAAAATAAAATCAAACAAAAATAAACAAAAATAAAAGAAAAATAAAAACACACAAAAACAGAAAATATGCAAATAATACAATGAATGCAATTTAACTAATATACAACGGAGTTAGCGGTTAGAATCTAAAAATTAAAAAGAAAACCTAATAAAAATACTAATCAAATTAACAGATAATAACAATTCACTCCCCGGCAACGGCACCAAAAACTTGATGCGTGTGCGTATTGCTCTAATTTTTATATCCACGGTTTGTCGTTGTGGTTTTAGCAGTATTCAAGTTTTAAATTTATATTTAGCCGACTTATCAATAACACACACTTTAACGAGCAGTGTACCCGATCAGTATGAATATAATGGTAAGTAGAGTGTCGATCACTAAGAGTGGAACGTATTATCTAGTTATTCTAATCAGTATTTTAATATCTTAAGTTAGCTATACAACCTAATCTAACGCAAGGGGGTTCAGCCTGAGAGACTGGCACAGTTTGGTTATGATTAAATAATAAACTAAACTAATGAGCACGAATCAGCGATTAGCACACACGTACACAGATAGATACTTGAGACAATAAGAAGACCTGTCCTGATAATTAAGTAGCTTGTCAACTTGTTTTATTGCTAGTTTTATATGAAGTGTATATAATTAACCCTTTATCGTTGGCTCTAATCTTATCGGCGAGTAAACCCTTAATGATTACTTATGTCTATCCTATTTATTTAGCGTCTCTTAAATAGGCGAGGAAGGGGCATGGCGACCCAAGCAATGCTCAGCTAGACACAGAGGTTATCAATGCACTAATAAAAGTCACCAAAGACATCAACATATAAATTTTAATTAATGGGAAAGCAATTTTAAGGGGTGCCCATGGTTTTCCGTAGTCACATGGAATCGGCCTATCAATCCTGATGAATTAAACTGTACTAATACAATAAAACAAAACTACTTAATGAATTGAATACATGCAGGACCTTCTTACAGCTCTTGTATCTTCGTTTAGGGCGTGTCTTGTGCTGCTAACACGTCTGAATTCGGCTTAGGGTTTCTTCGGTCTTCGGTCTCTAAAGTCTCTAAGTCTTTATATTGCACACAAAATTCGTCTGACTTTGGGGTATTTATAGTTTCTGTCTGAGGGTTAGATGCGGCGCATAGGATAAGTAGATGCGGCGCATTGACTTAACTTCGCGTGGGGTCCAAGATTAATATATTCAGGAATATTCGTATACCGCCTTAGGATGCGGCGTAACTCCATTTATCTATGCGGCGCATGTCCTTTGCCGTCTTGGATTATAACTTGTGAAATCTTGATAGTGATGCGCCGTATGTAAGAAGTAGGATGCGGCGTATCTGGAGCAGAATGATCTTGATCTTGTACATTTTAATAGACTCTTAACTTCTTGCTTGTTTTGCTCCATAATTAGTCCAAAATCGCCAAGTTTCACATAATACTTGTTTTTACCTGAGAATTACAAAAGTAAACATTAACGTATCAATTCTTACAGATAATATAATAAAACAAGTCAAATAAATTGGATAAATGATGGTAATAAAATGTAATTATTTGAGTTCATCAGTGCATTTGTTCTTTACGGTGCAAGGGCAGGTCGGTCGCTGAGGGCCGCACGGACCATGCATCATGTAATCAGTTACAATTTTGTATAGTTCCGGATCCTCAAGCTTGTCCGGGATTTCAGCGGAAATGAAGCGATCAATTTGTGCTGGGGTCATTATTTTATGTTCTGCCTCCATAAAAAGTAATATGTGAGCATGTGGAAGTCCTCTTTTTTGGAATTCGATTGTGTAAACAGCTGCATTAATAACATAATATCAGATATATAATATATAAAAGAATACTTGTTGGGAGATAATCATGTTAGGGAATATAGTTGTAAAGTAAATACCCGCTTTGAGCTTTCCAAAATAGTGCCGATCTTTAAAGTCTCGCATAAGGGTGTCCAGTTTTTGTTTAAAAACTCGAGAAATTGCATCTGGCCTATCTTCTGACTTCAAGCCCCTCTCAGCTACAAAGCGTGAAATTTCCGGCCAATTCGGGTTGCACGTAAATGTAATAAAGAGGTCCGGGAATCCATAAACCTTACAAATTGTCATGGCATCCAGATAATTTTGCATCATATACCTTGGGCTCCCAGTAAATGACGAAGGTAAGATTACTTTTTTCCCTCGTAGTTTCACACCAGAATTTTGGTCTTCAGCCAATTTTGCCAATTTCGAGTATGTTTCGCTTCTCAAGTCTTTTTGTTGCTTTCGTATGAATGACATCCTTTCAGATTCAACCATAGTGTATGCATCGACAATGAACTGCTGAGTAAGCCGCCTTGCAATTAGACACATAGAAAAAACACCTGGCCTTTCTTGTAGTCTGTATGAAAAATACTCTTTCATTGTTACCCTTGTTTTTTTGTTTGTTTGTGTGTGATCAGTAATACCAAAATGGTATATGTCTGTTCGATAACCATCCTCAGCATACGGGAACAACAGAGGATATTGTAGTGCGAGATATGAAGGATGTAATTCGCTGATCCTTCTCTTACCTCCCTCCTGCATGTGTAGAATAATGTCCCTTTTATTTGTTGTGCTGTCAAAATCGCCCACAATTAGTGCCGCAACTTCAGAAGCAGTCGGTAGGTTATAATTCCTACCATCTCGCTCTCTTGTACCAACGAGACGTATTTTTAATTTATTCCTGTCTCTTTCAGATACAAATCGTTCACCCGCCATTCGAAATTGAGCAACTAATGGGTTGATGGAATCAAGCATGTCACGTAACTCAACTGTTAGTTTGTGGTCTATGCCGTGGTTCTCTGTTGGGGTTGCGGTGCCGCTGACGCAGTTACAAATATAGCAAGTTAAATACGGATTTGTAACATAATGTATGCAACGACAATCGCAAGTTTTACTAAGATATAATCAAAACACAAAATATTTTTAATATTACATCATAAGATTTGGCACCATACCTGAAACAATTTATCCTATTTTGGATTTCATTGTCAGAATCGTAAATATATAGTTGTGCAAACATTGGAGGTTCACCTTCATTTTGCAATAATGAACCCATTAAGTGGTAATTTTCACCTTGTATTATGTAACAATATGCACCATATCCTTGATTTACCGACGTGTTGATGCGTGGTTTTGCTACCTTACAACAGGTTTTACCTCTCGAGGGATCTCAAGAGGCTTGCAATTCCCACCAGGCAGTGTACCTGACCGATGTAGTATAGTGTAGTGGCAAGTACCGGGGGATTGATCGTTCTCTAGGGGAATAGTGTCGTTAGGATTGAAAAACTACTCTAATAGGTCTAAGGGTGAGGGAAGATTCTTTTTGTATTTTTATATTTTTATAAAAGCAAGTAAAATCTCGGGTTTGAAGGAGTGGGCGGAATTAGTTGCTAGTCAACTAACCCAAATAACTACAATTGCAAATAAAAT
The DNA here is from genome assembly GCA_021014915.2 of Artemisia tridentata subsp. tridentata. Taxonomy (NCBI): domain Eukaryota; kingdom Viridiplantae; phylum Streptophyta; class Magnoliopsida; order Asterales; family Asteraceae; genus Artemisia; species Artemisia tridentata. The sequence goes on along the minus strand of CP139501.1, from coordinate 264,761,331 downwards.
AAAATAACTGAAAATAAAAAGGTTGTGGAACTTATATGGAGAGAAATGTGTTTACTTAGATTTCCTTACTCCCTAACTATTTTTTTACCGGTTGATTAGTGTGTATTAATTGCGTGGATGACGGGTGTATTCCTTAATACCAATCGTGGGGTGGCGTACGTACTTCCCCAACTCTACAAACTCCTACTTCACTCCTATGTCGAGCCGGCTAAGAAGCTCCTAACATGGGATCATTAGAATTCGCTCATGCATTAAATACAACCATAAAAACCTTAGTACGCATTGGTTCATGTTTCTTAAGACGTTCAAGCAAGTTACCGTATAGGAGGTTAGCCAGTTTTCTTAAGCCTAACATCGATAAACAATCATCCAATACAATTAATAACACACCAACAACCAATAATCAATAATTAGGTTTCATTAGATCTAAGCAAACACAAGATAAATCTAGCCTAGCATGTTAAATAAAAGACAAGAACAAGATATAATCAAACAACACATAGACATATTGAATGATTAATTGATTACTTATCTTCAATTGAACATGGGAGATCCAAGGGTATAAAACCCTTAAAAATGGCAGAAAAATCGTCTTAGGGTTTCTCCTCACAAAGTTGCACACTAATGACTAAAAATTATGAAAGTATATATAGGAAAACAGATCTGACGGCGTCACGTTATAGAGTGTGACGCCGTCACCTCGCCGCGGTTAGGGTTTCTTGATGGCCTTCTTGACGCCGTCCCCTTTTAATCTTCCAAAATCCTCTTTGGCTTATCAAGGGTTGACGGCGTCACACTAGGGCTTGACGCCGTCACAGGTACTTTTTAGCAGATTTTTGAGACTTTGTCGTTTTCTTCACTTTTATGCTCCAAAAACGTCCAAAATGCTTCCTTTTCCAAATTTCTTCTCCAAAGTACCTAAAATGACAAAAGGAACGATTTAGGGCAATATTTGATCAAATAAATACGATTTATGGCTTAAATGACCCCCTAAAAGCGGTACACTTTTCGCTTCATCAAATACCCTTACACTTGAGATTTGCTTGTCCTCAAGCAAATGCGCTTTTATTCTGATCAAAATACAAGTTAGGGGTCATTTAACGCTAATATAAAAGTAATTACAACAAATAGTCGTTCCACTTTAATCATAATAAGCACGGAGATTATAGACTAGCACCTCACAAGTAGTGTTTAGATACTCACATCTCTCAGGTGTCATAAAAGTATATCTCACAAATGAAAATGAATAATATCTCTCACTACCTGTCATAGCAAATAGATTACCATAGGCTTGGAAAATGATCAAAAACCTCCTCCACTAGGCGTAAGCACCAAAGATAAACTATCAAAGAGGGCTTTTAAACGGGTTATAACGTTAGGTGTAGGGATATGATAAACACGATTTTGTTGGATTAAAGGATATTTTACTGGTGGCGAGTTAAAAATCTTGATTAATTACATGTACAATATGGCGTTGCTAAGCCAAGACTAGACTCGACTTAAGCTAATGAAAAAAATAACAAAAAGATAAAATAAACATAAAATGAAACGGGATGGTAGTCCGTATATTTTTTTTTTCTACTTTTTTTTTTTTTTTTTTTTTTTTTTTTTTTTTTTTTTTTTTTTTTTTTTTACATACACTCTTGCCCTACCATCCAAAATAATACATCGTAGGGGGGTTGTATACCCCTTACACTTGAACTTTTACATAACTTTACAATTAACTATTCTAATGACTCGAATTAAGATAATCGAAACACTTGGAGTACTTTTTAAAATATTTAGCACATATGGGGGTAATAATGTTGTTCTTCCCCATTACTCCATTACACTAGTACTTTACCCATGAGTTCCAATCGTCCCAAAACAATATGTACAAGGATATGACTCGACTTAGCAACCATGTAATCAATTAGATAATTAACTTGGGGTTTAAACAAATGTTGTCACAATAATGCACTAAAGATGAGTGCATACAAGGTAGGCTAAGGCGATTTGGGTGTACATTTAAGTGGGGTGTAAACAAATTCTTACTTTAAGTAAAATGCTTAAAGTTAGAAACGAAAAGATAGGCTCTGAGGGGTGTACTAGGGGTATCGTGTACTAAAAATGAGTACAACGCAAAGGGTGTGGGAGAATTACTTGACCAATGTAGCCAATGTAATTATAACAAAAACACAGGTGTAAAACAATGGGTTAATCCTAATGCCTCTTATCATGTAGTAAATCTAACTACACGAATGTAGTCTCACTTGTGGCCTCGGAATGGTCCTATCGCAAGTTCTAGAATCTAAGTGCTACCGGTACACACATCATAGCATAAATGCTTTTCCTACCAATTCTAGTGGCGAACCTCACATATTTGGGGGTGGAAAATTTTTTAGTGGTACGGTTTTGTGCTAGTCATATAACTCCTATCCGTGAGACGCTCATTAAGACCAAAGTTTCACTCCTATATGTTGTAAAAAAATTTAAATTTGGCACTAAAATTGCCTTAACAGGTATTTCTCTCAGTTTTATTACACATCTACCATTAAACAAACGAAAAATCAAGTGCAATTGTATTCTCTAAGGTATCGTACTTTACCCCCCCTTACACTTAAGATGAACATTGTCCCCAATGTTCAAATAACAAGATGTAAAAGTAATAAGGTAAAAGAATGAAATCAAATACTCCCCTGATTCGCTCGGTGGATAAAGGGGTAACATGGTTAGATCTTCTTCCAAGGTAATGTTGAAGCTTCAAGATTAAAGCAGCGCCAAAAGCTAGATTCCACATACATCTCCTTGTCCAAAATAACCTGTTAAACCTGAGAAAACAAACACGAAAACCTGCATAACATCGGCGGGATAAATCTGTATAAGGATATAATGCTTGTGGAATGATTATTTTGCAGATTCCTGGAGTTTATAAGTTAGAGATTTAATAAAAACTTTTTATGATTCCGGTAGAAAAATAAAACTTTTAAAAATTTCAGAAAATTAAAACCTGACGCCGTCAGAAGTGATCTGACAGATTTTTCATGTTAAGTTTCCGGAAAATTTCTGGAAAAACCTATACCTTACTTCCTGGAAATCCTGCAAAACATCATTATGACTCGATACAAGCATTTGACTCAAACAATTACTAATATGTATGTTAATTTATTATTGTTACGATTCATGTTCATTTGTTCTAATAAACCGATTTGGATTTCCCTTACACTTAACTTTTGCAAAATACCTTTATATGTAGTTATGTAAAACCCGAAAAATTTAAAGCAAGTATAAAGACCAAAATGCCCCTACAATCTAAAACTTTCACTTAACAAGTCCTTAATGCACCGAATTAATTCCGAAGCTTGGTAAACTAATAACTTATTTAGAAATGAAATCATACTAAGCTGCTTATGACACATTAAAGATGTCATTTGGTACCCTAAAATATACCTATAGCCGAATTTATTTCATAAGTTACAAATTAAATCTTTTGAATTATTTAGAAGCATGTTATACTTGGAAAAATACAAATCAATCACAAGAATAAATTGGTCCACCATAAAATCCGGTTTTGAGGCCCATTTTCCCTCCCCCTTCTCGGCAATCACCTATTATATCTCACCCTTATCATTTTCTCCCTTCCAAATCCAAACCGTAACATTCAAAGCCACCAAAAGCAAAACCCTAAAAGTTCTCATAAAAATTTTCGGTTCTTCTCTCTTTGGCTGCTGTGTCGATCCATAAAAACCACCAAAAGTCTCCATCTGGATCTTGTTATAAGGTAAATACATAATACTATATCAATATACGATTGTACGAATCTAAAACTAATCAAAAAAAATATGTTTTGCTCCTTGTTTTGCTGCTGTCGTGCGATCCAAAAGGAAGAGGGAGGAAGAAAAGTTTTTCGTGTGATTTTGATCCTTTGTGTTCGTGTTCTTCGTGGTCTACGAGGGTATTGTATCCTTTTTCTCGATCTTTGTTCCCTTATAAATGTTCTATTCGAATTATGGATTAAAAACATGTCACATGAAATCATAAAAATAAGAAACCCTAAAAACCTAATAACATGGATCGACTGAACTGTTTGGTGATGATTAATTCGATTTGAATGTGTAATAAAATGATATGAATTGACCTTAATGTGTTATGGACCCACCTAAAATCGTTTGGAATAAAGAACTAGTGATTGGAATGGCGAAAACCCTAAGTATATACATGTTAGAATGAAACTGTTTCTGACCCAGAAAAATATTCGACTTTGAATGCCTATAAATAATTGTTAACGAAGTGTTTTTGGGAAACTCTTGAGTCTAGAGTGTAGTACTATGAAATGGCTACCTGGAGAAATTTAGTTTGTAATTTTTAGAGGCCTAGAAGGCTACTTTTTGATTTTTGGGAAATCACATGTCTGATCGGATTTGTGAAGTCTGGGAAAACAGTCCGGGTTTTTCATTTATCATTTTAAAACCATAACGAATTAGGACATTTCCTTTTAACTGAGTAATATAACACATGTTAGCTAATTACTGGAATTTTTGTAGAATTTTATAAATTTTCTAGACTGGGTAAGCAGGTAGATAATGGTCGGGTGTTTTTAATTGATCCGGTTCTGGAACAGGTTGGGGAAAAGGATTTTTAATTCGTACCTATACAACTTAATAAAATCTGGGAAAATTACATAAAATACTTAAGACCCTGGGGAACGTCTGTGAATTTTTATAGATTTTATTTCGAAGGTTTAGTATGGTTTATAAATTATGTAAAGCGGGTCCAGATGATACTTAAAATCTGTCAAGACAGGAAAAAGGTTGTAAATTGTTATTTTACTAAACTAAGGGTTCTAAATTGTAAATCATGAAACTTGAAGGTATAATTCGTATAATACGTTAATTTGAGGGTACACTCTATAATCTTGGAAAATAAAATGCTTGATGTGTTAATAAACTAATGAGAAGGGTTAAAATGTAATCTATGTGAATCTAGGGTTTCATTTCGTAACTTTGATAAGTAAAGGGATATAAAGTGTAAATTATGAAACCTAAAGGACTAAAAGAGTAACTTGGGGAATCTAAAAGCTAAAAAGGAAACTCTGGTTAATTTGTGAAATATCAATGAGAATATTGGAACCCCGTTAAAACATTCTAAATAAGGAAACCTTCTAAAAATGGAAAGATGAACTAAAGATGGTAATCTGAACTTGAACCCTCTGGTGATTCTGTGTTCTTCTTCTCCTTAGGTGTAAAGAGGGAGAGGTCCTGATCTGTCTCAGTACTTTCTGCTTTTGTTCTTGTGCTTGCATTTGAATAAGGTACAGATACTCTGCCCTTTTTCAGTAAAGGTGTCTTATTTCTCTGACATGATATGATTTCTGATTTGCATCTTCTGATCTGTTAAAATCTGATTTGGATCTTGATACTTCTGAAAAGATTTGATTTGAACCTTTTGTTATGAGCCATCTGTTTTGATCTATCTGTTTTGAACCTTTGGATATGACCTTCTGATATGATATGATTTGTGACTCTTAGTTTGATACCCGAGCCAAAATTTGTGACCCTAGCCATGAAGGTAACATGGCCGTGTCTGTGATGCACCACTGGCATGACTAGTGTGTAGCCCTAGTGATTTGGTTACACCGTCCCTTTGATTTGGTCTGCATGTGATTGGGTAGGGGCGTATGGATGCATCCTAGATCTGTTTCTGTTTAGTGGATTTGACTGTATATGATATGATATGATTTGTCTGGTGATTGGTACTGTGTGCATTACATGCCCTTCACATTTCTGAGAGGTCGCTCCTCTATGGTTACTGTATATGATATGATCTGATATGTTTCTGGGCTCGTGGTGGATTACTATCCTATATTATTCCTTTCCCTTTATTGACTGTACCTTATGACACTTTCCATTGTACCATATATTATACCTGTTCCGTTATCATTTGACTTTGCCATGTTTCGTACTTCGTTATCTTTGCTTTGTTATATGTATCTGTTCACTGAGCTTTTTAAGCTCAGCCGCACGTTTTTCTTTTCGTGTGCGGCAGGTATCTAAGCTAGGAGCTGGGGTTTCTGCTTTGGGATTGAGAGATTAGAGCTTTTGGTTGGAGCTTTTACCTTAGATGACCACCCTTATATTATGACATTTGTTTCGGGATTCTGTTTCCTTTGTTTATTTCATTGGTTTATCTTTATCTTTTGAATTCATGTAATTTGGTTTAAGCCGTGTTGGCTTGATTTTCTTATTGATTTTGGTTTATGGCTTCCGCTGTGTATTATGTATGCTCTGATTTGTCACCGTGATGTGACACCTTTACCCTTGTCGGGTTGGGGTGTTACAATTATGGTATCAGAGCCCAGGCTGCGACCTGTCGTACATATGTCATGGCCTGTGAGTCTTATGGACCCTAGGATTTGACCCTTAAGATTTGAGTCTTGACTGGTGAGGTTCTGGGTAGACATTAGGATTCTGTTCTGTCTTTCCTTTCGTGCTTATTCTTCCTATATTTTGCTAATCATTTTCGTGATCGTTCAGATGGTGAATACACGCTTTACTCAGTACACTGATGGGAATGGTGGAGGGGAAGCCCCTGATTTTCAGGCTATGATAGCCGCTGCTGTGGCTGCTGCTATTCCTCAAGTGGTGACTCAGGTCACTAATAACATCAGGAACGGTGCAGGTTCTTCTGGTGGTGGTGGTACTCCACCCGAGACTCCACCCACTGCTCCTCCCGCTGCTCTACCAGTTGGTATCCACGTCTGGATCGAGAGGTTTAATAAGCTTAAGCCTCTCTCTTTCAAGTCCGCTGCCACTCCCCATGAGGCAGAGGACTGGATCACCCATGTCGAGAAATTGTTCAGGGTTCTCGGATGTGCTGACGAGTTTAAAACTCGTTTGGCCACATTCAAGCTGGAGGGTGACGCTCTTAATTGGTGGACTGCTCTTACTCAAGCAAAAGGAGATGACTATGCTGAGACCTGTTCTTGGGCGGATTTCATTGAGGTGTTCTATAGGCAGTATATTCCATTATCGGAGCAGCAAAGATACGAGAGAGAGTATGCGACGATTCGTCAGGGAGATCGTGAGTCTTCGGGTGAGTTTATGCAGCGATTCATACGTTTGGCCAGTTTTGTTGGGCCGGAGGTTACTGGGGATGCTCATCGTCAGGCTCGTCATTTTAAGTGGGCATTAAAGACTTGGGTATTAGATCGTATCGTGAACTTTGAGCACGAGGATGTGGCTGCTGTGGCGGATGCTGCCCGCAACATCGAGTTGTTACATGCAAAGGAGGATTCTAATAAGCGGGATAGGGACGGTAATCGGGTAAACTCCAGGGAGCAGGGCCGTCAGGGCCAGAGTCGAGAGTATAGGAGTTATGAGGAACGAGATCGGGCGGACCATGGTCGTGATCAGCGAAGTCGAGATTCGCGGTCAGCTTCTAGGCAGGATGGTGATCGTCGCGGACAGAGGAGGACTACTGAGGCTTTGCCTCCTCCACCCCTATGTGCTACTTGCGGGAAGGCGCATCCGGGTACTTGCTTTAAGATTACCGGCGGTTGTTTCTCATGCGGCTCTACTCATCATCGGGTGAAGGACTGTCCCAGGAAGAAGTATACTGTACCGACGGACTCGGATAAGCCAGCACCCACTTTGGGACGAGTTTATGCTTACACTCGTGATCATGCGGAGGACTCATCAGGTACTATTACCGGCTTTCTTTTCATTTGTGATCGTTTTGTCTTTGCATCATTTCGTCATATCTAATCCGTTTGTCAAGAAGCTTAATCTGAAACCAACATCATTAACTAATCGTATCCTTATCTCTGCGTCTATGAAATCATAACCGAAGCTATTTTAGTTATCCACATTTCGTGATCTGATCTGGTATGCCTCTGTTTTGTTTTCCGTTCTGTTTCGTTTCCGGTTCTTCGCAAATTTCGAGGACGAAATTTTTTTCGTTAGAGGGGAAGAGTTGTAAAACCCGAAAAATTTAAAGCATGTATAAAGACCAAAATGCCCTTACAATCTAAAACTTTCACTTAACAAGTCCTTAATGCACCGAATTAATTCCGAAGCTTGGTAAACTAATAACTTATGAAACGAAATCATACTAAGCTGCTTATGACACATTAAAGATGTCATTTGGTACCCTAAAATATACCTATAGCCGAATTTATTTCATAAGTTACAAATTAAATCTTTTGAATTATTTAAAAGCATGTTATACTTGGAAAAATACAAATCAATCACAAGAATAAATTGGTCCACCATAAAATCCGGTTTTGAGGCCCATTTTCCCTCCCCCTACTCGGCAATCACCTATTATATCTCACCCTTATCATTTTCTCCCTTCCAAATCTAAACCGTAACATTCAAAGCCACCAAAAGCAAAACCCTAAAAGTTCTCATAAAAATTTTCGGTTCTTCTCTCTTTGGCTGCTGTGTCGATCCATAAAAACCACCAAAAGTCTCCATCTTGATCTTGTTATAAGGTAAATACATAATACTATATCAATATACGATTGTACAAATCTAAAACTAATCAAAAAAAAAATGTTTTGCTCCTTGTTTTGCTGTTGTCGTGCGATCCAAAAGGAAGAGGGAGGAAGAAAAGTTTTTCGTGTGATTTTGATCCTTTGTGTTCGTGTTCTTCGTGGTCTACGAGGGTATTGTATCCTTTTTCTCGATCTTTGTTCCCTTATAAATGTTCTATTCGAATTATGGATTAAAAACATGTCACATGAAATCATAAAAATAAGAAACCCTAAAAACCTAATAACATGGATCGACTGAACTGTTTGGTGATGATTAATTCGATTTGAATGTGTAATAAAATGATATGAATTGACCTTAATGTGTTATGGACCCACCTAAAATCGTTTGGAATAAAGAACTAGTGATTGGAATGGCGAAAACCCTAAGTATATACATGTTAGAATGAAACTGTTTCTGACCCAGAAAAATATTCGACTTTGAATGCCTATAAATAATTGTTAACGAAGTGTTTTTGGGAAACTCTTGAGTCTAGAGTGTAGTACTATGAAATGGCTACCTGGAGAAATTTAGTTTGTAATTTTTAGAGGCCTAGAAGGCTACTTTTTGATTTTTGGGAAATCACATGTCTGATCGGATTTGTGAAGTCTGGGAAAACAGTCCGGGTTTTTCATTTATCATTTTAAAACCATAACGAATTAGGACATTTCCTTTGAACTGAGTAATATAACACATGTTAGCTAATTACTGGAATTTTTGTAGAATTTTATAAATTTTCTAGACTGGGTAAGCAGGTAGATAATGGTCGGGTGTTTTTAATTGATCCGGTTCTGGAACAGGTTGGGGAAAAGGATTTTTAATTCATACCTATACAACTTAATAAAATCTGGGAAAATTACATAAAATACTTAAGACCCTGAAGAACGTCTGTGAATTTTTATAGATTTTATTTCGAAGGTTTAATATGGTTTATAAATTATGTAAAGCGGGTCCAGATGATACTTAAAATCTGTCAAGACAGGAAAAAGGTTGTAAATTGTTATTTTACTAAACTAAGGGTTCTAAATTGTAAATCATGAAACTTGAAGGTATAATTCGTATAATACGTTAATTTGAGGGTACACTCTATAATCTTGGAAAATAAAATGCTTGATGTGTTAATAAACTAATGAGAAGGGTTAAAATGTAATCTATGTGAATCTAGGGTTTCATTTCGTAACTTTGATAAGTAAAGGGATATAAAGTGTAAATTATGAAACCTAAAGGACTAAAAGAGTAACTTGGGGAATCTAAAAGCTAAAAAGGAAACTCTGGTTAATTTGTGAAATATCAATGAGAATATTGGAACCCCGTTAAAACATTCTAAATAAGGAAACCTTCTAAAAATGGAAAGATGAACTAAAGATGGTAATCTGAACTTGAACCCTCTGGTGATTCTGTGTTCTTCTTCTCCTTAGGTGTAAAGAGGGAGAGGTCCTGATCTGTCTCAGTACTTTCTGCTTTTGTTCTTGTGCTTGCATTTGAATAAGGTACAGATACTCTGCCCTTTTTCAGTAAGGGTGTCTTATTTCTCTGACATGATATGATTTCTGATTTGCATCTTCTGATCTGTTAAAATCTGATTTGGATCTTGATACTTCTGAAAAGATTTGATTTGAACCTTTTGTTATGAGCCATCTGTTTTGATCTATCTGTTTTGAACCTTTGGATATGACCTTCTGATATGATATGATTTGTGACTCTTAGTTTGATACCCGAGCCAAAATTTGTGACCCTAGCCATGAAGGTAACATGGCCGTGTCTGTGATGCACCACTGGCATGACTAGTGTGTAGCCCTAGTGATTTGGTTACACCGTCCCTTTGATTTGGTCTGCATGTGATTGGGTAGGGGCGTATGGATGCATCCTAGATCTGTTTCTGTTTAGTGGATTTGACTGTATATGATATGATATGATTTGTCTGGTGATTGGTACTGTGTGCATTACATGCCCTTCACATTTCTGAGAGGTCGCTCCTCTATGGTTACTGTATATGATATGATCTGATATGTTTCTGGGCTCGTGGTGGATTACTATCCTATATTATTCCTTTCCCTTTATTGACTGTACCTTATGACACTTTCCATTGTACCATATATTATACCTGTTCCGTTATCATTTGACTTTGCCATGTTTCGTACTTCGTTATATTTGCTTTGTTATATGTATCTGTTCACTGAGCTTTTTAAGCTCAGCCGCACGTTTTTCTTTTCGTGTGCGGCAGGTATCTAAGCTAGGAGCTGGGGTTTCTGCTTTGGGATTGAGAGATTAGAGCTTTTGGTTGGAGCTTTTACCTTAGATGACCACCCTTATATTATGACATTTGTTTCGGGATTCTGTTTCCTTTGTTTATTTCATTGGTTTATCTTTATCTTTTGAATTCATGTAATTTGGTTTAAGCCGTGTTGGCTTGATTTTCTTATTGATTTTGGTTTATGGCTTCCGCTGTGTATTATGTATGCTCTGATTTGTCACCGTGATGTGACACCTTTACCCTTGTCGGGTTGGGGTGTTACAAGTTAAGACGAAGTTAAGAACAAGATAAAGCATTTTCACAATTTAGTCTCGAACATGAATCAATAATAATAAAAATTAAACATACATACGGAAGCAAATAAAATAAAACAAACAAATAAATAAACACACAAAGCAAATAAAGCTTGGGTAGCCTCCCAAGAAGCGCTTTTCTTTATTAACGAGTCTTGTAGCTAGACTCAAAGTCACCGTACATTACATGACTCCATCATTGGTCACGGTTTCTAGGCCATTCTCATGTCCGGTTTTATATTCCGGTCCTAATTTCAAACAATCCTTGTAGAAACCGGATATCCTTTCCATAACATAGTCCACTCCTTTACTTCTATCTCCATCATTCCTATAGTAGACTGCTTGCTTAAGCTCCTTCTCAACATTTGACAAGTGTTGGAATTGCTCTATCTTATATGGCATTTGGTAGTTTACCCCATCGGTCTCATCCTTAAATCTAACTATCCCTAAGAAAGGTTCATAAGTCATTCTAGAGACCTCAACAAATGGTTTTCCAAAAACTACTTGAGTTAAGCATGCATCGACTATTGGGCGGATATCTTCTACAATTACAAAGTCGGTGGCATAGGTGAAGTTTCCTACATAAACTGGTAATCCCTTAACTCTTCCCGTGAAGTTACTCATCCAACCCTTATCAGGGAGCATCCTATACCCAAGTTGGTTTTTCATTATCAAGTTGTAGTGGGCTCTAGTCATGATGTTTATGGGCGATCTAAGGTCGATGTAAGCTTTCCACACATGTAAATGTCCGATGTTGCATGGTATGTTGAGATTAGAAGGGTCGCCCATTTCTATAATTGGTCTACCTAGGAAGTATGGTGTCTCGGGGTCATCGAATAAGTCTGTATGATATGCGCGCTCTTCCTTAGTGGGTAGCCTATTGAAGTAGTCCTCATCATCATCTACTTTTTCAATCTCACTTTTCCTAACTTCTTTATCAACCTCGACTTTCTTAACCTCATCCTCAGGTTCACTATTATCCTCATTCCTATCAATTGGTTTAATAGTGACAATGTTGACGAAGTGGACATGTTTGGATGAAGAGGGGTCTTTTACTTGGGGTCCGCTATTTGTGTTCCTAGCGTCCTTATGTGGAGGTGATAACACTTGGTTATCGAGGGCTTTCAATAAGTTGTCAATTTTATTGGTCATCTCCGTTTGTTGTTGATTGAATTCGGATTCGAATCTGGCTATCCGAGATTCTTGAGATGCCATAAATTTGGACATCAATCCTTCAAGATTATTGGTACTACCATAATTTTTGGAAGGATTGTTATTGAAAGTACGGTTTGGGGATGAACCGCTTGATTGAAAACGATTAGGTGGGTTGGAAGAATTGGTTTGTTGTGCGTTTTGGTTTTGTTTCCACCTAAGGTTTGGGTGATTTTTCCATGAGGGGTTGTATGAATCACCGTAGGGGTTTGGCTCGGGTTTGAAAGTGTACCACTTGTCTCCTGCTCCGTCGGTACGCGAGGATGCGTAGTCCGCAAAAGCTTGTTCAGGGAGTTCCACGCAATCACGAGTGTCGTGGGGACCACTACACAATTCACATGAAGAAGTGATTTTGTTCACTTGGCTTGAAGGTTTAGGAGCCTCGCAGGATTTCATAAGAAACTTGACTTGGTCTTCAAGTTCTATGATCCTACGGTCGAAAGTGCTTGAATTGTTCGAAGGTAAAGATATTGCCTTGACCGTTTTATTCAAATCACGGGGATCATTCCAACTTTCGTTGTCATAAAGAGCAAGATCTTCCAGGAGAGCCCATGATTGTTCCGCACTTAGATCACGTAGCTTACCACCAGCCGATTGGTCAATGGTTTGCCTCGTGGAGAGATTGATGTGGTCATAGAAGATTTGGACTTGGAGCCAAAGTTCTATGCCATGGTGAGGGACTTTTTGGAGTAAGTCCTTGAATCGAGTCCATGCCTCGTAGAGGGTTTCGCCTTGACGTTGTTGGAACATCAAGATATCATTCCTTAGCTTGGTAGTTCTTCCTGGCGGGAAAAACTGAGCAAGGAAACGAGTGGTGAGATCATCCCAAGAGGTGATGGATCCTGCGGGTAGACGCTCTAGCCATTGACTAGCTTAGTCCCGCAGAGAGAATTGAAAGAGACGCAGTCGGGTCGTCTCTCGAGTGGCAACATCAAGGTTTATAGAATCAACGATTTTGAGAAAGTCCTTGAGATGTTGATTAGGATCTTCGGAACGAAGTCCATGGAATGCGCATCCGCTTTGCACCAACCAGATGGTGTCGGATCGCAAGGGAGTGACATTGGCTCCTTGAGTGAGCTCAATGGTGTTTCGATAGCCATGGTGGCTAGGACGAGAGTAGTCTCCTAAGGTACGGGCTCTAGGAGGTGGGTGTTGTTGTGGTGGTGGGTTGTTGGGATCGAGGATATTACCACCTTCCATGATGTCGGATGGTAATGGTTACGAACAAAGAAACGAAGAAAAAAAGATAGACTAAAGAAAACCTAGAAAAATAAAATAAAAATCTCACTAGAAAGGAATCTAGTGAGTAGACCTAATAAAATAAAAATTCAACCTAAACAATAACTATTCTCCGGCAGCGGCGCCAAAAACTTGATGCGTGGTTTTGCGACCTTACAACAGGTTTTACCTCTCGAGGGATCTCAAGAGGCTTGCAATCCCCACCAGGCAGTGTACCTGACCGATGTAGTATAGTGTAGTGGCAAGTACCGGGGGATTGATCGTTCTCTAGGGGAATAGTGTCGTTAGGATTGAAAAACTACTCTAATAGGTCTAAGGGTGAGGGAAGATTCTTTTTGTATTTTTATATTTTTTTTAAAAGCAAGTAAAATCTCGGGTTTGAAGGAGTGGGCGGAATTAGTTGCTAGTCAACTAACCCAAATAACTACAATTGCAAATAAAATAAAATAACTGAAAATAAAAAGGTTGTGGAACTTATATGGAGAGAAATGTGTTTACTTAGATTTCCTTACTCCCTAACTATTTTTTTACCGGTTGATTAGTGTGTATTAATTGCGTGGATGACGTGTGTATTCCTTAATACCAATCGTGGGGTGGCGTACGTACTTCCCCAACTCTACAAGCTCCTACTTCACTCCTATGTCGAGCCGGCTAAGAAGCTCCTAACATGGGATCATTAGAATTCGCTCATGCATTAAATACAACCATAAAAACCTTAGTACGCATTGGTTCATGTTTCTTAAGACGTTCAAGCAAGTTACCGTATAGGAGGTTAGCCTGTTTTCTTAAGCCTAACATCGATAAACAATCATCCAATACAATTAATAACACACCAACAACCAATAATCAATAATTAGGTTTCATTAGATCTAAGCAAACACACGATAAATCTAGCCTAGCATGTTAAATAAAAGACAATAACAAGATATAATCAAACAACACATAGACATATTGAATGATTAATTGATTACTTATCTTCAATTGAACATGGGAGATCCAAGGGTATAAAACCCTTAAAAATGGCAGAAAAATCGTCTTAGGGTTTCTCCTCACAAAGTTGCACACTAATGACTAAAAATTATGAAAGTATATATAGGAAAACAGATCTGACGGCGTCACGTTATAGAGTGTGACGCCGTCACCTCGCCGCGGTTAGGGTTTCTTGATGGCCTTCTTGACGCCGTCCCCTTTTAATCTTCCAAAATCCTCTCTGGCTTATCAAGGGTTGACGGCGTCACACTAGGGCTTGACGCCGTCACAGGTACTTTTCAGCAGATTTTTGAGACTTTGTCGTTTTCTTCACTTTTATGCTCCAAAAATGTCCAAAATGCTTCATTTTCCAAATTTCTTCTCCAAAGTACCTAAAATGACAAAAGGAACGATTTAGGGCAATATTTGATCAAATAAATACGATTTAGGGCTTAAATGACCCCCTAAAAGCGGTACACTTTTCGCTTCATCACGTGTCTTGCCTAGCACCCATTGATGTGAATGCAAACATTGAATTGTAGCGTCTGATATTTTCAATGAATGTATCGCTTTTTGGATGTTTTCCACTGATAAGCTCCATCAACGTCTTTGGTGGATTAAGTATTTCATTTCCCAATTTCACCTTTCCTCTCCCACAACAGAGTGAATATGACTCTGAATTAGAATTTGTATGTCCTGGCATACTTTCAGCTCGCCATAATAGTGCGTCACAAGAACCGCATTTGTAAATTGGATCTCCATGGTCAATGTAATCTGTACAGCTATATAGTGTTAAAGCATAAATAATTTATAAATACATGCCAAGAAATTGTGCTGAACAATTGTGTTAATGAAATATATAGTCTGTGTACCGTTTGATATTCCAACGAAGTTATCCTTTTCTATAACATCCTCGTCTGCCAAACGTGTATCACTAAATTGTGATTGATGGGATGTCTTTTGTCTAACTACTTTTGTTTTTTGCTTAAGCCTTTCTGACTTGCGTTTAGAAGAATGTGCACCGGATTGGTTATGATCAATGCTCACAGGTGTTTCTGTTATTGATATTATTAAGCTCAATATGGAAAATATCAAAAAAACAAATTAACTTGCGCGTGTTTATGATGCATTGATTTCTTTACGTGGGTGGGTTGCGTTATTGAAATGACGTCCCCTTGGCCTAGGTTTTTTATTGACGTATTCAATACTTGTATCCACATTCATCCATTGTGGAAGTATTGTTGTTGGAGGTCTCCCACTTTTGCGGAGTCGAAAATCGTTTAACTCTGTGAAAAATATAACATAACAAAATTGTTAAGATCATAAAAGCGCTAATGCCAAAATACTGTAAATTCGGCTGTGCTATTTAGGACCAACAATTAAATTGTTAATAACTAATATGATTTTAAACAGCTAAACTATTATCACATGTTTGTGTCAATAAAGATATGTATGTTTATTCAATTGACTAACGTGATTCGCTTTGTTGAACGCTATGACTTCCCTTTTCTGGAGCTGTCGCAGGTGTTATATGTTTGCAAACAGGTGTTCCTTTGTGCGCATCAGCTACGGCTTGAGGTACTGCTGTTACTTTATCTTCAAAACAAAATACAGTAATTTGTATAAACAGTTCCTTGTTTAATAATTATTAATACGAAACCAAAAAATGGATTATTTGTCTAACCTTGTTGTATATCTTTTTTTTTAGGTCTGCCCCTACGCCGGATACGTATGTCGTTGGCACTGTTTTCCATTGTTGAATCAATGATTTTGCTTTGTGATATCACATGCAAAAAGATGAACTTTAAAATTATACTGTTACCCAAGTTTGGTACATATGAACTTTATATATGTTTGGTAAGTATCTAAATGAAATCAAATATAAATAATTCATACTTATAAAAACTATTTTATAGGGATGTATAATTTCTTAAAATATATGTATACTTTTAAAAAAATATATATATATATATATCTTACCGATATTTTATATTTGTAGTTATCTAATAATAAATAAAGGTTTTGGTCGAAATTCTAATTCAAAAAACGATGCTATGATTACTTTATACTTAGTATATGTTTGGTAAATATCTCTACGAAATCATGTATAAATAATTTATACTTATAAACACAAATTTATATGGCCGTAATTTTTCTTAGAATATCCGTATATTTGTTTTTAAATATGTATTGGATATATTCCTTTTGCAATTAGCTAAATTAAAAAAGTTTTTGATGAGTATTTTATTATAATAACCGCTTAGGACCAGTACCTATTTGAATGTTAGTACTGCTGGTTATGGTAGGAACAGTACTAATCTGGACGTTATTACTTCTGACTATGATCATTTAAACTTATCACGTCTAAAGTTTTTTAACAGCTGAATAGAAGTATCAGTTAAAATGATTATATTTCATAAAGGATTGTGGGCATGGTATCAATTTTGTATGCATGTCACATTATGACAAATGACTTCTAAGAAATAAAAATCAATTCAAATTCTGAAACGAAATGAAATAACCAAAACATAAATCTCAAACTAAATCCAGATGACAAGGAAAACTAAGGTTGGGTCAGTCCACTAAAATCTCCTACTCTCATCACTCAAACCCAGCATCCTGCTTAATACCTGCCGCTTTTGAGATTCATCGCATGCTTGATCAAAAATCGTCATCACTATTCTCATCGTTGGTAGTTTCATAATCAGTTGAGCCGTCATTAATAAAACTTGCTATATCATCGCCAGAAGATACAGATCTAACACTATATGCATCCGAATCGACTTCCCATACTTCGTCATCGATGTAGCTGTTAGAAACATGTGTTCCGCGCACTCAATCATCAACATCAACCATGTCATCCCACATCAAAAGCTCGCTTTCATATTTCTCATCCATGGGTGCATCTTTGCCTTGTCCAACATTATTATGAGAATGTTTTTAAAAAATAAAAATAAATAAAAATAATAATTAAAAAAAATATATATATGAGTTCAAATTTGAGTTTTCTAAACACCACTCAGACACAAAATTGTACATGCAACTACTTTTTAACAAATAACCTGTTGAAGATTCATCAATGATAACTTTATCAAGATTAGTATACTTGGGTTTGTAGACGAGTAAATCATAGAAAGGATAGTCTAGATCATTGATATTAACCCACACACCTTCTTCAGATACGCTGTTGTTGTTCTCGTGTTCGTCATCTGTATTTTCATCATAGAGCATATACTTTGGTCGATTTGATACTACAGAATCTTGTGTTGTTTTTGAACACGTTAACGCATTTGGTTCTTCATCGGCAGCAAGAACCCGTGGGAAAGCGGGGTTCTACAAACAAAAACAAAGTTAGTACTTACTAACAAATTATCTGTTATCGGGACTGTTTGATTTATATTGTTGTCTATGGTGGCTTAATTACATGGGATTAGCAGGACTGTTTCGTTTAGCTTATTATGTAAACTATGAGGATTGTTTGGAATAGCTTAAATCTTACACTAACAATAAGTATGAACATTGATTTGCGTACAGTATGTATGTTTTATAAAAATATAATGTGCAATTGTAAATTATTACCATCGTGTTTTTCCCCCCCAAGATGATTAGCAGCCAGAATTTTCACAACCGTTGATTGTGCCTTTTCATCATCAGACGAAGTTAGATCTACAATTTTGTCTGATCGTGTATTTTCATCGTCTGATGAAATCAGATCAGTAACTATCTTGTTGACTGAATTCCCGTTTTTAGTCAACCTACGGCGTTTACGTATAACTGGGATAGGCTGCAATTATCACAAACTTAGTTTTTTTTTATTGATAAGTATTACATAATATGAATTACAATTATTTTTTATAGCTCTACATTGTCATATATTTTTTTCACCTTTTCATCGTCTGATGAACTAACATCAAAATTTTTGTTGCTGACTAACTTGTTGTCTTTAGTCAGCCTACATCGTTTAGGTGTAACTGGAACAGACTGCAGATATTAGAAAGGTATTTAGATTTTTTGATTCATGACTCTCACATAATAAAATATTATCAAAATTTATTAAAAATACCTTATCAGCAGATTTATATTCAGAATAATCAATATTGCATGTATCTTTATCAGTTTCTGATTTTGCCTTTGACAATCTCCGACTGTTGTGTGTCAAACAAACAACCTAAGCAATGCATAAAAAATTAAAAACCAATAATTTTTTACTTGCACTGCAATGCAAGATAGCGTGTAATTAAAATTTTATATAATACCTCATTATCAGTATCATGTAAATCAACATCATCATCAGACGTGTTGTATACATATGCATTGTTTTGATTTTGGTTATTCCAAATTGGAATAGTTTGATAACCATTGACACCAGCAGCATAAATCTGTATATTTTATGTTTACAATTAATTTTGCAAATCTAACACAAAGTAAATGACAACAATAATAAACATATTTATGTTATAATACCTCATCATCTGATGGAACAACCTGCAAAAATTAGAAAGATATTTAGACTTTCTTATTGATGAGGTTTACATAATACTAATTTACCATATTAGTGATACCTCTTCATCGTTAGATATAACAATAGGTTGATTATATTTTGTGAAACCATCATTATGGTTTGAGTGGTTAGAGTTGGTTTTGGCTAATGCTTTTTTGTTTTCCTGCATATAATTAACATAAAAGAGTCTTACTATTTGATATTATAAACAGTTAGTTTAACTTAGCACATAATCAATATACTAATTTTGATTAAAACATGAATACCTTCGATGCCTTTGCTTTCACCATTGTTATTGTTTTTTGATAAAAGTAATCGTATTTTAGGATTGAACAATACATACCGAATTCCGTTATTTATATAACACGTAGGTGGATATATTTTAGGATTCGATTTGTTATACATTATATTTTTAATATAGATATAGATTACATATATATTTTGAACATAATTGTAGACTTTATTTTGTACATATTTATAGAAACCGAATATACCAATATTTTAATGGAATAATTACCAAAATAGCCCAAACACAAATGGGCGGTTCCCTATCTAACCCGAAATCCAAAAATAATTGTGTTGCCCAGGGCAACCGGCATTTTTTGGGGCAACCGAAGGATTTCCAGTGTATTTTTTGGGCAACAATCGCCCTTTTTTGGGCAACTGGGGGCATTGCCCAGGGCAACCGGGGTAGAAATATCCCATTTGGGTTTTGGGCTATTTTAGTAATTATCCCTATTTTAATTTTTCTATAAGTTATCTATTCATAATTTATGCTAAATTGTATAATTAATATGTGCAAAATTCTCTACAACTAAACTTTTTATGGAATCCAAAAAAAAAAAAAAAAAAAAAAAAAAAAAAAAAAAATTGAAAAATACATTGACAATAACGAAATAAATAAGGATAAAGAAAAAATTAAAAAAAAAATAAAAAATAAAATTGACTTCATTTTGCCTATGACTATAAAAAAGTCTTGATAATCCTAGAAATAGTAAGCGGAAGCCACATACTCTTTTTGATTTATCTTACATGTCACAAAAGTATGTGTTTTTTAAATTATCACAAACCCAAGTTATTAACTTCAATAAGTTAAGATCTATTCTTCAATATAATGGAGCATCTATTTTTTCTTAAGAATGAAATAAATGATTTTTTTGGAACACATGCAAGGAATGTTTGATTCCAAAGCAAGACATAACAAACTTTCAAATTATGAAAAGAATCCATGGAAAAAGTCTTATATATATGATTTATCTCAGATTACATGGTCTACATTAGTCCCACAAAAATGGATTGGCTTGTAGAACCAATTGGTAAGATTTTATCACATGACTCTTTAATACAAGAAAGGAATGAGATTCAAGAACAAAGGGATCGGATTTGGACGGCTTTGCAAAATTCTGAAAAACTGGTTAATGATATGGGAAGAAGTATTGATCAGTTACGCCAAGAAAAGAAGGCGGTTGAAGATGAAAAGAGTACGCAAGAGAAGAAGAACGACGAGCTGCAAACTTCTGTAGGTGAGCTTGAGAGATTGGTTGACAGTATGAAAATTGAGGAGGAAATGTTAAGTAACAAGTTTGCTGATTTGGAGAAGAAATATATAATGATTTGTAATAATGAAGCTGAATTGCAGAAGGAAATCGAAGTATTGGTTGAGCAAAAGAAAGGAACGGAGGAACGCATTGTAAGTTTGGATAAGGAAAAAAGTTCGATTACAAAAGATTTGGAAGATGCGAGGAAGGAGTTAGAGCAGCAGAAGCTTATAATTGAGCAGATCGTTCATGAGAAAACCGAAGTGGAGAGTGCTAAGATACAAGGGGACAGTGAGATTATAAAGTTGAATGAGCAATTGAGGGTTTCCGAAGACAAAATTTCATCACTGGAAATGTCTAGTGCCAATCAAGTTGAAAAGATTAAGCAATTAGAGGGTGAAGTCAGCACCTACAGAGCTTCAAATGATCAAGCAATAATCGAGAGGGATGAAGCTCTCGAGAGTCTTGATAAGGAAAAATCCATCACATCTGATAATAAAGAGAAGATTGCTATAATGGAGCAGGAGATAGAAGATTTGCGTAGAGAAGTAGCCAATATGACAACAGAAGCTAACGCGGAAAGAGTCTTGAAGTTCTTGAAGAAAACACTTTCAGTTTGTAAAAAAAAAATCTGTTGCTGAAGCTCGTAAGAGGAAGAGCTTCTGGACAATGGTATCATATGCAACAACGCTATTGGCAGCTGCTGCTGCTTTTGCCTATGTTGCTCGAGCCCATCGATAGAATCCAAATTCGTTCATCAATAAAAAATGATTTGTTTATGAAGTAATTGTTCATTATATGCGTGTTTATCAATAAAATGATTTGTTTATAAAAAAAGAGTGTTCATCATAGGCGTTATTTAGCAATAAAAATAGTTGTTCATTGGTTACATTATTCATCAATAAAAGAGTTGTTCATCAATAAAAATAGTTGTTCATTAATAAAAGAGTTGTTCATCATATGCGATTATACGTTGTTTATCAATAAAAAAATTGTTAATCAATAAAAAGAGTTGTTTATAATTCACAGTTGTCGTTATTCATCAATAAAAAAGTTTTTTTTTTTTTTTTTATCGTAGACGTTGTTTATCACAGATAAGTTGTGTTTATCTTCAATTTGAAAACATCAAATAAAAAACTAAACTTTAATAAAAAAAAATTTGAGAAAAATTGTATATTATATTGTTAACTTTGATGACAAAAATTAGTATATTAATGTAAGAAAAGAATGATTAAAAAAAGTATATATATATATATATATATATATATATATATATATATATATATATATATATATATATATATATATATATATATATATATATATATATATATATATATATATATATATATACATATATATATATATATATATAACAGGTTGTGTATGACTTCATCAATGACATGTAATACCACCTCATCATATTTTTATTCCATGTCGTAAGCAGTGTTTTGCAACATGTCATCACAATGAGTCCACGTAAGCAGTGTTTTGCAATCTTAAATCATCAATAAAAAAGTTTTTTTTTTTTTTTTTTTTTTTTTTTTTTTTTTTTTTTTTATCGTAGACGTTGTTTATCAGAGATAAGTTGTGTTTATCATCAATTTGAAAACATCAAATAAAAAACTAAACTTTAATAAATTTTTTTTAGAAAATTTGTATATTATATTGTTAACTTTGATGACAAAAATTAGTATATTAATGTAAGAAAAGAATGATAAAAAAAAAGTATATATATATATATATATATATATATATATATATATATATATATATATATATATATATATATATATATATATATATATATATATAGTGTAGGGTTATTTTCAGAACCATAACAAGGTCGAGAACTGCGAGAACCGATCTGTACCGTTGGTTATTTGATCAATGGATAAAAGTAATGATGGCATAATTGTAAATATGCCGGAAAGACTGTGAGGGTATTAATGTAATTTCATATGCACCCAAAAAATAAACTGTCCTTTTTTATTGGATCTTTCTTAAAATACGTTGACATGGATGAATTCTTCCAAGATATTTCTGCAAATAATGACCCAACTCCACCATCTCAAACAACAGGTTCTCAACCAGCTCAAACAACAGGTTCTCAACCAGCTCAAACAACGGGTCCTAGCATTAATAACAAGTACGAAGAGTTACTTTCTAGGTCCACCCAAATGTTGTACCCAGGTTGTGATTTGACTGCACTGAACTTTACGTCAGAGCTTTCGCACATCAAGGTCTTATGTAAAATACCTGATGTTGATGCAAATAATGTTCTAAAAACGTTATTTATATCTTTTGATTACTTCACGTTTTGAGGATGACAAAATGTGAAATCACGTTACGTTAAAATTAACGTAAACAAGTTTTTAATCGGAATATCCCGTTTCTACGCAAACCACTCTAGAACAAATTTACAAACTTGACAAATGATCAAAGAAGTAAAATTTGGTTTTAAGACTTCACATTTTAATGTGACAAAACATTTTTTCAAAAATATACATGAAAAATTATTTTTGAATATTTAAGAAATGTTTTAATGGAAAAATAAGTTTAAATTACATAACAGCTATTTTCCCCCCAAAATTAGCTCCAAACTTCCCCAAATAAGTTTTCACCAGAAAAGACAAAAATTGGAGCGTCTTTGTCTGGGACGGCTCCACGGTTCCACTAAATTTAGTGGAGCCATGGGTGATTTAGTGGAGCCGTCCCTCTGTAACGGCCATATTTTTTCTGCCTATAAATACCAGCCCTATTCACAGTTTTTGGGCATCCTTTTTCACACAGAACTTTCTGAGTTCAAAACCCTCTTCACACTTTCTTTCTTTGATCATTTAGATTAGTTTTTCTTTTGTTCAAGAGTGATCCTATCATCCCATCAAGTGATCCTCTTCATTCCTCTTCAATAGCAAGAGAAGAACACAAAGTATCCAAGAAGATACAAAGTGTTATCGTTCCTCTTCAAGTGCAAGAGAAGAGCTCAAAGTATCCAAGAAGATACAAGAGTTATAGTTGTTAGGTTTATTGTAACATTTGTTACATCTTTGATTGTATCATAGCATACATCAAGATTATTTTTCTTTTGTGAGAGTGTGAGTGAAGATCATTGTGATCTTAAGAGATAGTGAAGATCTCTTGAAGCCATTGGGCTTGTGTGATTGATCAAAGGATCTAGAGTAGATAGAATAGGTTGAGTGAAGTGAGAGTTGATCATTGTGATCGTGTTGAGATCTTAGTGATCTCTTGAAGCCATTGGGCTTGAGTGTTTGATCAAGTGGATCGTGGTAGATTGGTGCTAGCTAGGATTAACAATCGACATCTAGCTTAGTGTCAGAAATAGGATAAGCGACGTGTACGGTTTTCTCCGCCTTAAGGGAGGTTGTTGACATAGTGCTTGAAACTCTCGAGTGTGGTACTCGGGGAGTGGAGTAGGGCGAAGAGGTGCTTCATAGACGAACCACTATAAATCCTTTTGTCCCGGTTTAATCTTTCCAACGTACTGAGATAGTATTTACACCATATCCTTCAAAAGGAACTGGTTGGCAGGCAAGGTTCAATCATTCAAAGGGAGGGAAAGAAACTTCTTATATTCATGGTTGATAATTGTCAGGGTTCTCATAGGAGTAATAATGGATTACGCAGAACTGAGTAGTATCAGACGATACACTTCATATCCGTCGTGAGTAATGAATTTATAGTATGTGTCAAACACATTATGATTGAATGCCCATCTGGATGGTCGGAAAAGTATCTAACTGTTTATCAAACAGATCAGAAATGGAGATCAAAATCAGGAAGTGAAACTTAAATGGTGGAAGGTATTAATGTAGTTCTCGAGGAACTACAAACTTACTTGGTTACTAGGCTTATGCTGCAAAACTTTCTAACTTCTGAGACAAATGTTCTTATAAGGCTTAGCTAAAGGCAAAGGCACGAATCAGAGTAATGCGGAAGCAATGATACTTAATCAAAATTCCTTATAATCTACCCATTCCTCACTGGTCAGAATTTAAGTTCCTATTGGGAAATCCTAAAGCCAATTCTCCAAGGTTGTCCTACGAGCGCCTACAGTGGAAAAACCTAGTGGTCCTAACTTACACAGGCCAAGGGTAAATGTATTACGACTCGCAGCCTGTCGTCTCTGATACCATAATTGTAACACCCCAACCCGATAAGGGTAAAGATGCTACACTAATGGATTCATATCAGATCAAAACAAAGCATACATTTCAAGTAATACAAGAATTCTCAAAGGTTACAAATGAAATACTAAAATTACAAGGTTACAAATGCGAGTACTAATTCTAATATACAATAACTTCTAATCAACTCTAATCCAGAATAACTATCAAGTCTTCTAAGTCCAAAAGTCTCTTCACTCATACCCAGCTTCCAACTAAAACCTGCCGCAGGAAAAGGAAATGCGGCTGAGCTTAAAAAGCCCAGTGAACAGATATATATAAACGAAAATGAAAGAAAAAGAAAACGAACGTGTATGATATAGTGCAATGGAATAACATAAGGTATAGATAAAGGTACAAAGTAAGAAAGGGAAAATAGGGAAGGTCAGTAATCCACCATGAGCCCAGAAACAAAACAAATCATATCATCTCGAATATAACCAAATAGAGTAGCTAGCTCCCAGATATGTGAAAGACGTGTATCGCACACACCATCAGTCACCAGATAAATATAACAATTAACAAATAACTATCAAACATAAACAGATCAAATCTAGGATGCACCCATACGCCCCCGCAGACAAATCAATAATCATAATCATAATGGCCATAACAGATAATAAATAAGGGACGGAACAGGTCATCACTCTCCTGCCTTAGAGTCATGTCAAAGGTGCGTCAATGACATGGACATGAAACCCTCATGCCTAGTGATTGGCTCGTAATATCAAACTGTAGGTCAAAGGTCAAATATACTATCAAAAGTCATATCGTAAGGGTACATGGCAAAAAGGTTCATGTCAAATAGTTTCAAAAATAAAAGTCAAGGTTCAAATCAAAGTTTATCAAATTGAGTTTTTATATCAAAGTTAAGTTCAGATTATAAGGACTATACCAAATGGCTCAGAAAAGAATTTCACAGGTTCATTATTAAAGTTCGTAGCAAAAGTTCATTTTAGGGGTTCCTGTCAAAAGTTCATTTAAAGCATTTCTTTAATCATGGTTTTTCAATAAAATGATCTTTCAGAATAATTTTCATAAAATAATCTTGCAAAACGGTTTTTCATAAAATATTCTTTAAAACTAGTTTTCACAAAAGTTAACAAATGTCATATAAAAATAGTATCATATCACCATTCATAATCATTCTTTTAAAATAACTGATTTTTTTCAAACATTTCCAGGTCATAATTAAAAAGGTTTTCACATATTAGATTTTATATCAGAGGTCGTATCAACAGGGAATCATGAAAAAGGTTCAAGCAAAGAGGATTATAATAAGGACATCATCTCAGAAGTGAAACATATCAGAACATGAGAGAGAGATCATAGAAAGCTCACAAAACAAGAGATCACATGAAAGGTTCACAAACAGAAGGGAACATAGCAATGGTATAAGGAATCCTAATAAGGAGAATGAAAAACTGAAGGGAAAGGGAATGAAAAACCCTTACTGAAAAAGGGCAGAATGTCTGTACCTTATTCGATAGCAAAACAAACCAAAGACATATCACAAGACACCGGATTACTCCCGCCTCAGCGAATCTACACGAATTATAATTGTACTTATAAGTTTCATAGCTTTATGATTTCATAGTTTCATAGTTTCTAAATCATAAGGTTTCATTTTAGTTTCTCTCCATCTTAGGTAACTTTACATATTCAGTAACTTTAGTTATTATCATTCCCGTTATCAACTTAAAGTATTAAAGATGACCATGTTAGTAGGTTAAGGTTCATAATGTCCTTTACATAAGTTCAAGGTTCATAATGTAGTTTTCATAACTTTAGGGTTCATTATGCAATTATCACAAGTTTAGGGTTCATAATGTCATTAAGATAAGATTAGGGTAAATAATGTAAATATTCTAAAGTTACAGGTTTATACCAGTTAGGTCCTTTAGTTTTAGCAAATAACAATTTAAACCCTTTAGTTTATAAAATAAACACAAAACACTTTTCACTTTCCTTTTTAACCTTTTTATGATTTCTAACAGTTTTTCACACGAAATTGTTATGCTTTCTATAAATGGTAAATCGTATAAGAACTCAGTAATAAAATTCCCAAAAATTTCCAGAGATGCTTAAATGTCTTTAGTATTTTACCTAATTTTTCCAGATTTTATTAACTAGCAAAACTATGGATTAAAATTCACTTAAACTAACTTGTCCAGATTTCTGATAAATTTTACTATACTAAAAGTTATTAATTAGAAAACCTTTAAGAAAAATTCATAAAAATCTATAAAAATTCCAGTAACTAATAGACATCCTAAATATTACCTAGTTCAAAGGAAACCTTCTAATTCGACACAGTTTGAAAATTAAAATTCAAAAACCCAGACTGATTTTCGAGACTCTCAATTCCAGTTTGACACTTAATTTTCTATAAATCAAAAAGTAGCCTTCCAGACCTCTAAAAATTACAAGATTAATTTTCCTAGATAGCCATTTCATTGAATTTAGTTTTAGACTCCAGAAACACCAAAATACACATTCGAATCATTTATTTATAGCCGATTAAAGTCGAACAAAATTCCAGATCAGTAGCAGTTTTTAATCACATCATGTAATCTCTTAGGTTTTTTTCATTCCGATCCTTAATTCTTAACACATAACGATTATAGATATGTTTATAACATGTTTATGTCGATTCATAACAGGTCTTTACATAACCAAAACAAATAAATACATCATATACACATAGGGTCGATTCATACACATTAGTTTTAGGGTTTTATGGTTATGATTTTATGTAACATTTTATGTGACTTATAATTCGATTTAGAATACAAAAACATGAACAAGAATTGAACAAGGTATGCGATACAATACCCTCGTAGATCACACGAAGAACAAGAATAACGAGAGATCAAAAACACCACATGAACGAATATTTTCTTCTCCTTTCTCCTTGTGATGAATGAGACACGAATTAAGATCAAGATTAAGCCTTCCTTGGGTTTATTTTGGATCGAATAGTAGCAGCAAAAGAGGGCAGCCGAATACAAGAGTGTAGGGAGAATTAGGGTTTGCTTTGGTGGTTTTGTTTGAGCCGTATAATGGGAATAAGGAGGGAGTAGTGTTTTTTTTAGTTTTTGTTGTTTTGGAAGCTATCAATATACACGGTTTTTAGAGGGTTTTTAGGGAGAGATATGCAGAAAATTTTTGAAGCAATTAAGGAGATTATTAACTTCTAAACTTATCAAGTTGGACTTATTTCTTTTAGTTACATATGGCCGAAAATTTTAAGGGCTTTGTATGTCAAATAATTCGACTAGCATAAGCTAGCATTGTAAGATTTAATGTGTGATATTTAAGTTGTAGCATAAAGTTTCATTGGTAGCTTAATTGATCAAATACTTAGGACAAATTCATCTTAGATTAAATGTACTCACTATTACTTATATATAATTCTTATAAGTTCTCAAAAATTTTAATTTGAGGGTATTTTTGTCATTTCATATTATGCTAACTTTGGGGTTTTACAGTAACACGAGGCAAGTAGTATTTCCTCGGCCAGTAACCAACGTAATGTAGTCCTGGTCACGTCGATATTTCTTTCGGAATGGGGTTCGGGTTCTTTGGATTTTTTTGACATACGTTTACCTCGAATTTTGGGCTTTCAGGGAGACGTAGCTTCGGGGTCGATTTGAGAATGTGAGGATTGGGTTTGCGGTTGGGTTTGTTGTTCGAATTATGGTGCGTTTTATTGAAAATTTTGGAAATTGGCGTTTTGCCATATCAAATACATTTGTTGTTGTTGAAAAAGTTGCTCGGGTGTCAAGCCAAGTGGGTTAGAGAAACCGGATGAAGACGCATTTGGGTTCAAGTTTGAAGAAGATCCCGCGTTCGGATTTTAAAAACCAAGTAGGTTCAAAAAACTCTTGTTTGGATTTCCCGACATAGCTATTTTTTTTTTCTTTTTTTTTTTTTTTTTGAGAATGGAAGTATATAATTTTGAGTTTGAGTAGTGGAAGTGTGTAAAAAAAATATGTGAATGTGGGTATTTATAAGGTTTTGATTTTTTTTTTTTAAATTATAGCCGTTTACCTTCTTTTTCTTTTTTATTTTTTTATTTTTTTATTTTACTATCCGTTGCACAATCAAATGAGGGGTGTGTTGTGATTTTTTTTTTTTTTTTTTGAATTCTACCAAACTTTCCGTTAGGACCAGGGGTGCTTTGTGTAATTTTGTTTTGTCCATACGTGCGTTTGAGTTTGAGTTGTGGTAGTAACTTGGAGCTCAATGCAAGCCCAACGCCAGTGAAGCTGGTATCGTAACGCCACTTCAACGTGAGCCACGTCAACCCAACGCCCACTTTCACGCTATTATACCTAGCCCTCTAAGGGGGTGTTTATTTAAGCTTATATAGTGGGTTTTTGACTTATTTAATTTTCGGCTTATATTCATAAGCTCACTTTTTTAAGTTTATTTTAAAACTTTTCAACTTATATGAGCTTATCATGCTATAATAACCTTATATAAGCCAAAAAGTTTCAAACTATACCACAAAAAATGAGCTTATAAAATATAAGCCGAAAATGTGACAAATCACAATTTCAGGTCATTTCCCAAACCTTGACAATTTACAATTTACCATTTCACCATTCATGATTTTCATTCAGCATTCAGTAAACCTAGTTTACAAGTATTCAAATGCGCGTAACCAGTCAGGTTTAGCTGCGTATTCATGCATCATCAGTAAGGACATGTCATATAGACTAGAGTAGTCTACATATCATCAGTAACATCATCATCATTTCCATATTAAGTCATGCACGGGTTTGTGTGATTTTCATTAACGTATGTTCATTTGTTCAGTAAACGTTACCACTCAGTCATTACTACTAATATTATACTCAAATACTCCCGAATATGATCCTAATATAGTTTCATGCTAATTTTAATGATATAAAATTTATATTATTAATTTACCCGGTGTTTTGAAACCTTTTGCTATATTTTACGTTAAAAGCTTATAACTCCGTCGTTTTGCGATATTTCATCACGATCACTATTTTAACACCCGATTCTTATCAGTAACATGATTTCATAATTTTCACGACTTCGTCGTATTTTATTTTTATTCGTCACGTTTTATTTTCAGTTAACCCGGTACCCGATAACGCCGAAATTACACACTAATCTAACTAGGGCTTATCCTAAAAATGTTTATAAGAAAAAAATATCAACACAAGGCTTCCTCAAGAAGCCTTGCCGCCCCTTATTGACCATTTTGGCCTAATACACCAAAAATCCTTAAATGCTACATTTTACTTATAAACTAGTTTTATTTTATAACACATTTACATAAACTTTTCACTAGCAAAATCACACAACACTCTCTCCCTCTCTATCCCTAACCCACGGCACAAAATCAAGAACAAAGGAGATCCCATTTTTTTTTGAAGATCAAGTTATATTCTTGTCCCTTATACCTTCCTTGTTAGAGTTTTGTAATAAAAACTCCAAGGTTGTGGTCGTTTTTCATCCTAGCTCACCAATCATCAAGTAAGCTCAAGAACACCATTTTTGATCATTTCATACTTCCTTTGTTCTCATATTGTTGTATTTCCTATTTATTTTAAAAGAGCTATCCATGCAAAACTTATGTTATGTATACCACTTGTTTTATTTTTCACTAAAACTATCTCAAACCTTAGATCTGTATGTTTTACTAACATCCCCGCGAAGCCCACTATTTTTAGCGATGTTTAGGACCCATGACATCCTAAGAAGGTGTATGGTAGGATGTGTGTAATTGTGGAGTTGTGTTGTAGTAGTTTGATCAAGCCGCGAACCAAGAAAACGAGTTTCCAACGTATATATATACCCGCTGTCCAGAAATACTAACTTTAGAAAAATCAGTAAACATGGCGTTACTTTAGCTTTCATATTTAGAAAGTACTCTCAAACACGAAAACGTGGTCGCTTGAATCACTAAAAACCGAGTTATAACGATAGAGATACGAAGTTTTAAAGTTAGCAACACAAAAACTATTATTTTCAGAAAATGCGTGCTGTTGGCCGAACTTCAGGGGACAGAACGAGGCGTTAGCCGTAGTCTAGCTGAGCCGAGCCACTGAAAATATGTTAGTTCATGTTATGACGAACGCGTGGATATAAAGAACGTTGAAAACCGACTTGTAACGACCGAGATATGAATTTCTGAAAAGCCGACTAACAAAATTCATTTTGACAGCCTCACTATAATTCAAATATTTTCTAAGTGTAAACAGTTTTTGCAAGGCACCTTCTTACGAGCTATTTTCCCGTTGAGCGAGACGGTTTGGGCCATAAACTCCTTCAGGTGAAACGAAGTATTCCCGGCCTATTTTCCAAATCAATCAACCGTTTGTTGATCGGACTTATAATGAGTAAGTTATGAATTTCCTAGTATCGCCAAAAACAACTATTACAAGAAAATGTTTCTAAGTATAGGAAATTGTTTTGCAAGACACCATATTCAAAGCCGATTTTCTTTATGATCGAGACGTGTATGATCAAAACTCAAAAGAGACGACATTGAGATGTTGTTGCAAGGATTTCAAAAACGTCAAGTTCCATTACTAACTCATAACGTACAATATTTTACGACTAGTTTTGCGAGGCCGTTTGGTCATATTTTCACCAGTTGTAAAAGTAATATTTTGCGACGAAACTATTTTATTTGACGATAAAACACCAAGTAGGGATCGTGGAGTATTATTCCAACATTTTTACACGAAATATAGTATATGACTTGCCGAGATGTCAAAAATATATTTTTCGACAGAAAACGTTATTTTCAAAAATAACGAGTGGTATCGTTAACATACGTTTTTGCATGAGTTGCATGGTATCATTGCTTACATTGGGTCACATCATTCATCATAGGTTGCGGTTAGAGACCGAGCCATCATTACATCATATCCATTATTGTCATAGTGCTATTTCATCAGGTGAGTTTTCATAGCCCCGCTTTTCAAGTTATTACATCATTTCAAATTTCTCGGGGGAGAATACATTGCACCATTTTTTTATGCGGACCAAAGTATCAATTCATTACATTGCTTAAGTACCTCATTTGCAAAATTAAAGTCCATATTGTCATGAACCTATTAATTGTGAGAAACAGTAAGTAAAGTGAAACAAGATCTATTGAGGGATAGACTTCCTCCGTTCGGGTATGAGCACCAAACTTGTCTAAACGACATTACCATTTGACCATTTCGGGTTTGCGCAAAGCAACTCAGTTGGCATTTCATTCAGTCTACTCGGGGTCATGAGCTTAAGAATTGTTGAACATTTCATGTGGCAGTTTGTCATACACTTTATACTTGTGGTATCCGGACACATTTCTTTTAATACCTATGACTCACAACCATTATTGTTAAACCCTTTAAGCAATTATTTTCAGGTAATTTAGCATACGCATTTTTGCTATTGGGCATATCATGGAGTCTAGGTTGCGACGGTCTCACTTTATATTTATGCACTTAACATCGTTTGAACTGTGTAAATAATTTACCGAAATTGAAACTCTTTGACCTCGCTTTGTAAAACTCTGAAGTTTAAATATATAAACGATGTATTTTCTAAACGACACTTTAGGTCTTCAATTAAATTGATTAAGATCGGCAGTTGAAACCCCTGGAATTCCATTCGCTGCAAAACAGTATTTGGGTTGACAGAAACCACATAAGCGATAAGTCTACTATATATTAAGTTAAACAAACACTACATAGCATAATTATTATTAATAACCTCTTTCCGGCGTTTTATTGCATGTTTTGTAAAATTATTGGACTTAAACTTGCCATTTAAAAAAAATGCACAATTTAGAACTAAAAGCCAACTCATTTTCTTTTTTGGAATTTGGGATTCAGTTGCAAAATTCAAAGTAAGCGCAGGGAGCGAAGAAACTGAAAATGGCTACCCCGACTGATTCGTAAATAAGGTTTAAGTCAGTCATGGTTGGTCGATAGGGTAATCAGGTCAGGTCAAAGTCGGGTCAATGGTAAAATAACATACCCGGAAGCTAAATTCTGGATCGGTTTGGTTCGGGAATCGGGTTGGGTACTTGGTAGGATGTCACTTCAGGTTAGGTCAACCCGATATGATACAAAGTATAAAAATGTATATTCCTTTTTTAATAATGATTAAAAAAAAATAAAACAACAACAACAAAAAAGCCTTTCTCGACCCGAACTGAGCTATCCAAACTTTTTTAACTGATACGCGCCCTATTTAGCATTCGGGTTACTGGGTTGAACCGAATAATCCAAAAAAATTATTAACCCGAGTAACCAACCCAAATAGGCTAATCGGGTTCGAGTTCGGGAAGTTCGGATCGGGCCGAGTTTTTTGATACCCTGCTCGTAAACCCATTCCACTCAATATACTCTCACCAAGACACTACACAAGTTATTTTTTTGACAAAAACTAGTTCATTGATAGTTTATTGGGCTATATAGGTTGGTTATGGTCTAGGGCCGGTTACTCAAAAGTCGTCCATTTTAGATGTAAAAGTCTTAGCGTAATAATAGACTTAACAATATGATAAAGACGCGTAACCAATTAAACTAAAACTTGAGAAATGAGTCATGTGTAAACGAATTGAGCTGCTTGCTAGCTACTTGAGCTTGCTCACTTAAAACTCGTTTCGGGCGCAAGCTCAAGCTCGAGTTTGACATAAAGCTTGTTTACTAAACAAGCTCAAACTGAGTTTAACATAAAGCTTGTTTACTAAACAAGCTCAAGCTTCGAATATGTTCGCGAGCTTAAAAAGGTTTTTATATAACATGTTAAGCAATTATGGTACTCTCAAATAATGCATTTTTTTTAAAGTAAAAAAATGCATAATTTAATATGCTATTATAATTTCCTTTTATTATATTTTAGCTCTTAAAATATAAGAATATTGTAATAGAAGAGCCGAGCCTAAATCGAGCTCGAGCTTTATCAATCTTGGACTCGACTCGACTCGACTCGACTCAGTTATTCGTAAATGATAAGGCTACCCCGACATGTTATTCGTAAATAAGGGTGTTAATCAGGTCAGGTTGGTCGGGTTCGGGTCAATTCAGGTCAGGTCAAAGTCGGGTCAAGGATAAAAATAACATACCCGAACCTATTTGGATTCGGGTTAGTCGGGTTCGGGTCAATTCGGGTTGAGTGTACTTGAGTAGGATCACTTCGGGTTATGGTCAACCCGAATATGAGTAAAATGTAATAAAATTGCCTTTTTTTTACTCGTTTAAATAAATAAATTAAAACAACAACAACAACAACAACAAAAAGCCTTTCTCGACCCGAACTCGAGCTATCCAAACTTTTTTAATCCGATACGCGACCCTATTTAGCATTCGGGTTACTCGGGTTGAACCGAATAATCCAAATAAAATTATTAACCCGAGTAACCAGACCCAAATAGGCTTAATCGGGTTCGAGTTCGGGTCAAGTTCGGATCGGGCCGAGTTTTTTGATACCCTGCTCGTAAACCCATTCCACTCAATATACTCTCACCAAGACACTACACAAGTTATTTTTTTGACAAAAACTAGTTCATTGATAGTTTATTGGGCTATATAGGTTGGTTATGGTCTAGGGCCGGTTACTCAAAAGTCGTCCATTTTAGATGTAAAAGTCTTAGCGTAATAATAGACTTAACAATATGATAAAGACGCGTAACCAATTAAACTAAAACTTGAGAAATGAGTCATGTGTAAACGAATTGAGCTGCTTGCTAGCTACTTGAGCTTGCTCACTTAAAACTCGTTTCGGGCGCAAGCTCAAGCTCGAGTTTGACATAAAGCTTGTTTACTAAACAAGCTCAAACTGAGTTTAACATAAAGCTTGTTTACTAAACAAGCTCAAGCTTCGAATATGTTCACGAGCTTAAAAAGGTTTTTATATAACATGTTAAGCAATTATGGTACTCTCAAATAATGCATTTTTTTTAAGTAAAAAAATGCATAATTTAATATGCTATTATAATTTCCTTTTATTATATTTTAGCTCTTAAAATATAAGAATATTGTAATAGAAGAGCCGAGCCTAAATCGAGCTCGAGCTTTATCGATCTTGGACTCGACTCGACTCATTTACTTTTGATGTAAAGTGATAAATAGAGTCCATCTATCTTTAAACCGATGTGTCAAGTTTATATCACTTAACTTCAAATTACTTTATGTAAAGTTTCAAACAACCAAAAATAAACCCAAACAAATATCAAATAGTAGTAGCAAGTAGAATTGTAGAAAACTCTAGTTAGGCCCTTCATTTTAGTAGTAGCAAGTAGACTTGTAGAACACTCTAGTTGGGCCTTCATTTCTCTGTCTCAACGTTAAGTCGGTTTCACGGCCCACGCCACAATAAAAGAAAAACATTAAAATAATAGCCCAAACTAGGCCTCAACCTAGATCCAACGGTCACCATTAGCCGATCAGATCTAACGGCCACCTCCCACTTTTTCATTATATATCATCAAACACAAGCGCCTCTATACACCATCAGTTCATTTAGGGTTTTGTGCGCCGCTCATTCTTTCTTTTTCAGCAACACTTAAATCAACACATCTCAAGATGGTAACAAATTTCACATATGTCAATTATGTTTCACTCATATATTTAATGTTTTGTTTAATGATAAATGAATTGATGTGTGTTTGATATTGTTATAGACTTTGCCAAACGATGTTGATTTGTTGAACCCACCAGCTGAGCTTGAGAAGAGGAAGCATAAGTTGAAGCGTTTGGTTCAATCACCAAACTCCTTCTTCATGGTAATTTCTTTTTTTATATATTTTATGTTTTAAATGTTTTTTTATTTATCTAATTCTGTTTTGTTTTATATATGTGCAGGATGTTAAGTGCCAGGGCTGTTTCAACATGTAAGTATTCTCTTTATTTTTTTGTTATGTTTTATTTATATATATTACCAGTATATCTATAATTGCATATTCGCTTGAGTAGTATGTTATTTTTTTATGTATTTGTTGTAACGAAATAAACATTGTTTGTGTTGGTATGCAAATTGGTATATGTATGAAGCTAAAAGGTGGTAACATGTGATATTTAAACTATATAACATGAGTAGATAAAATTTTGTTTATATAGTGTTCGTGTTGTTTAGTCCTTGAATATTATTTTTGTTTATAAGGAACTAGTTTTCCCATTGTTTAAATTTTCTATCATCGTTATGAATCAGTCTTCGGGTGATCCTAGTTTTGAAACATTATCTTGATTTGCACTTACCCCAACAGACACATATTCAATGATTATTTGAAGAACTGGTTTTTAATGAGTGTTGGGGGTAGGTGAAGGACGAGAATGTGTCTCTGTTGTATAGTTTACTGTCTGGGTTGTCTCTTTTGTATAAATTTGATGTTTTTTTTTTGATATTATTTAACCAAGTTGGAATATGTATTAAGCTGAAAGGTTGTGACACACAATATGGTAGCCAGATAACATCAGTAGATAATAATTTCTTTATTTAGTAAATGTATGAAATGGTTTGTGGTTTAGTCGATTTTTCTGGAACTGTCTTCATTCGCCGCTATAGACGACTTGTTTGTTGACCCTATTTCAGAAAGACAGATTTCTTTTGCACTTGGCCTAACAGACACATATTTGATGATTGTTTGGAATAACTGTGTTATGTGTGTGTTGGGGGTAGGTTAAGAACGAGACTGTCTTTCTTAATTAGGATCATCAGAGGAGAGGTCTACAAGGGTTTCTGGTAGTTTAAACAAAGGGTAAATATGCTTCCTAAATAATTTTAAGATGCGGGACTACACTTTATTTTCGGAAATCCATTGTAGGTATATTGTCAGCAAAAAGTAAGTAGAGTGTTTGGTTTCAGTATTTTTGACTAAACTGCAAGACCATATAATAGTTTTCAACCTAAACCGTTTACTTTTTGAATGATCGTTACTTGATTTTGATCATTTGTTGATATTGATATGATCCGAAGTTTGGTTACTTCAAAATAAATTTACTTGGTTTTATTGTAGTGTACCAATTTAACATTGATGGCATAAGTGTCTATTTGAATTGTTTCTTAAGTTAGAGTTCCTCTCGCGTATTGATATACATTGGATAATTTATTTGGGGTTATTTATTTAAATTGTTATATTTATCAAGTACCAAGGTTGTTAATAACCTGGCAATTTGTTGTACTATAGAGAAATATACTTAAACTTCTTTCTCGGAACCTTTTGCAGAATCCATCTATATGAACAAATTTTGTTAAACTAAAAGTGTCCTTTTTACTTTCAAAGTTGACAAGTTTACTCTTCAGTGTCATGTTTGGGCACAGCTTTATACCTTTATTTTGATTATCCCAATGACCGAACACTCCATCTTAGTTATGCATGTGTTGGGGGTTGGTGAAGAATAGGAGGGTGTTTGGGATTTAGGATTATTAAAGTTACAAGGTTTATAGGGGTGCCTGGTCCTTCAATGGAAGGGTAAAATTTTGACCAAAAAACTTTGAAGAAGAGGATGAACTCTTTTTGGTTTAAAAAGTTTTCTTGTACGTATGGTTTATGCAATTGGCATTCTATAGTTGCTGTTTCGGTGAATTTGACCAAACCACAAGGAATGTTTTAGTTATTTCTCTTATTCTAAAAGTGAAATATTATTGTACAATTTAAAGTCTAGAATTGCTTATTGGTATCTAGGATAAATAAGGGGTTGATTGCGTTTAGAAAAATAGTTAGGCTTTTGCTGTTTCAGTATTAGTGTGAATTTTTATCAGCTCTTTTGAATTAAATCTGCAGAACTTAAAATTGTCGTGTAATGCTTTTTCTTCCTGTCAACAGAACTACTGTTTTTAGTCACTCTCAGACCGTGGTGGTATGTGGAAACTGTCAAACTGTGTTGTGCCAACCTACTGGAGGTCGTGCCAGGCTCACAGAAGGATGTTCTTTTAGGCGAAAGGGTGATTGATCTGTGAAGCTGTTTTGCTTTTTAATATGGTGTTTTGCCTAATTAGAAGCTACTTTGGGGGGTCTATTGCTTACAAAAATATAAGTCTGAGTCTTTGGTGTTAGTTTTTTTTATGTTTTTTATTTTATTGGTGGAAGCAGACATCTTAGATGATTTATGTTTTTGTAATGGCTGAAGTTTTGGATCTTTGAAGTATTATCTATGGAATGAATGATCTGTTTCTATATAGTTTATGCTCTTGTTACCTTGTTTGTGTTAATGCTATTTGAAGCTGGTATAAGTCTGCAAAGCATGTTGAAATTACAGAGCTTTCATCTTTTTATAGAATTGTAGACACTTGTTAGAAGGGTATTTGGTCTCTGGGATCAAGTGGCTATTTGGAACAACAAAATGTATTTTAGAGGTTCTGTGGGTTGAGGTATTGTGTTGAAAGCTATCTCAATTGATGCAAATGGGACGTGTATGGTGTGGTTTGGTAATCGTACATTTTTTGTGTCGTCCAGATACCTCAAAGACTATTATCAAAGCAAAGAAACTATAGGAACGGCATCAAGTATTCTTATTTTTGGCTGCTGATGCTTATGTTTAGTATAGATTCCTCATTAAAAATTTACGAAAACACAGAATTTATGGCAAGGAAAAATTGTGATCGTTAAAATATTCCTATTACTGGCAACTTAAATTTCTCTTTAATCCACATAACGATCTAGGAGTCTTGAAGCGATCTTCTATACTTCTCTGTTATGAAATATTTGACGAACTTTGAGAATGGTCGAGAAGCGATCTTCTATACTTCTCTGTTATGAAATATTTGACGAACTTTGAGAATGGTCGCTGTGGCTATAAAGAGGTTCTGGTAAAAGCGTGAGCGTTAGTGTTTGATGCGCGAATGAGAATGTCTTTTTAATTACTTTTTATATTTTTTGTATTTGGCAAGGAACTAGAATGAATAACACAAAAAAGCTTTGTTATCTTCAGTTAAGGGGCTTACAGGTTATGTGTGGTACTTAAGAAATGCAACTCTCTCTAATTGGCATTTGTTGGACATTCTATTCAGTGAAGGCCATGAACACAAGGTTTTCTTTATGTTTTCACTTTTCGAGATAATGCTGTATCCAGCCATAATCGCAAACACATGTTTCTTCCCATGTTTTAACAAATTTAGTACAAGAGGCGCTGTTTGAAGCGTGATAGCAATCATGAAGTATTGCAATCTAAGTTTATTAGTAATCATGACAGAAGCATAACATCAGCCTTAGTTCATGCAATCCACAATCAACGTTAATTTAATAAAACAGTTCATTGTACTTAACTTTGCCAGTAATGGATCATGTCATACCTCTAAAGGTTGCTGCTGTGATGTTATTATGAAACAAATTAATTATTACTCAGATTAATGATCACCTCCCATAACTAAGGGATTGCTTAAAACAAGAGCATTATATACAACTAAACAAAACAGCAAAAGGGTGGAAAACAAATTTATTAGAGTCAAACCCAGCTACAAATCCAACATCACACGATCTTTGAGGTTAGTGGCAGCTACTGTACAATAATTTCACCGCCCATTCCATCCCCATCCCCATCCCCATTACCATACCCTAGTCCCATATAAAAATTCATGTTGCTGATGGCCCCTCTATATACATACTAATACTAAGCTACTACGTCTTTTTGATCACTCGGTCTTCGGCTGATCACGTGATGAGGATGGAGCTTTTCCGTTTTGAAGATACAGACTGTTGGCTACCAAAGAGTCACTCACCAACCCAACGTCAACCTCATCGAAATTGAGCGTCCCTCTCACCTTCCGTGTGCTGCTGAAGACACAAATCAATAGAGAGTAAATTACAGACTCAAATTTACTGCCAGTTCACTTATAATCGTGCACAAGCAATAAACAGGTTTAGAAACGCCAGTCTCAGGACAAAGGGAGTAATAAGCAAGTTAATAATTTATGTTGGTATCAATGAAGTGCGTACCCGTTCAAGCGATTGTTGATGGCAGTCAAGTCCTTTGACGGACTCTGGTAAGCATGAGTGCTCTCCCCAACACATGCATAATAGCTTTTAGATCCATGAGAAATTAAAGCATCCATCTGAAAACAAAATAAGAAGAACAATTTAATCTAACTCTCATGATGACATGTTTAATATGTTAATGAAAACTAATCTAACAACAATCCAAAGAAACAAATCTAGGACTTATATTTTCCCCTTGCCAATTTCATGATTCTAATAATCACATATAATGATTTGTTTCACATCCATATATTAAATCAAGTAAAAAGATATACCTTAGTTGATCGCAGTGGAGAGACGTATACGTTGTGTACCGAGGAGACCTTCTTTGGAGACATATCAGGAAGACTAGGGAAAGTTGATACCTTAGGAGAGCCAGGGCATGGACCTAACATGATAGAAAAAGGTTGAAAGATGCAGGTCAGTCTACGAGTCTAAACAAGTGAAACAAGCAGATAAAGGGGACAAAGTATTTACCTTCATCGTTATTGTTTGGTTCTGTATCCTTGGTAGGGGTGGTTTTAGCAACTCCTGTTGGAGCAAGTTCCACTAACAATGGCTTAACAGCCGGAATGAATACTTGATTGTAAAACATAATGATGTCAACATGATCTTGCCCTGGTTTCTGCTGCAAAAAACATCAAAAAGATTTAAGTATCATAAACATACAGAAACTTTATATAGAAGAGATAACCGAATGAGACAGTTAGAATACCCCATTACGCCGAGAAGATGACCTGTCATCAACAAACACTGCACGAAAAACTTGAGGTTTACAATGTGGTTGCTTTCTGTAGTTGTGAATGATTTCTTTAAAGGTTAAGTTCAGTTGGCAAATCTGCAGGTCAAGACAATAAAAATATTCAGAAAAAATAAACTAATCATCAACTGGTGGCTTTAAGTTCTGTAGTGTGTCTAACAACAAACCTTTGCAACTCCGTAGAAACAACACAAGATGATCTGGTCAATATGGCGATTGAAAAATAAAGCAGTCCGCTGACTTAGAATCTGCTGAAAAAACATGTACACTCTTTCTCTTATTTGTTGTGACAACTGCATTCTTTCAACCATCCCATTGATTCTAACAGCAGCTAACTTCACAATCTGTTACAAAAAAGGATAAATAATCGTGAGCAATATTGCAACATTGATTAGTAGAAATTGCTTCTTGTAAAAGTTAGTGTCTGGAACCTTGCTAAAGAACAGATTGACAGCTGTCTCTGCACATGTTTCTCCTCTGCCAGAAGGATGTGGCCGTGTAGGACTGCAGAAAGAAAAATACAGTTATTTGTTAATTAAACAACTTGATATATCGTAAAATCAATGTTCATAAAAATAAAACTTATATCAGTCATTGTACTACCTGGCAAACGCGGACTGCAAAGCAGGTGATAGTAGCTTTGACTTGAGATTATTTATTCCCATGAGACGATCCTTAACTGGTGATGCGAACGAATTCCGTTCAACCAAAACACTTCGATATTCACTGCAAACTCTTTTTGGTGATCGAAGGTCACCATTCTTAGCTGTAAATATATATTTGTTAGATGCATCAACTCTATATCTATAAATGTTAAAAGGTTATGCTAGGAGCATGAAATAAAAGTTTACCTGGTGAGCTGTCACGCTTCTGCAATGAAGAAACTGGTGGCAACCCGCCACAAGACATGTTGGTTTGCATTGCAATTGCATCTAAAGATGGCATGGGGTCAGCCAACAAACCAAGACGGTTAATTTCTGAAGAAAGCATGGGTCTTGCAACCGTTAAAGAGTTGTACATTGAAGAACCCTTTTCCCACACCATACTTTCCAAAAGCCGTTCTTCTAAGGAATTCAAATGTCTCCTCAGCTCTCTTGGAAGAGATTCTTCATGTCTAATGAAACTTTCAATAACCTTACTAAGATCGAAGGCAGTAATTCCCGTTCTTTCCAAGACAGCTGGAAACAACATAGTAACTGTCTTATGTGTGGCGAGAACCAGTTCTGCTGAACATGCAAGCATACACCTGTGAAACCTCTCATTTGTTAACAGTGACGTTAAATTGTTACCATGAAGTATTTGTGATTCTGCTGTACACATTGCTTGCAAGACTCTATAGTATAACTTTAATGCTTCTAATCTACGTTGTTCTGCCCAAACATTATCCATCTGCATATTTGTCATTACATTTCGATCACCGAGACCACTGTTGGGAAAAATGGCCTCCAATATTATGCGAGCCCTTTTGACGACATCAGCAGTCACATCCTTGTCACACGATGACAAGAATCTTTCAAGTTCTGCAGACGGTTTTGATTGAAGTGGAGAAACGATTGTTCTTAGCCATTTTGCAGTCGTCATTGCGGTGCTAACAGGGCTAGCCATTATCTTTGAAGGAGACCGAAAAGGGGATAGTGGACTTGTGATTGTCTTTGTTGGGGATGCCATCGAGTCTAATTTCCTCTACAGAACATAAAAAGTCAAAAAATAAGCAAGTGCATTTACAGTTTGACGTTCAAGATATAGTACTGATATCAGTTACATAGATACCTTTGCTCCAGTTATATTCATTGCACCACCAGATAAGCTGCTTGAACCAAGCAGGCTATCATCATCATTAATAAACAGTTTTTCATCTAATTCACCTTCTAGAAGTATTGCATCATTGTAATCTTTTTCTAGAATATTCAAGTTGGAAGCCAAAGATGATTCCTCCAGTAAATCTTCAAAATAAGTCAGCCCATCTGCATTTTAAATTAAGTACTTATTTTAGTTAGACAACATCACACAATAAGTAAAACCAGTGATGTAACTAAACAGTTTTGAATATAAACCTGTGTCTATATTTTCTAGGTTTCCATTTTCACATTCTGAAGCCAAACAAGGTTTTTTCTTCAAGATTTCTGCCACCACATTATTTGTTTTGACCAATGTTTTTCTCACTTCATCCTCTGATGTCTCATAGATTTTACAAAGTGATGCAAGTAGGTCCACACCTTTGTCATCCTTTTTAACTGCAAATTATCCATGTTCAGTCATTTTTCCAGGAAGAGAAGAAAACAAAATCACAACTTTAACCGTATTAAAAATAAATAGGCAACTGATGAAAGTGGTTACCAAAGCGCGTAGAGTCGTCAAGATTGAAGTTTCTTAAGCGAGCTGGCATATGAATGATCAAAATCGCCTGCAAAAGGTTTCAGTAATGTCATTTTGGAATTAGACATTGATGATGCAAGTAAAGAGAAAAAAATTTAAATGTTTTAGTGCAATTTTACTCACCAGGATTGACACCAATCCATTAGTGCAAGTGACCAAGTCCTTAAAACGGCTAAATGCATGGACTCGAAGAGCCAGAAATAGCAGCCATCCAAAACGATAACAATTTGATATGTAGTCTGAAGAGTTGACATCAGCTGACTGACCATCCACATTAACACGGCTTGCAATGAAAAACACCCCAAATTGACGTTTATAGTACCTTGTGTCATAAAAATAGAAGATTTTCAAAGATCAGCAAATAAACGTCATTACACAATTACTGAAGCTTTAATATGAGAATTACAGTTTAAGTCAAAAGACATGTTTATTGAATATATCATTTGTGTGTCACAGATGGATCAAATACCTAAGAGTGTAATACAACCCAAGACAAAAACTTAAAACCCTTGTGGACCACAATCAATCTCCCAAACATCATGTTATGATTTTTTGTAGAAGATTTATAGATGAATATTATCATAAAAAGTTGCATCAATCATTGAAAACAGACAACAAAAAGAGAAAGGTACTCACTTGCTT
The DNA here is from genome assembly GCA_021014915.2 of Artemisia tridentata subsp. tridentata. NCBI lineage: Eukaryota > Viridiplantae > Streptophyta > Magnoliopsida > Asterales > Asteraceae > Artemisia > Artemisia tridentata. The sequence goes on along the minus strand of CP139501.1, from coordinate 264,717,894 downwards.
AAAAGGCTGAGATGCACAAAATTAGCCTGCAACTCGTTTACCTGATGAAAGATTGAAAAATAAAAGAGAGATTAAAACAAGTACACAAACTATATAACCAAATAGCCATATAAGGCGAATTGCAAAACCGTCAAGTAACATAATCTTAGTTATCATTAGTACCTGGAGTCTAGTTTCCCAATCAGAACCATAAAGATTGCTCAAAACAGGACCAGTCTTGACTACAAATTGAGTTAGCTCTTTGAAGAAATCAACATAACTGAGACAAGACAAACAATTTAATCAGCACACGACAATCACGACAAGTTACAGCTACCATCACTTCGATCAAAGCAATAACATACTTAAGTTTTGCCACTCTAAGTATTTGGCACAGGTTAATTCCGTTCTCCTTAGTATGAGCAGGTTCATCCCCAGCATCTTTCTGGCTTAGTCTTTTCAAAGAGAACAAGAGAAACGCAAACCAGTAGTGCTCCGCTTCCTCAGGCTGTATAAAGAACAAAAACCTAAATCTCAATTCTGAAGCAAGATATAGATATAAATGCTCATTTATAACACTTTCAGAAAATAAATAACACTACTTTCTTAGTTCTAAGATAAGGAAAAATCATAATTAGCATAGCTTTAAGACTACCAATTTTTTTGGTAACTCAATGGTCAACAACCCAAGAGGGTTCGCGGTAACAACACAATACCACTACTTAGGTAAACATTCCCCAAATTTCAAAGGCACGTCTTTAACAACACAAAAACCGCAACTTTCAACCACTGGGCTACCCATATCAAATTAGACCATGACACAGGCATACACATCTTCAATATCCATAGTTTATTAAGATTACTATAAAATATATACAATAGATACTGAAAGTAAAGTCAAGGGCAATACCGTCCCACTTCCAAGAGAAGATGCATTAGTCAAGAAAAGATGTTTGCTTTTATCAAAGAGCTTCATCGCTTCCTCTAAATCCTTATCATCCATTGCTAACTTATCCTGTAAACACAGCCAACAACAGCAAATAAAAAACAAAATTAACCCCAAAAATCAAGTCTCAAACTTTAATAGACAAAACAGACAAATTAACACTTAAGATTCTAACCCAATAACAAACAAAGCACAACTCCTTTATAAAAACATAAAAAGAAACAAATGAAATTAACACATAAAAATTTACTCCCAAAAATCAAGTCTCAAACTTTACTCACAAAACAAGAATTAACACCCCAATAATCTAACCCAATAACAAATAAAAACCATAAACCCTATACCAAAAAAACTCAAAATTAGCCCATAAAAGATTGCCCCCAAAAACAAAGTCTCAAACTTTATTCACAAATCACACAAATTAACACTCCAAGAATCTAATTCACCAACAAAACCAGATGAACTCAGTAAAAAAACCCAAAAACAAAGTCAAAACCCACATGAACTCAGTAAAAAAACCCAAAAACAAAGTCAAAAACCACATGAACTCAGTAAAAAACACAAAAACAAAGTCAAAACCCACATGAACTCAGTAAAAAAAACCCAAAAACAAAGTCAAAAACCACATGAACTCAGTAAAAAAAACCCCAAAACAAAGTCAAAAACCACATGAACTCAGTAAAAAAAAACCCAAAACAAAAAAAAAACAAGTCAAAAACCACATGAACTCAGTAAAAAAAAATCAAAAACCCCAAAATCAAGTCTGAAATTTTAATACTAATCTACACAAATTAACACTCCAATACTCTAATTCAAAAACAAAAAAGTAGAAAAAAAATTAACACAAAATCTTTAAAAAAACAAGAAAGATTAAAGAAAACAAGATAACCTTGCAGAAGCCTGTAAATCTAGCTTCAATAGAATCATCCATCTTAAATCTTAACCAATCGACACAAATCACCGTCAAAAAAAACCAAACCCTAATTCCCAAATCAAACCTTAATTAACAGATCCAAGTGAAATCAATAAGATTTCAATTAAATAAATATAAACCCTAATTTTTTTTTATAAAAAAAAGAGAAGAGTATTAGTATAGAAGCAGCTGCTGCTTTTTGGGTTTTGGGGATCCGGGTGGATGTACGGTAGCGCGGGAAAAACAACAAATATGGTATGTTATGTATAGTCATACATACATCGACAGCCAATTGGATTTTGACACGTGTGTAGTTGATTATTTTTTACCGCCAAAACCGGTGGCTTTTTTTATGTAAGGCGGGATAGGGTTTGGTATCGTGTGGTGTGGACCACCGTATCTTTTTTTTATTGAGGGGTGATCTGGGCCGTTGATTTAGATGGTATTTTATGTTTTTTTTTTTCGGAAAAGATTTATTCTTTCTAGTAGAGCATATTGTAGGTTTGGAATATATCTCATACGAAAATAAATTGAGAAATTTAAAATGTGGAAGCTTGATTGAATTTAGGATAGGGAAATTAAAAATGTAAAAGTATTTTGTTTAACTCTTAAAAGTTACATGATAAGCCAAAAATAAAAGTTTATACTTTATTTGTTTCAATATAACTTGTTCATGTTTTGAAATATCATTATCTCAAATTAATTATCCATTTTAGAAGTAAAAGTACATAATTAATTTTTTTTTCTTAAAATCTCCTAATACGTGTTAATATATATAAGGTTATGCTACCTCCGTCCCAAAATAAGTGTCCAGTTTGACTTTTCAGAGTCAAATTGGTTCAACTTTGACCTTAACTATTTTTGTGGGTGTTATATAATATTTGATGTAAAATATATGAATGAATTGAGTTTTAAGTGTATTTTTCAATGGTATAATTTTCATCAAGTATTATATAACACAAAAAAATATATTTATAGTCAAAGTTGAACCAGTTTGACTCTGAAAAGTCAAATTGGACACTTATTTTGGGACGTAGGGAGCAGTACTTTATGTTTTTCTTCAGTTAAGTTAACTATTAATATTGAAGCAATATCTTAATTGTATCAATACCCACTACAAACGTCGTGTTAGCAGTTAAGAAAGTGTCTTGGGTAAATAGGTATTTGGTTCAATCCAACTTCTATCTAAAAGCCAAAAAAAATATGTGTTAATTGTCTGTGGCTAGTTGTTTTACCCAAAAAGCACGGGGTCGAGTTTCCTTGCGCAGTTTAGAACTTTTGGAGAAGTTTCCCAAATATTATCTTATACATTTGGATTACCGAACTTATAAAAAATGACGAAAACATAATTTTCAACAAGATAAGTAACCCAACTGTCATATTTTATATATTTGTTGACGTATATGTATAAAAATTATATTTTATAAGTTCATATACCTATATAAACAACTAGTTTAGTAACTCAAGTAAACGAAAACGTAAAGTTTAATAACACGCACATAAAAAAAAATTATGTTGAAATTAAGTTTTAGAGATATGAGTTTAGTTAAATTTTGTATGTGAGATTGAATATTGTTGCATATCATAAATTAATGGTTTTGAAGTTGAATATTGTGGTAAATTCAAAAATTCATGGTTTTGTAATATTGTGATAATTTATAAATTTATGGTATTGTAATATTTAAGTTTTTTATATAAAATTGTATCAAAATTTTAATACTTATATAGTTATAATACTTGCATTGTTATACATAAAAAAAAAAAAAAAAAAAAAAAAAAAGAGAAAAAAATGAGTAAACAATGCATATTAATCTCTGCTTAGGCGCTAATTGGCCACCAGGCTTTTCGGTTTATGTAAATCGGTCAATGGTGATCAAAGGTGGTCGATGGTGGTCAGCAGTGGTCAAATTTGCTGCAAATATAGCCGGAAATAGAATTAACTCTTCGGAAGCTTGTTTTAATCAGTTATAGTAGCTATTTATATCTATTACAAGTTGATTTGTAGCCAAATATTGTTGGAAAACTCGGCAGAAATACCCAAAACTTGCCAAAATTTTTGATTAATTACTCATTAATCATTTAATCCGACCAATACCGATTGCAAACTACAAAGGAGGTTGATCGAGTGATTACCGATCCGCATTTTCTGCAACCTTGAATACCCGTGCACGCATGAGATTTTACATACTTTTTTCATTATTTGTTAATATCGATTAATATTTTGTATATATTTTTGCTGCACGAAGACTTTGTTAAACTGCCAAGGTGTTTAGGGTAACTATTGATATCCTGTTTTGGAAATTATGTGTGTTTAGTAGCACATAATGACCTTTGAAAAAACATGTGTTGTTGTTATAAGTACAATATCTTTTATTTATTAAAAAACATAAAAACAATAAGTATACTTAATTCTATATAATTTATTTAAAATTTAACTTTACAAAATTCCACACATGTGTTTTTATACATATTTATTTTAGTGGATGAAATTTATATGAGTTTGACCAAATTAAACTCAATATTAACTTTTATTAACTAATAAGAATGCTTAATTTTATCACGTAGTCTGAATAATGCACTCTAATTGATATGAGTTTTTCAATTTCTTTTTCAATTTCTTTTTGAAAATCTCTGAATATTACATAAGAGATATGTTATGCGGATGTTAAAGTTATACATCACTTTTTGAAAATATCTTATTACATAAGAGATATGTTATGCGGATGTCAAAGTTATACATCTCTAGTGTAAAGTAATTTGATGTTCACCTCCCATTTTTGAAAAGCTTGTATCCATGGTTACTATAACTTTGTCACAAAAATGACTTGTGTAAAGTAATTTGATGTTCACCTCCCATTTTTGAAAAGTTTGTATCCATCGTTACTAGAACTTTGTCACAAAAATGACTTAAGATGCTAGACAAAGACATAGCCAGGAGCCAGGTGGCAAATAATAACTAGTTTTCAAAGATGCATTTAGTTTTTACCCAAAGTAAGAACCCAAATATGAATTTCAGATTTTGGTCATTGAAGTTGCAAGAGATTTTATATATCAAGAATACCAATTTGAAAAGGCATGAAAAGCCATGACATTTTTTTTTGGTTTTCTTTCATAATGATTTACAAGAGAGCAGAGACAATCATTTTTCTAAAACTTTTATGTATACAAAATCTGCATGTTTATAACTGAAAGTTGCATTGGATTTTCAATAACATCAAGCTAAATTTTAATAAAAATGGTTTGGAGATACATTGTCTCTTTGTAAATTCGAATTGATTCGGTGGAATATGACAATTTTATTTGTAACAAATTAGATTGGCATACACAAAATATCATATCAACAAAAAACGGAATAAGTGTTTAGGTGTACAGGATTGATTTTATATTTTTATGGTATACAAGCAATTCTCTTTTTGCGATAGGTTGAATCTAGTACAAAAAGAGAAACTTTTGGCGATCACACTATAGAGAAACCCGTAGATAACTGCAGCTTTATGAAGAAGGAAAAAAGTACAAAAAAGGACCATGCGCATGTGGTTCAGCAGGCATTGGTAGGTGCTTTAAACTTGGAGTTTCTTCCCCTGGAAGCATAAGGTGTTTTGAATTGTACCGCAACAATAAATTTTATTCAATTCACATTGTTTGAAAGCCCATGTGGACAAGTAATGACATCAACATCAATATATAAGTTTACACTTTATTGGGATACAAGGTTAAAGGGGCGATTCGGTTAGTTGGAAATTTTAAAAATATGTATAAGCGGATCGAGTACTTTGCTAGAATTGTACTCGGTGGATAACTGAACATGCAGGTATTCAAAATGAAAAACGGTTTGTTCGCGGCTAACTAGTTTAGATCCAATCGAATAGAATCGGGTGAACAATAAACAATAACATGATCTAGAACAATAATGACATAAAATGCTATTGTAGTAAAAAGTTAATATACTTGAAAATATTAAAGTCAAGTAAAGTTTTTCTGTCACAATAATTACATTCAAATCATCGTACATAGCACACTAATTAAAAATATTTATTTGACGTTTATATGCTACATCACATTAATAAAATATAATACACAAACGCTAGTGAATGTGTATGTACATTACACATTTACGATAAGAGCAAAAAAGCCGTTACACAATAAGCCTTGTTTGCTTTATATTTTGACCAAATCATGTTTAAATAAGAGACAACTTAACGAGAATACTCTTCATCTTATCACTTTATATTTTTAGCTGTTCTTTTCAATTAAATCATAAACAAACAATTTTACATAACTTTTTTAATTTTTTTTTTAGAGTAAACTACACCAATGGTCCTTGTGGTTTGCGTTGACTGGCGGATTCAGTCCTTTGACCAAAAAACTTGCGCCGGTGGTCCTTAAGTCAGAAACGTTATGCGTCGTTAGTCCCTCAGTCCCATGGGCCCCACAAACTGATGATAACGCCCGTTAAGTAAGGATGTTAAAGGGGTATTTTCGTCAATTCACAACACAAACTATAATATTAATAGTGGGCCCACCACTGCCACAACCCAAAAACCAAATCTTCATAACAGATTCATATCCCAAATCTAACACCTTCGATCTAAACAAAAATCACTACACAAAAATCCTTACACCACCAATAATCTTATACAAAAACACAGATCCAAAAACAATCACACCGATCTGAAATTTTTCTTTAAGCCTAATTATTTGTACCATTGTGTCCAGAAATTTTTCTTCGATCCAAAAACAATCACACAGATCCAAAAATTATTAAAAACTCAGTACTGGTGGCCTTTCTAATCTTCTTTGCCACCAACAATAACTTACTTGCATCCCCAGCTAGTGCTATGATTATCAAAAAAAGAATCAGTATTAAGAAGCGATTAACATTGTTTTGAGAGGAGACAATAAGTCAAAAAAAGAATCAGTATTAACAATAACTTACTTGCATCCCCGCAAGGTTGATAATTCAAGATTATCTGCAACAAGTTGCCTAACTTGACTATTTACAAACTCGAGCAAGCTGTCTAACTCGAGCAAAGTAGTCTACTTGTCCAAACTTGGTGAAGTACCCAACTTGGTTGCAAATACCAAACTAATGTCAAGGAAACAAACTCGAGCAAACAAGGTCGAGCAACACCCAAACTCGAGCAACCTTCTAGCTCGAGCAAAAAGTCTAACTCGACTAAAGCTTTCAAACTCGAGCAAACACAGTCGAGCAACACCCAAACTCGAGCAACCTCCACCACCATTTCTCTTCATGCCTTCACTAATTGGCCTTAAAACTCGCTCATCACCACCAACAGCCTCCACGATACTCTCGACCACCACATCCATTGTCGGAACCTTTCTCCCCCATTTCCTCATTAACTTTTCCGATACAAAAAGCTCCGAATAAACCTTCCAAAATGATGCTCTTAAGTACCCCTTCATCAACTATGAAATATTAAATCAAGAACTACTAATACTACTATTATTGATTTCTAATAATCTATTCAGTTCATAAACCCAACACACTCCCACCTAAACGCTAAACCCGCCCCTATCACAACAACATCCCCTCTAGTCCCACCCTCATTCCCTATCATTTTAACGGACTTAACCGCCTCGGATAACCCAAAATTAATATACCCATGTACTAATAAAAAGTTATAAGCTGAATCAACTAAGTCCTTATACTCAGGTTTAATCGTCTTGAGGGCGTGTTCTTTAGTCAACCAAACATCAACATTTAACCTCCATTCTAGCTTTGATGTTTTTTGATTTCTGGGTTTTGGATCGAGTGGTTTATGTGAGTTGAGAGGATAAGAGATATAAATCTGTGATGATGATGATGGATTTTGGGGTACGATTTTTTTGATGCTTGAACAGATTTGGATTTTGTGGTGGATCTGGTGGTTTATCATCTTTTGATGATTTTTTGGAGATGACGCATGAGTTGAGTGTGGTTAGATCTACTGGATCTTGGATCTTGGATGCTTGAACAGTTTTTTTGGATTGAGAGAGATGTGAGTGATTGAGAGAGATGAAGGATTATATTTAATGTGGGTCTTATTATTATTGTATATTTAATCAGTAGTGGGTGTAATATGAATTGACCAAAATGCCCTTTTAAGTCCAGTAGATAACGGGCGTTATCATCAGTTTGTGGGGCCCATGGGACTGAGGGACTAACGACGCATAACGTTTCTGACTTAAGGACCACCGGCGCAAGTTTTTTGGTCAAAGGACTGAATCCGCCAGTCAACGCAAACCACAAGGACCATTGGTGTAGTTTACTCTTTTTTTATAAAGATCATTTAGTCAAGGGGATTGATTTGCACCAATTTTTTTTTTATAAAAACACCATTTTATACAAGTTATATAGCACATCGTACAACACTGTAATGCATAGAGTGTGGTGAAAGCAAAAAAAAAAAGTGGTGTTCAAATCAACCCCCTTTAGTCAAATTCAAACACTGCCAATACTTGCACCACGGTTCAGTTTATGCAAAACCCGATAAGCAAGTTTTTTTTTTTTTTTTTTTTTTTTTCAGTTTTTGGTTTTAGTTACCGAGTTTTTTATGGTTTCAGGTTAAAAAGGCTTTTTCGGATTTTTGTTTTTTGGATTTAGTTACTTAAGTTATCAATTTAATCAGGCCAGTTTGGTTAGTCGTTGTCTCAAATTTTAGTCACCCCTAGTCTACACTCAAACCAATGGAGCCCAGATACAAGTTTGAAAAATATACCGGCATAGCTAAACGACATGTCAATTTTCCTTTTCCTAAATCATTACATATGCTCTATGTTATAACATTTGATTTATACATGTCATATGCTCCTTGTAAAACCTATAATTAAGCATGTCAATCACTTTTCACTCGTAATAAAATATTAACACATTTAAATAGCACAAGGTGGAGGGAAGTAAGGTTTTTTATTTTGTCTCGAGGCAACAGTAGCGCCAAAGCTAGAATTGAGCCCATATAAAATCGAACATGGTTCACCATGCAGTCGGTGCTCTCTTTTGTTGAATGATACACCACATCTACTTATTTATCTTTGTCACAATACAGTAAAAAGTGGGTAGCAGTAGCACAATCAACATAACATAGTAGTTTGCCTTTAAACACCAGGTCGAATCAAACGGACAGATAAAACACTTTAAGCATGACCCGTCATGTTATTTTTCAAAATTTGATATACATACACATTGCTTATGACCATGTAATGCAACAATGGGTCCAACATATTAGTCACAAGCCACTCACAACCAGCTACTACAAAATTTAGAGCATTCTCATTTCTCAATGACTAGTTTAATCCCCATACCCCGCCGGCCCGCCCCGGCGGGATTGGGTATGTCGTTGTCAATGACTAGTTTTATGATAGGCATTTTCGATTATTATTTAAACATGTATGGCTGATAGCACAGATCTTTAAGACTCGAGCACGTCAATTAAAATCCTAAACAATACACAGATTCTGAAGGCTGGACTCAATTTACAGGTGACTTGGCACAAGACAACCAATGGAGCAGAGCTTGAACCATCTCCAGAATTGAAACAGCAGACGAGATGAGTCAAAACAGCAAACCAAACAGTAGTGCAGCACAGCAGATCGTGGACTAGAAACCAAATAGAGGATTGATGCACCATGGATCACATGAAGCACGAGCATTTTCGAGACCCAACAGAAAGAACAATCTTTATTTTGCCAAAGTGATTCAAGTACTGTGGCAATAGTTTGACGTTTAAATAGTGATTCATGTAAGATTCCCATAACTGCACATACTAGCATACATGTATTTTCATGTAATGAACAGGACTACAAACAGCTCATGATAAAATTCAAAGTAGCACACATGTATTTTCATTGTAGGGAGCATGCATATCTAGCGCTGCGTTCTCAGGTTTATATTGAGAAAAAAAGGAAAATATCTGATTTCTCAAGATGGAAGGGAAGAGAAGAAAGGATGGGTTCCAGAGTTGGAAGGGAAGACACGAAAAGGAAGGAAATGAGATGTTCCAGAGTTAGAAGGGAAAAAACTGAGACTTATACATTTATGCCTTTAATTGTAAATTCTTGGATTAGATGTATGATATAGAACAGATAAATGCAAATACTTTCAGTTATTTATAATCAAACTAAGTGAAACATTGGCCATGTAATTGTGTAAACACATAATTTAGTGCTTTCAAATCGATATATATTCATTCGCATACTCTTCCACTAAAACACTGCAAGATTAGATGTGGCAATTTGTGCCCAAAATGAAAAAAATAGGCTAATTTTAGCTACTTTTTAAAAGATTTGGGCACATTTAGCCCCCTCCTTTTTTTGAAATGGGCACATTTAGCCCATTGAAAAGTTAAATGGGCACAACGGGCACATATTTTTTCTCAATTAGAGAACATTATAATCGTTTTTGAAGAAAAACTTATATATATAATATATTTAATTTTTTAAATATAAATGGGGTATTACGTTTAAGGAATTTATTTTGTCATTTTCGGTCTTCTATAAAGCGATTTGTATAACATGTGCCCGTTTAAGCCCGTGCCCGCCCGTTTTGCCACCTCTACCACCAAAACACTGCAAGATACAAGTCCATATAAAACGAGTAATCTCGAGAATTCAAGTCTTGACATATAATCATAATGAACTACTTTAATAGCAATGAAACAAATATCAACACATATATAGTACCCACACACAATTCGAAATCACGAACATGTGGGCATCACTTGTCTATCAGTATTAAACGATAAAGATTTGGGACAATTCAAGATTTTTGGCATTTGGCAAATGCATTTATTGTAGAATGAAGAGTTTTATGGCAACATTAATGTTACTAACACATGCATCAGAGGGTTCTCAATCAGAAAACAATCAAGGTGACATACATATCATGCAGAGAATATAATAAACAAAACAGATATTTAACCTCAAGATAAACACCGATTGATGAGAAGACCGATCGATTATGCAGTGTGGAGAGAACGCAGCGCAAGCATGGATCAAACTATTTAAGAAAGCAAAATAAACAAAACACTTATTATCATTATGAACATACAAATCAACATTTAATCTTTAGTAAAACCGGACACTGACCCATAGCAACGCCAAATCTTTAGCATTTAGAAGCCACTTGACACGTTTTTAATGCAGTTGAAGTTCGATTGGAGATAGGGTTACAAGTCCTCTGCGCATTCATATTAATGTTAAACATGACACAAACAAGTAAACTTGAAGGATTATTAAAACAACCAAACAAACACAAATTCGAGAATCAGAGTTAAAAGTATCTAGAAAGCAACAGTACCAATGAAAAAGGCGAAGGTGAACCTTTGCCCAACATAATTTGTAATCCGAAAAGATATCAATCTATCAAAAACGCAACAATGATAAACAGATACCAACCTAGACTTGAAAAGACTTGTGAGATCTGCAGCTCCTGTAATAGCATCTTCAATATCAAGTGTATACGCAGCATAAGCACACATAATTGTTTCAATGAGCAAAAACTGTGTCGTTACGTCTTGGTGGTCTATCAGGAATTGATCCGGGCTTAAATTTGGAAGCCTCATGTCTAGCAAGTTCAGGAGGCACTGAACATTGGTTCTGTGTTAGCATCTGCTTAAGATCATAAAACACATCGGAATCCTGAAGAGTCAAGAAAGTAGTTGCAATTCCAGTCTTCCCTGCACGCCCAGTACGTCCTATACGATGAGTATACTGTTCAATGTTCCCAGGCATGTCATAGTTTATAACATGAGCCACATCAGGTATATCAATACCACGCCCTGCAACATCAGTTGCAACTAACACATTGAATCTTTTAGTCCTGAAACCGTCAAGACTAACCTCTCTTTGCTCTTGTGACTTCCCACCATGCAAAGTTGTCACACGATAACCTGATTTTTCCAATGTTTTAGATACAAAATCAGCGGTCTTTTTAGTGTTAATAAACACAATAGCCGTCTTATCCCCAAGATCATCAAGCAACTTCTGCAACCTAGGCATCTTTTCAGATTCTTTCACCATGATAACATGCTGAGTAATAAGATCAGTTGCTTTTCCAGCGGTTCCAATAGTCACGACAACAGGGTTCCTCAAGTACTTCCTAGCTAGCCTCTCAACAGCAGTAGGCATAGTCGCACTAAACATATAAGTAGTCCTATATATTCTCTTCTCATCAAGCTCCTCATCTTCATTCTCGGGTTTAAAGTTACTCGATGGCATTGCTTCAAGAACACCCACAACTTGCGGCTCAAACCCCATATCAATCATACGATCAGCCTCATCAAGAACAACATAGTTACACTGATTCAAAACAGCATAACGCCTCTCTAAACAATCAATAAGACGCCCTGGCGTCGCAATAACAACCTCACACCCTTGCCTAATCTTAAACCCTTGTTCCTCAATAGACTGCCCACCAACAATGGAAACAACCTTAATCCCTAAATAATGCGCAAACTTAACCGTTTCTTCCTCAATCTGCTGCGCAAGTTCTCTAGTAGGGGCCAAAACAACCGCATAAGGACCCTCAGCCTCGTTCTCTTCACTAATAGGAGGCAACCTAGTAATATAAGTCAACATAGGAAGTACAAAAGCAGCAGTCTTACCAGAACCAGTCTCGGCAACACCAATCACATCACGCTGCTGCAACCCAAGCGGAATTGCAGCCATCTGAATAGGCGAAGGCGTCTTATACCCCGCTCTATCAACGGCTTTCAAAAGCTCGTTACTCAACCTACTCTCAACCCAGCTCCTCATAGGCCTAGGAATCTTAGAACCTTTATACGAAATATTAAAATCCTCCCTAAAAATCCTCCAATCCCTCTCAGTCATCTCCTCAAGCTTCTTATCCGACCAATGGCGATCAACTCGCATATCAAACGTATCATACCTCTCGGCAGCCTCATCCTTAACTCTCTGAGCAGCAGCGTCCTCCGGCCTCTCCTCAACCCCATCCTTCTTCCTAATCTCGTCACGTAAATCCTTCTCATTCTTGGCAGCCAGCTTCTTCTGCTCCCTACGATCCATACCCGCCCTAAACCCTCTCCCAAACAACAACCGCGCCTCGTGCGGATTCTGATACAACGAATTCATATCCCTACTAGTATCCTCAGTATTCTCCCAATCAAACGAAAACCGAAACTTTTCGCTCGGTTTAATCACTCGTTTCTTCGGCTTCTTAGTTCCTAAATACTGATCCTTAATCAACTCAAGCTCCTTTTCGCGGTCTCGTTCCGCTTGCTTCTCTAACTTATCTTTCTCCCTAAGCTTACTCTCTTCCTCACGCTCCCTATCTCTATCTCTCCTGTCTCGGTCTCGGTCACGGTCACGGTCACGGCGGTCACGGTCACGGCGGTCACGGTCACGGTCACGGTCATGGTCACGTGATGAGCGGTGACGAGTGATGTCATCAGATGAAGGTTGTTTAGATGATGATGATGATGAATTAGGGTTTGATTGTTGTTGTTGTTGTTCTTGACGGCGTTTTTGTTCTTCGAATTCTTCTTGACGGCGTTTAAGGGCTAATTGTTCTCGTTCTGCTTTTGATAAGAATACGGGTTTTTTGGTCTGGAGTTTTTCGCCTAAATCGTCGATTGAGCGTTTCATGGTGTTAATTTGATTGAAATGTTAGGGTTAGGGTTTCGATTTGATTTTTGGGGATTTTGTGTGGTTTACACGTGAGTATATAGATACTTTTCTTTTTAGGTGACCGCCTAAAGATTAACTAGCCCAAAAAATGGAGTGTAAAGGCTAAAGGGGATAGGGCTTAGAAAAACCGACCGAGTCTCGAAAACTGACACAAACCGACCGATATCGATCGAAACCGACACTAATTGACCAATACTCGGGTCGGGACTCGGGTTGGGTCGGGACAAAGAAAACCGAGAAAACACAAAGAAAACCGAGACAACCGACCGAAACCGACTCGTCCCGAACCGACCCGAGTAAACCCGAGTAGTTTCGGGTCGGGATTCGGTTTGGGTTTTTCATTCTCTCGGTTTCGGGATGGGTCAGTTTTAGGTCTGGACGAGTCGGTTCTGACCCGATGCTCACCCCTACTAGGGGTATAAGCAACAAAAAGGTGTTCTATTTTACATTTTATTTTTTTCATCTCAAAATTATACCATAGTAAGCAAGTTTTGACATGTTTCAAAATAGTTGTTCACTACAGTTTAGGGTCCCTTTGATTTGTTAAGGATTTTAGATTTAGATTTGGTGTAAGTTTAAAAAAAAAAAAGTAGGAGAAAGAAAATATATAAATAATGTAATATTTTAATTTAAATATGAATAAAAGAAAATTAATTAAATTTTTTATTATAAAATATGTTTTAGTTATATAATGTGATGTATATAAATTGATGGTCCATATTTATTGATAAAACAAAAGATGTCATAAGTTTTTGTTGCGATCCTAACTTTGTGGTCAGGATTTATATATGGTTGAATATTTGGCATTGAAGCCAAAACTTGGACCCACCCTTTAATACCAGACAATTTTTTTAGATGGCAATCTACATGGACAATGGCAAAACCCGGTAAACAAACACCTCCCTCTGACTGGTTGAGATGAAAGGGATATCAATTTTTTTATTTTGATTTCGAAATAATACTAATCCCAGTGTGTCACAACCGATGGTTTAGAAACTGTTTTTTCAATTGATTCGGTCGAGCTTCTGGTTCAACCGACTGGCTTCCAATGACCAAGCTGATTTCCGATTCAACTGGTTGAACCGACCAAGTCAACCTGGATTTCAAAACATTGGTCACAACTCAAAATATAATCCAAATATCTCTTACACGGTAGCATGCATAAGAAACATAAATTCAGAGCAAAATTATATATATATATTAATTGTCGTTTAAAACGACGTCGGGTCGTGTTGCTACAGTACCACCGCTTGCTACAGTGCTACAGTAACGGGCCATTTGGCCCGGCCCAGTTAACATTAGCCCAAAATCAAGTTTCGCAAATTGGCAAAAAATACCCCTGAAGTTGACGCATCTTTGCGAAAGTAGTCCTTTTTCAAAAAAAATTTTTTTTTCCACAAAATCAAGTTTTGAAAATTGGCAAAAAATACCCCTGAATCTGTCGCCTCTTTGCAAAAGTAGTACTTTTTCCAAAAAAAATTCCAAAAAATTGGCAAAAAATACCCTCAAAATTCGCATGTCTTTGCAAAAGGGGTCTTTTTTTTTTAAACGTAAATTAAGGCTAAGATAACTGCCCTGACGCAACGCGGTTATCCGTAGCCGGCCTCTTACATCAATATTCTGTCTTAAAATCTTAATTAATTTTTTTTCCAAATACAGCGCCCCGCCGCAACGCGGCGCACCGGCGCCCGACTTGAATTCAGAGCAAAATTTAAGTACAAGCACAGATTGACAACCTTTACAAACATGATACAATCAAAAAACCAACTAACGCAAACGATGGAGAGCAAAACTAAGAATGAAACACACTGTGAATACCAAATATCAAACGGATTCATGTTGCTTGAGTTGATCAGCTTACAAAAAGGGAAACATTAAACAATTTCATTCCAAATGAAGTAAAACATCACCAACTTCCTTCCAATATTCTCATTAGCAGATGTTGGCCTTGTAGCTACACACATTACGGACACGAAAAATAAGTCTCACAAACGAAGTTATCTCCACATTTTACATCCTCAAAACTACATAACAATAAAAAAGAACAAAAACAAACGTAATTTTGTTTCACCTTTCTATATATCGACCGCAAGTGGTGATCCACTAGTTCTCTTTTGTCTCTTGTTACATTTTCTGGTACAAACTTCGATGCAAATCGGGCCTTTCTGATTCAAAATTGTTTCCATCAATAGAAGTCTCTGTCTGGCCTTACACATCCTTCTTTCATATTGGTATCCGAAGTTTTCAGAAGCGGTCTGCAAAAAATTACAAGTTCAAGGGGGTGTCTAGATCAAAATATCATGTCTAATAAAACGGGTTGTAGGAACCAGGGGATTTTGGGGAAACGGACTTTTTGACGCTGTGAAGGCATTAATGATTAAAGGGTTTCATCCTCATTTCATATCGGTATCGGAAGTTTTTATAAAGCTTAGGTAGATCAAAATATCATGTCCAATAAAACAGGTTGTATCGGAGTGGGTGTTTGAATTTGTGTTTTTTTGACTGGTTATCTGATTATTGTGCTTTTCTGGGTGCTCATTTTTGACTGTTTGGCTAAAAAAATGCCGATTCACTTATTTAGAGTAAGTAGGTTGGTGCCTACTTATTTTTTTATGCAGATAAGTAGTTTAAAATAAGCAATCGAAAAGAACCCCTCTAATTTCAGAAAACAAGTATGTCTCTTCTTCTTCTTTTTTTTTGGTTTACCCGGTTTCCGACTCGACATTGTAAGCCGACTAACCCCAGGGGGACTACCCTTTTGTATAGCCCGGAGTCGGAGCAGGTGAACCTGCGTGGGCACAAGAGGATTAATTTTCTCCCCGTTTAGTCATTTTATCTATCTATCTATTAGTTTCTGCACTCAAACATATGATTGCTACAAACTTCAAACCAAAAGAGCACATTTAAAGACTATAACAGTGAGCAATGCTTATTTTGAATTGTTGTGATACTGTGAAATACATAGAAGTAAAGGGTACCTGGTTGGTGACGGCCAAATAAATATGAAATGCAGATAAGACCTACGAACCATTGAAGTGTAAAACTGTATGGTTATAAGCATGCCAGATGCAGGGGACTTTAATAAGGCTTCCCATAGACTGGAACTGTTTTCAACAATTAATTGAACCGTCACACACAAGTCCTAAACAACGAAGTGGTAGCAAGCAGATCAACAAATCAGTCAACTCTAAGTTATATTCCACTATTGCTATTGTTCGCTACCCAACCACCATGAACAGAATTCAAGTTTATTACTTGTTTTAAAAGAAGCTTGTGACATACTATTAAGCATAGAATTACACTTAAAATCATATCATTAACCACGAATATAGATATCAATTTAGCATCTAAATGCTAAGTTTTTCACAACTGGAAATCGATCGTATACTAATATACTATACTTGGTAATGAGCTTTGTAATCCTAGATTAACGCTTTTACCCGCCATTCACAAAGACCAACTAAGACCATATTTTTGTAGCATGATGATCCACAAATAAGCACCGCATGTAATTATTTGTTGAGTTTGCTTTTTTACTCACCTTTCTCCTTATACATTTGATCTTTGATTTGATCCAATTATCTCTTTTTTCATATTTGTGTTTTCTAATTAGTTGTTAGTGTTTGTTATGGACACCATATAATCCTTTCAGTTTATCGAAATCAAAGACAACATGGAGTTGAAAGAATGTATAATTCATATCGTCAAATTCTGACTAGCTGAATATCTTTCATGTGCCTAGCCATGCATTGTAATTTTTGCTGGTGCTTTTATAAATAATGCATAAACCATAAATTTGATCAAGACATTTTCTAAATGCAGGTGTCCCGCTTTATATGTTCATCTCATAAGTATACACAATGAATCACTTCAAGTTCGCTCTAGCGAGGATAGCAATTTTGGTTTCTTTCTTTTATATTAGTTCCTAAGGGGGAGGATAACTTAAAGTAAGGCTCAGGAGAACGTATCATCATTTCCATTAATTCCAATAGCGTACACATAATTACTCTAATTTATCATTAACATCAGGTGATCAATTCCTCTCTTTTTGAATAAGCTTGTTTTTGTTACTGTATTACGAAGTCCCAAACACTTGACATTAGAATAGGAAAGAGATAAGCACAATAGCATGGTAAGTTCAAAACTTGCTTAATTTATATCAATCTATGCTTTTAAATGGATATGGTAACATGGGTGAAGGGCTGGTCAACTACTTTTGTACCTCGAATTACGATGTTTGGCCTATACTTATGTGGGATCCAGTGATCCTACATAGCAGCGTTGAATAAACATGTAGACTGGCAATACAAAGCAGTGGATTGCTTGGCATAACAGGGCCATTTTCAGCTGCTATTTACAGAAGGTCAACTAACTGCTAGTAGCTATCTATAGTCTGTGTTATACAAGGAAGACTCTTAATATGACTGCAGTTGGACAATATATTTGGTGCATTACAGCTTAACTTATGCATGGCAAGAGTGTACTTATCCAGATAACTAAATACATCTTACTGACGGTCAAAAATTTATTTGTTTCTATTGCTCACAAATTATATGAAATTCATCATCAGCAGTAGTCATTAATGTTGAAACTAACAGATAACAAAACCTTGCTGTATAGATAACGCATTTATCTTTCTAATAACATAAACTAAACTCAATAATAAAACTTGATGTTATAATAACTTGATCTCGACACCTTGCAATATAGCACCATCATTGTTATAAACCAATGATAGAGTTTGACTGATCAAGCAATAGTAGTGTTTCCATGTATGACCTCGCGGAGAACGTAGCATACTGTCCTTTAATCCCAACGCTATTAATACGTCCTGACGAGGGTTCATAAACTTCAATTTCAGACTCTTCATAATTATCATCCTCCAATTCCAATACAACTTCACCATTCTTCCTAAACCCCAATACGCTATTATACAACGACCTACCCTCAACCTTTACAGTATATATCTTTGTAAACGGTTTATTCTCACCATCTTTCCTCATCCACACACCACAAACCGACGTCTCACCCTCATCGTTATACTCAAGCAAAACAAGCGACTCATTCACATTCACCACCGACAAACGATGTGTATATACTAATCTATCTGGAAGACACACTTCACCAAACTTGTCACTCTTCAAATCAAACGAAATAATAAAATTAGACCTAAATCCATCATCCAAATCCACATCATCATAAGCACGCCAATAAATAACCCCATCTACAGAAACTTGAGGCCACACCAAATCATACGATTTAAAAGGCGCACCCATATATACAGTTTCCCAAACACGTCTACTTAACGTAAGAACCTCAACCACCCACATAACAGCCATCTCAGGTTTTTTAACAGCACTAATCTTAACAAGCTTAGGGTCACTAGTACGAGGACAAACCCCAAAACCAACAACATTACGCATATACAATTCATTAGGGATAACAATACCAACAGATTTCCTAACAGTAGGATTCCAAATAACAGCCATCTCAGTTTTTCTTTTTTGGACAACGCCATTAGCCATCTCAGTGTCTTTGTAATAACCGACATAACATAACAACCCGTTAACGGAACCGAGAGTTAATGCGTGGCTTAGTAAGCTAAGGGACTCGGGGGCGGTTAAGGGAAACTTTTGTTGGGGGAAAGTATTGTCATCGATAATCGAGGTATACGTTTGGACGGTATTTAACTTGTACCGTACAAGTAGATGATGCTGGGGGTTTGTGTGATTGAGGCGGTAGTTTTTTATGAATTCCGAGCTGTCGATAAGAGACTTCCATTGTTTCGACACGGATCGGAATTGAAGTAATGATTTGACTGGAAGCCTTTTCATGATTTCTGATTGGATTTCGAATGGTATGTGGTCTGACATTTTGATTTTGAGGGTTTGAAATTTTGGGATATTTGGTGAGAGTGTGATCAAAAGCAATTAAATGGGCAAAAGTGAGCAGTGCTGTGTGTTTTTGTTGTTTGGTGACTTTTCAACTTTGGGCTAGCAACTTGTATAGCGGTCGACTCATTTTACTTGCCACATCAATAGTTTCTCTCACCTTAACATTCCCTCAATCTATGCAGCACTTTCTCTCTCCTCCTCTCAAATTTTACTATTTTTTTATTATTTACAATATTACTTAATTTAAACAACGCAATATATAAAATTAAACATTCATTAATTAATTTAAAATAAAACATTACAACTTAATAAATATTCATCTAGAGCATAAAAAATACTTCCCAGTGCCAATTGACAAATTGCCTATGTGCATTTTTGTAACGCCGAAAACCCCAACTTACCCCTAGCATCTTGCTTTTGTTGAAAATATTTCGAACGACTTTCGATATCGTGGTAAAGAATAATCGTCTACTCATTCGGAATCTTCTTCTAAAAACTTGTTCATCATAAACGGGATTTTCGGAAAAGTAGGCGGCAACAAGACGATCGTGTGCACCATAACGATCACGTTTTTTGGGATGGTTTCTATATTTTTTTCGGGGTCTCGAGCAACCGGCTAATTGTAGCTCGAATCTTGTTTTAATAAACAACGCCGCTTGTTTTATTGTTTCAGATATAATAAATATTTGATCATCGGAAGATGAAGAAATTATTGAAGAAGGTGTAGATGATGACATTTTTTGAATTTTTTTAGTGGTGAAAGTTTTTGTTAAAAAGTATGAATTTTATTGTATAAATGTGGGGTATTTATAAAGAGAAAGTGAGATATATATATAGGGAATATATTAGCTACAATTAATTGTAGCCAATTAGCTACAATTTTGTGCTATAAATGTGGGCCACTGATTTTTTTTGTGGGTCCTGATTCTTTTCTGTGGGTCCCTGATTTATTGCAAGTGTGTTTTTTGCGAAGGAATTGTAGCCAATTGGCTACATATAATTGTAGCCAAGCTATCCCCATATATATATATATATATATATATATATATATATATATATATATATATATATATATATATATATATATTCCCATATATAATATATATATATATATATATAATTAACTGCTATGCAACAGTCGGACTTTTTGGAATTTTGTGACAAAATGAGGCTCGGGACTTAAGTCCCGCTAATGAAGAAAATTGCAATTTCCCACATGGGGAGGTGTGAAATTTTGTCTTTTCCCGCATGATAAATGTCTTTTCCCGCTAGTATTCCAGCATCACACCCTAGGCCCTAATAAAGCCAAGCCTAGATACATGTACGGTATAATAATACGAACAAAATTACCGAGGTGAACATTTTATGATTCTATATTACGAAAACGATCACAAAATTAGTTTATTACCAAAACGGCCTACATGCTCCTAAGCAGGCGTGTCTCCATTTGGCAAACGAAGCGTGCCACATTTCTGTTGAAAGGTTAAACCCCATAGGTTATGATATTTATAGTGTTATTTATCCATTATTTATAGAGTATAAGACATAGAAAATCGCTAATGGACCCAGCCAACAAGTCAGCCTTAGGTCAACTAATCTAATCAATCTAATACTCCCTCGCAGTCGCAGTCCGAGTGGCGAAATCGAAAAAGCATGTGACTCAAGTAGAAAACACTAAATATAAAAGCTTAAACTAATTTTTGTTGATGACATTATCTTCAAGCAAGTGAAGATAAGTCTTCATCTTGATGCATTAGCGAAGCAAAAATGATCCTTAATATTTGTTGCTAACTTATTTATTTATTTAAAGAATTGAGTTAGTTGGCCCAAGGCCGACTTGTGGGTTGGGTCCATTAGGGGTTCTTTATGTGTTCATTGTATGTTTGAGCTATTCAAACGAAGACGAATGACTAGATGCCTGTTACGCCTGAAGCAATATCAGAAGTGCAAGACGTGAGGTCCAAGCATGTGTCGGTTCCTCCAAGTTGGCACAAGGATTTCGTAATGGGATAGGATTACTATCATTATTATTTATGTTTATTTAACATATGTGTTGAGTCTGATAAGATATGTGTTCGAGTCGAACTAGGAGTTTTCTGTTAATTAGTATTTAATGTTTTCCAGTGAATGAAAGTTATTAGTTTTTGGGTCAATATTCCGTCATTCTTCTCAAAGAGCTTGCGCCCGCTTAAAGTGGTGCTTCGTTGATACAACTTAAACGTATCAATGCCACATTAAGTGGCGCGCTCCATACCATGCGCGCGGCCCACGTGTTCGGTTGTCAGACGGCGCGCACCACTTATGCGCGCGGCCTTTTGTGAATTGTGTTGTTGGTATTGTTGTTGAGGCATTTGATTTGGTTGAAAAAGTGTTTTAACTACTACATTTATAGAACATTAAGATACAATAATGATACATCAAGAATATGAAGTTTACAAATATCCGCCATAAGGTATTATACTATTTTAGACTAGCAGGATTGAATTGTACATGGAAGGAAATGTGCCTAACTACTCCGTATAAGAGGAGGTTGCTGTCAATAATGCAATTTGGATATAGATGAAAGAAGGTGAGGGTGAGGATATGATTGAATTGAATGGCTGGAGTGCTTTCTTTCTTGTGGGATATATAGTTACTAAACTGGTGATATTGGTTGTATATGAGATTTGTGTTACAGAAAGAAAATAAAAAAAACAAGTTCTTTTGTTATGGTGAGATTGGTAAGTGAAGGAGTTGAGATATAAAGAATTGCTGATATGGTTTGTGTGGCTAGAGAAATATGATGGTTGTGTTTGTGTTAGAAGAACAAGAAAATGGCAGTAACATTGAACCCACAACTATTTAGTTGGGAGCTTCTCACATAACAAAATGTACTTAGAACACAATCCATTTGATAAAAGTCCATTTGATATAAACCATTGGTACCATTGGGAAAATGGACTTCTCTAAAAAATTGAGCACATCCTTTGTTAAAGGGATTCAATCTCCTTTCATATTGGTATTGAAAGTTTTCACAAAAATACGACAAGTTTAGGGGTTGCCCAGAACAAAATATGATGCCTTAATAAACGAGTTGTGGGAGGGGGTGTTTGGATTTGTGTTTTTTAACTGGTTATGTAATTATTGTGATTATAGGATAATCAGTTTCACATTAACTACAATAACTGATTATTCAAGCATGCAATGCTCTTTTTTTTTTGGTTGAAACAGTGAAATATATTAAACTCGAAACCAATCAATAAGTACAACTGCCAATCTTGGAAAACTGGACATGACCAAGTTAACCAAAATTGCATGCCAATACAAGAATACAAACTAAACAAACATAAAAATCAGCACTATAGAGAAGTCATCACTATAGCTGAATCAACCGATTAGCAAACTAAAAACAGAATGCTAACATTTCACCATTTTCACCATGCTCTAAAGGATATCCCAAGCTTAAACTACATTTCTGCCAATTGTGAATTGTATAGTGAAGTCTATCATCTTCTCACATATAAGGAACAAAGCACAAGGAGGCATCATTTAAAAACTTGCGATCACAATGAGCCAGTTCAAACAAGAGAAGGCTACATTTCCGTACTATTATCTGAACCATACTTGGACTGTAGTCCATCCTTACCATCTAACTATGATCACAGACAAAAGTAGGCATCACCTCCCTTTTGAACTCTACCAAAACCACCTTTGATAAGATAAAGCAAGGACCAAGTAGTCTCATCTTTTACAACTCACTATTCCAAGCTGCTTATCTTATCCATACACTTTTAGGATGCCACCATCATTACCACCTTCCTTTCATTCAACTCAGACCTTCAAACCAAACATCCTAAATGCAGGAAACTACCTTATGAAGGTTACTACCATTACTACTGAGACTAAACTAACAACAAATTATGATTTTACCTTATATTTTCCATGTTTGATTCTCTTGAAATATATAGTTACAGAACCAACTATGCTCAGTTCAGAGAATCTTGCTGCACTATGTTCATCAAGACATTCCACCTATTGGACACTTGCATAACAACCGTTGAGTTTTTCACTTTTAGACCCATTAGTCTCACTCTAATAGTCTCACAGATTTTATCCAATAGAACTTCCCAATTTCTAATTTCATCTCTAAAAATCCTTCCATTCCTTTCTTGCTAGATGAAATAAACAGTAGCAGCCAAACATAACCTTCTAACCACTCCACCAATACTGTTATTACAAGGTTTATTAGCCATTTTAACAATGATTTCCTCCCAATTTCCAGCATGAATTTGAGACTGCATCTTCACTTGCATTGCTTCCTAAATTGGCTTAGTAAAAGAGCATTCAAAGAATAGATGATCATGTGTTTCTGCATCATTTTTACACAATGTACATGCTTTTTTCTTCTTCATTAATTCTAATTTGAGAACTTTTAGAGGGTCTATGGGATTGATTTTTCAAGTGCTCATTTGCTAATCTGCTCGTACTAAGTGTTTGGATAACAATGCCTTCTATACTTTTTTAAAAAAAGTAAATAGGCACTTGAAGATAAGCAGGTTGGTACCTTCTTATTTTTTTTAACAGATAAGCAGTTTAAATCGAAAACAAACCCTTTGATCTCATAAAACAACCAGCTCTTTTCTTCTTCTTTTTGTTATTAAAACTGCAATTTTTGGTCAATTTATCTATTAATTTCTTACACTCAAACATATATTAATGTATGATTATTAGTTTATTACCAACTTAATACAAGAGAACATTCAAACACTTTAATGGTGCGCAACAAGTATTTTTAATTGAAGTGACAGAGGAAAAGGGTACCTGATTGGTGACAACCAAATTAAAATGAAATGCAAATAGGACCGATGAACCATTGAACTGTAAGAGCGTATGTTATAAGCATGTCGAGTACAGGTGACTTCATTAAGGCTTCCCATAGACTGGAACTGTTTTCAAGAACTGAACTTTTGCACACAAGTCCTAATCAACGAAGTAGCAGCAAGCAGATCAATGAATCAGTCAACTCGAACTTATATTCCTTTATAGCTACTGTTTGCTACCCAACTACCATTAGCAGCCTTCAAGTTTATTACTTGTTTTAAAAGAACCTTCTAACATACAATTCAACATAGAATTACGGTTAAAGCAGAATTATGACAACCTCATAATTTCCTGGGATTTGTAAAACGTCTATTGTCATCTTACTTTAAAGTGACGGGTAACTGCAGGTAGAAAAGAACCACATATGGGTCATCTTCCTCATTTGGCCACTGGTTTATATCAAATTAAAAAATAACAATGATTAAGATAAAAAGAGTTAAACGAAACAAAAAATCAACAGTAACAATATATCAAGATGCAAATGGAAAACACAAACCTATCAAGTAACCAACAATGTGAAATCCTCAACTCCTGCTATAACATCAGCAATATCAGACATATATGCAACACAAATGAACCTAAAATTTTAATTCTAATGTAACGAAAATATGTCACGCACCATAATCCCCTCAATGTGCGAAAACTTTGTCGTTCCATCTGGGTGGCCTATGAGGAATTGATCCAGGCTTAAACTTGGAAGCCTCATGTCTAGCAAGTTCAGAAGGCACCGGACTATTGCTCTGCATAAGCATCTGCTTGAGATCTTAAAACACATTAGCATCATCAAGAGTCAAGAAAGTAGTAGTTGTTCCAGTCTTCCCTGCACGCCCTGTACGTTCTATACGATGAGTATACTGTTCAATATTCCCAGGCATGTCATAGTTAATAACATGGGCCACATCAGGTATATCAATACCACGCCCTGCAACATCAGTAGCAACCAATACATTAAATCTTTTAGTCCTGAAACCATCAAGACTGAACTCTCTTTGCTCCTGCGACTTGCCACCATGCAAAGTTGTCACACGGTAACCTGATTTATCCAATGCTTTGGATACAAAATCAACAGTATATTTCATGTTTAAAAAGACAATAGCCTTCTTGTCCCCAAGATCATGCAGTAACTTTTGCAGTCTAGACATTTTTTCGGAATCTTTGACCATAATTACATGTTGCGTAATAAGATCAGTTGCTTTACCTGCAGTTCCAACAGTCACCACAACAAGGTTCCGCAAGTACCTCCTCGCTAGTCTCTCAACATCTGTACGCATAGTCGCACTAAACATATAAGTCGTCCTATATATTTTTTTCTCATCAAGCTCCTCATCTTCATTTTCAGGTTTTATGTTACTTGACGGCATTGAATCAAGAACACGCACAACTTCCTTCTCCATATTCATATCAATCATACGATCAGCCTCATCAAGAACAACATAGTTACACTGATTCAAAACAGCATAACACCTCTCTAAACAATCAATAAGACGCCCTGGTGTCGCTATAAGAACCTCACACCCTTGACTAATCTTAAACCCTTGTTCTTCAATCGACCACCCACCAATGATAGAAACAACCTTAATCCCTAAATAACGCGCCAACTTAACCGTTTCTTTCTCAATCTGTTCTGCAAGCTCTCTAGTAGGGGCCAAAACAACCGCATAAGGAACCTCAGCCGCATTCTCTTCACTAATACGAGGCAACCCAGTAATATACGTCAAAATAGGAAGTACAAAAGCAGCAGTCTTACCAGAACCAGTCTCGGCAACCCCAATCACATCGCGCTGTTGCAACCCAAGTGGAATAAAATCAATTTGAATAGGCGACGGTTTCTTATACCCCGCTCGATCCACAGCCTTTAAAATCTCCCTACTTAATCCACTCTCCACCCAACTCCTCATAGGCCTAGGAATCTTAGAACCTTTATACGATATATGCAAATCTTCCGTAAATATCCTCCAATCTCTCTCAGTCATCTCCTCAAGCTTCTTATCAAACCTTTTCACAGCTTCATCTTTAATTCTCCTCAACAGCCTTGTCCTGCTTCCTAATTTCGTCTCGTATATCCTTCTCATTCTTAGCTCCTAACTCCTTCTGCCCCCTGCGATCCATACCATCGCGAAAACCTAGCCTCATAAAGCACATTCATATCACTCGTATCCTCAGTATTCTCCCAATCAAACGAAAACCTAAACTTCTCACTCGGTTTCAACACACGTTTCTTCGGATGCTCTGATCCTAAATACTGCTCCTTTATCAACTCCAGCTCCTTTTCGCGGTCTCGCTCCGCTTGCCTCTCTATCCTACGTTTATCCTAAGCCTTATTCTCTTCTTCACGTTCACGTTCTGTATCCCTATGCCTATGATCACAAGATGACCTGTGATGACGTGTAGTGACGTCATCAGACGGTGGTTTTACTGATGAGTTAGGGTTTGGTTCTTGAAGATGTTTTAGGGCTAGTTGTTCTCGTTCTGCTTTTGATATAAATACAGGCTTCTTATTAGCATGTAATAAGTTGTTGCTGACGTCATCTATTGAACGCTTCATGGGTAAATAAGACAATTCTATGGTTGAAAAACTGCTATTTAAGTATTTATAGGTTTCGTTTGGTACTTTGCGTACTGACCACGTAATCACAATAGGGCTTGGCTTGGGCTTGACATCGTGGATTTAAGCTTGCATTTTTTTTAACCTTCATATTTCCGATCTTCACAAGAGTTCTATTTCTATAGCTCAATTTTTGATAGGCACAAACATTTGGGGTGGCGAATAAAAGGGTCGGAAACGGTAACATAGATACTTTGGTTAAGTCGTGCATCTGAGTAAAAAACTCATCATCTTCGAGTAGCCCACACAGAGAAATTAAACCTCATTCATTTACCTGTTTATATTATAGAAAAAAAAAGGTTAAGAATTCTTCTTACAACGTGGTCACTATCATATTGACCGAACCATATAAGCCGAAATCAAATAAGCTAATAAGCACACATATAAGCTTAAACAAATACATGCATATCCTTCCATACCATATATAAACTGATTGTTAGTCCCAAAACGTGTGTAAATGAAATTGCAAATGATATTGAATAACTAATGATTTCTGTTACAGGGGCGGCTCTTGGGTGGGCCGGGGAGGCCAACAGGCTAGGGTCCGTTTTACGCGAGGGCACATTTAAAAAAAAAAAAAAATCATATATATATATATATATATATATATATATATATATATATATATATATATATATATATATATTTTTTTTTTTTAAATAGGTATTAAACATTTAAACTTGGGCCTAATTAAATTCCAATCTTATAACTAAACCTATAACCCATAATAAATTTATAAGCCCAATACCCAAATCAATACTCTCTTAAGGGGCATATTTTTTAACGGCTCGGATAGGGCACGTAAATCCTCAGAGACGCCTCTGATATTGAATAACTAATGATTTCTGTTACATATGAATCGGTACAAGTTTTTACATTTATATACTATACTAAACGGTATTATGAACCGTTGTGTTCATTCATGAAACGACACAACCATTAGTTTATATACATAACTGTTTTTCTAACTAACATAACCGCTTTGGCGGTTACAAACTTTCTAAAGAACGAGTTTGGTCCTTCGTCTTTCAATGTCTTCAAATGCAAGCAACATTTCGAGATTATATTGCTCACATTCTCCTCCTTAATCTTGATTGTTGCTTCGTCCTAGGTCTTGAACTCCGAGCATTTGTCGCATAGTTACAAACTTGAGTCTTGGTAAAGCTTTTGTTAAGATATCTGCTCTCTGTAGTTCTCCTTTGACGTGTTCCACATTAATGTGACCATTCTCTACACATTCACGAATGAAATGATAGCGAATGTCTATGTGCTTGCCTTTTCCATGAAAAACTGGGTTCTTTACGAGTGCTATTGCTGATATGTTGTCAACTCTAAGAGTTATCCTTTTTTCTTGCCATCCAGTTAATTCACTAAGTAGTCGTTTCAGCCATAAAGCTTGACATGCTGCTCCAGTAGCCGCCATAAATTCTGATTCACGTGATGATAGTGCCACTGTAGGTTGCTTCTGAGTACACCAAGTAATAGGTGACTCTCCAAAGTAAAATACTATTCCAGTAGTTCCTTTTCCTTGATCGGTGTTGATTCCATAACTACTGTCACTGTAACCTGTAATCTTGCAGCCGCCTTCTTTCTTGTATATTATTCCATGTTCCTTTGTTCCTTTGATATATCGGATTACTTGTTTTACTGCTTTTAAGTGATAATCCTTTGGTTCTTGCATAAATCTGCTGAGTAGTCCGACTGAGTAACTAAGATCTGGTCTTGTATGTAATAAGTATCTGAGACTTCCTATTAAGCTTCAGTAGTAAGTTGCGTCAACTGGGTTTCCATCTTCCGCCTTGACCAACTTAGTGCCGGGATCCAATGGTGTTGGGATTCTAGATTTGATGTGACAAAAGAAATAAAAGAATGAAACAAGAAGGACTAAAGATGACAAAGAGAGAAAGCTACAATGATTAAAGATACAGGAAATAACTTATTATGTAGAAACGATTTTATATTATTTAGTCTTATCTCTTTGTAAACCCTAGCACTCTCTATTATATAAAGAGAGGCAGGGTACGTAGTTTACACAAGTCTTCCACAATGTAGATAATCAAAGGTGTGTGTGTGTGTTCTAGGGCGTAAGATGTAAACGCCTAGAACTAGTTTGTTTCACTTCAAGATCAATTCATTGATCCTTGTTATAGATTAGATAACACGTTATTAATATAATTGAAGTGATGTTTTGGTGAAAACTTTGTGTCAATAACTTTGATTTGTTTTAATTCCGCTGTGCATATATTATCATTGTTATTGTTGAACCCTAAGGCTCAAAACGATCCAAGAACTTATATGATGATGGTGTGCATAAGTTCTATCAGGTGGTATCAGAGCTTGGGGAGCTCGTTACCTAGGGATTCACAAAGTTTTTCTGGTGTCGACAGAAGCAGATTTGGAGAAAAAGGTATCGTAATTTTTTTTCTGCTGTAAATCAATTGGCGACAAAGGTTTATATTGAAGATTCGTTTTTTTGTTTGTCGTTTCATAAAGAAAATTGGCATACTGATCTTACTTCGATAATATTATAATCGATTATTTTTGGATATCCTCGTACAAAGTTCTATTGTGGGTCAGATACAATTGTTTATTTATTCAGGCAAATAGAATCGGTGGTATATTTAATGAGGAAATTCTCAAAATAGGCCAAAATTTTTAAGCCATTTCAAGAGGAAGCCAAAAACTACATCCTTTTCCCAAAATAGGCCAACCATTTCATGCTCGACTGCTCGACCCCATAAACTTATCGACACATGTCATTTTTTTTTATTATTAATAAAAAAAATAATGGAATGCCACGTGGCCAAAAATTTATGGGGTCGAGCAGTCGAGCGCGCTCGACTGACGGCGCTCGACTGCTCGACTGACGGCGCTCGACTGCTCGACTGACTGCTCGACTGACGGCGCTGGCCTATTTTGGGAAAAGGATGTAGTTTTTGGCTTCCTCTTGAAATGGCTTAAAAATTTTGGCCTATTTTGGGAATTTCCTCATATTTAATTTACTTGTCGTCATTCGCAAGTGGGTAGCGTGAAGAATTCATAACCTCGTACTACATGGCTGTTTCAATAAATTATCCTCGTACTGTCATTAATTGATTGATTAAATAATGAATTGGGTTGGCGTATATTTGTGCAAGTGGATGAGTGCCGATTAAATTCAGCTGTCACTTGTGACTGATTTATTATTTTATTACTGATTGGTGTTAACGTTTTGGGGATGATTTGATTGTCGCTTGTGGTTAATGAAGATTTGTTAAAGGTTATCCTCGTACAAATTAAGGATTGTGAATTTATTGCTTTGTCGCTTGCTGCTGAGTTCAAGTTCAATTCATGAGATTCGAGGCAAGTGGGACAAATCTGATTGGAGTATACATACCATGGATTGACTGCATTAATTGATCAATTGGGATTGTCTGACATACGCATGTGGTGCGTTTGGAATTTTATTAAATTGGTCAAACATGAGAATATTATTCTGCTGCTCGATATTATACTCTGCTGCTAAGTTATTTTACTCTGCTGTCGGTGGTAATTTTACTCTGCTGCTATGATATTTTACTCTGCTGCTCGACATATCTCACTCTGCTGTTACGCATATTGATTCTGCTGTTGGACTTACTCTCTGCTGTTACGTTATTGCTGGGTTTACATGATTGATAGTTGCATTATTTACGAGCAGTGAGGGGAAGTAAGTATGGTTATTGGTTTACACACACACAGGGGAAGTTCACACACACAAGGAGTTTGTTTATTTGTTCGTTAAAGTTTTAAAGGCTCGCATTAATTTTCTTATTGGAGGAGAGGATTATTTATTATTTCTTTGATGATGCGGTTGAATTTATCAAGGTTGTGTCTTATCATATCTTAAACGTTCCCATTCGTTTTAAGATGCTTGTTTGTTCGTTCAAGTGACTACGAATTGACAAAACACTTGAAGGAGTTACGTTATTGTGCTCAGTGGTTCTTGTCAAGAGATTGCGGTCTCCCTATACGTTAAGTATACGTTCGAAGTCGTATTTAGTACAAGGCATAGGACACAAGGTTGGTTTCTTCTACTTCAACATCAAATTGGTAATGATTATTTTTCTTCAACAATACATAAAGCCTACATATTTGAAGAATCATTTTATGTACATGCATCACTCGAGGGGAAGTTTCTACTGTTTATTCATTCTCTATTTGTTGATAACAAAAAGGGGAAGAAATATTGTGGTGGCATGGCATGGTTTAAGGGAAAGACGGATTTGTTTCATTCAGGGAGATGATTACATCTCAACTTCTGCTACTTCGTCTAGGGAAGTTCGTACACGACTTTGTTTGTTTTGTGATGAAGCGAAAAGTGTACCGCTTTTAGGGGGTCATTTAAGCCCTAAATCGTATTTATTTGATCAAATATTGCCCTAAATCGTTCCTTTTGTCATTTTAGGTACTTTGGAGAAGAAATCTGGAAAAGGAAGCATTTTGGACGTTTTTGGAGCATAAAAGTGAAGAAAACGACAAAGTCTCAAAATCGGCTGAAAAAGTACCTTTGACGGCGTCAAGGATTGCTCTTGACGGCGTCATGGCTTGGCAAAAGAAGTGGATATGAAAAATACACATGATAAGCCAGAGAATTTTACAATGGAAATCTGACGGCGTCACCCTTTGAAGTGATCAAGGCCATCACGACTTAAGCTAAAGAGGGACGGCGTCAAGCCTTATTCTGACGGCGTCAAGCCTTGATAAGCCAGAGCGGATTTTGGAGCACTAAAGAGGGACGGCGTCAAGAAGGCCATCCGGGAACCCTAGACACGGCGAGGTGACGGCGTCAAGATCTACAACGTGACGCCGTCAGCCCTTAAACTCTATATATAGTTTTGCAATTTTTTGTCATTAGTGTGCAACTTTGTGAGGAGAAACCCTAAAGACGAATTTCTGCCATTTTTAAGGGTTTTCATACCCTTGGATCTCCCATGTTTAATTGAAGATAAGTTATCATTTAATCAATCAATATGTCTATGTGTTGTTTGATTATATATTGTTCTTGTCTTTTAATTAACATGCTAGGCTAGATTTATCTTGTGTTTGCTTAGATCTAATGAAACCTAGCTATTGATTATTGGTTATTAGTGTGTTATTAATTGTATTGGATGATTGTTCATCGATGTTAGGCTTAAGAAAACTGGCTAACTTCCTATTCGGTAACTTGCTTGAACGTCTTAAGAAACATGAACCAATGCGTACTAAGGTTTTTATGGTTGTATTTAATGCATGAGCGAATTCTAGTGATCCCATGTTAGGAGCTTCTTAGCCGGCTCGACATAGGAGTGAAGTAGGAGCTTGTAGAGTTGGGGAAGTACGTACGCCACCCCACGATTGGTATTAAGGAATACACCCGTCATCCACGCAATTAATACACACTAATCAACCGGTAAAAGATAGTTAGGGAGTAAGGAAATCTAAGTAAACACATTTCTCTCCACATAAGTTTCACAACCTTTTCATTTTCAGTTATTTATTTTATTTGCATTCGTAGTAATTTGGGTTAGTTGACTAGCAACTAATTCCGCCCACTCTTTCAAACCCGAGATTTTACTTGCTTTC
The DNA here is from genome assembly GCA_021014915.2 of Artemisia tridentata subsp. tridentata. Taxonomy (NCBI): domain Eukaryota; kingdom Viridiplantae; phylum Streptophyta; class Magnoliopsida; order Asterales; family Asteraceae; genus Artemisia; species Artemisia tridentata. Next base: position 264,685,471 of record CP139501.1, on the reverse strand, counting down.
ATAAAAAATTATAAAAATACAAAAAAGAATCTTCCCTCACCCTTAGACCTATTAGAGTAGTTTTTCAATCCTAACGACACTATTCCCTGTGGAGAACGATCAATCCCCCGTACTTACCACTACACTATACTACATCGGTCAGGTACACTGCCTGGTGGGGTTGTAAGCCTCTTGAGATCCCTCGAGAGGTAAAACCTGTTGTAAGGTTACAAAACCACGCATCAAGTTTTTGGCGCCGTTGCCGGGGAATAGTTATTGTTTAGGTTGAATTTTTATTTTATTAGGTCTACTCACTAGATTCCTTTCTAGTGAGATTTTTATTTTATTTTTCTAGGTTTTCTTTAGTCTATCTTTTTTCTTCGTTTCTTTGTTCGTAACCATTACCATCCGACATTATGGAAGGTGGTAATATCCTTGATCCCAACAACCCACCACCACAACAACACCCACCTCCTAGAGCCCGTACCTTAGGAGACTACTCCCGTCCTAGCCACCATGGCTACCGGAACACCATTGAGCTCACTCAAGGAGCCAATGTCACTCCCTTGCGATCCGACACCATCCGGTTGGTGCAAAGCGGATGCGCATTCCATGGACTTCGTTCTGAAGATCCTAATCAACATCTCAAGGACTTTCTCAAAATCGTTGATTCTATAGACCTTGATGTTGCCACTCGAGAGACGACCCGACTACGTCTCTTTCAGTTCTCTCTGCGGGACCAAGCTAGTCAATGGCTAGAGCGTCTACCCGCAGGATCCATCACCTCTTGGGATGATCTCACCACTCGTTTCCTTGCTCAGTTTTTCCCACCAGGAAGAACTACCAAGCTAAGGAAGGATATCTTGATGTTCGAACAACGTCGAGGCGAAACCCTATATGGGGCATGGATTCGATTTAAGGACTTACTCCAAAAAGTCCCTCATCATGGCATAAATCTCTGGCTTCAAATCCAAATCTTCTATGACCATGTTGATTACCACACCAAGCGTGCCATCGATCGGGCCGCCGGAGGCAGATTGCGTGACAAAAGCGCCGAGGAGTCATGGGAAATCATTGATGAGCTTGCATCCGACGATGATGAATTGTGGCGAGTTTCCCACGACGTACGCTCGGCGGTCAAGACATATTCATCGCCCGATAAAGCCAATCAAATCACCGAGGAAAGCGTTAGTGAACTTGAGAAGAGGGTTGCATATCTTATGGAAAAGCAAAAGAGACCCTTAAGTCCACAAAAAGCAACAGTTAACTCGGTCTCAAGCATTAAGCAAATACCATTGTCCGAATCACCCCTTAGGGAAAATACTAAATCCTTCCATAAGCACGCTCAACCCAACTCACCACCTCAGGAACTTAGTCCAACATTCAAAGCTCGAATGAGAGAATACATGTCAAAACACTCCGAACGGTTGGCAAAATTTGAGGAAGCTATCTACAAACAAAAGGAGGAGATGGAAGAGAAGATGGCTGAGATGATGGGCCTTTTGAAAGAATATACAAAAACAAAAGCTCCTGAAAATGTGTTAGTGCGAAAAGACGTTGAAGTTCCCAACACTAAATGTGTTAATGCCATCTCCGTCGTCCAAGAGGGCGAAAATGATGAAAGAGGAAAGTTGATAACTATGGAAGTCAACAAAATTGACCTCGTCCCACTTAATGACGGAAACACCAATGCCTACAAATGTGATTCCGACAAGGGGAAGGAGGCGCCCTCTGAGGAACGCCAATTGGTAGATCCACCAAAGTCACAACAAGTGAGGCATTACTTGAAGCACAAAATAAACAAGGAGACCGTAAACGATTGGGTTAGAAACTATCGACGTACTCATCTACCCAACAAGGAGTCCAAGAGGATGGAACCGGATGATGAATCTGACACATTACCCGGAGGGCAATTGTATGAGAGCCTCATAAGACAAAAGTTAGTGGAAAAGCAGGAATTCTACGGGGTCTTTGAAATACCATGCAGCATTGGAAAACTCAAGTATCTGGATGCGGTAGCTGACCAAGGTTCCGACGTAAATTTGATGCCTTTATCCGTTTATGTCCAGTTAACCGACGAACTGCCATCCATCACCCGTACTAAACTCTCCTTTGCAAAACATTCTTATGAGTACCCGTTAGGAATTGCGGAAGATGTGTTGGTCAACGTTGCCGGATTCCTGTATCCGGTCGACTTCATGATTATTGAAAAAAATGATATGAATATGCCAATCATCCTTGGGGCACCCTTTCTCGTTACCACTAGGGCACAAATCAATTACGAAAATAGTACCATCCAAATGAAGAAGGGGAAGAAAACAATAAACTTCCCAACGGTCCCGCGACATATACGAGATGTTGCTCTACAAAAGAAGATGGAGGCGAACCCCAATATAATCCGTGGTAATGTTCGAGAGAAAATCCTTGCATGGGAGGCAAGGATTAAGAATTACAATGAAAATGAGATTAGAGAATGTAATGGTGGAAATAACAATTATATTGAGACTGATGAGCAGACCAATAACCCCGTTGAATTTACAAAAGGAGACTCAGTGCTCCTAAGGCATTCAGAAACAAAAGCACCTACCGATGAACCAAGTCCCTGGTGGTACGGACCATTCACAATTAAAAGTCTACACCAAGATGGGGTAGTAAGCTTGACCAGCAAGGGAGGAGGTGAAGTGACTGCGAATGTCGAGCGATTGAGACACCACCACCCTGATAACAAGGATCATATCTATCAGGGATACGTCATTATGAATGATGGAATCACGTAATGTACGTGACTTTGAGTCTAGCTACAAGACTCGTTAATAAAGAAAAGCGCTTCTTGGGAGGCAACCCAAGCTTTATTTGCTTTGTGTGTTTGATTTTATTTGTTTCCGTATGTGTGTTTAATTTTTATTATTATTGATTCATGTTCAAAACTAATTTGTGAAAATGCTTTATCTTGTTTTTAACTTCGTCTTAACTACATATAAAGGTATTTTGCAAAAGTTAAGTGTAAGGGAAATCCAAATCGGTTTATTAGAACAAATGAACATGAATCATAATAATAATAAATTAACATACATATTAGTATTTGTTTGAGTCAAATGATTGTATCGAGTCATAATGATGTTTTGCAGGATTTCCAGGAAGTAAGGTATAGGTTTTTCCAGAAATTTTCCGGAAACTTAACATGAGAATTCTGTCAGATCATTTCTGACGGCTTCAGGCGTTACAACCTGACGGCGTCAGGTTTTAATTTTCAGAAATTTTTGAAAGTTTTGTTTTCATAAAAAGTTTTTATTAAATCTATAACTTATAATCTCCAGGAATCTGCAAAATTATCATTCCACAAGCATTATATCCTTATATATAGAATTTATCCCGCCGATGTTATGCAGGTTTTCGTGTTTGTTTTCTCAGGTTTAACAGGTTATTTTGGACAAGGAGATGTATGTGGAATCTAGCTTATGGCGTTGCTTTAGTCTTGGAGCTTCTACATTTTCTTGGAGGAGGATTTAACCATGTTACTACATTATCCACCGAGCGAATCAGGGGAGTATTTGATTTCATTCTTTTACCTTTTCACTTTTACATCTTGTTATTTGAACATTGGGGACAATGTTCATCTTAAGTGTAAGGGGGGGTAAAGTACGATACTTTAGAGAATGCTATTACGCTTGATTTTTGTTTGTTTAATGGTAAATGTGTAATAAAACTGAGATAAATACCTGTTAGGGCAATTTTAGTACCAAATTTAAATTTTTTTACAACATATAAGAGTGAAACTTTGATCTTAATGAGCGTCTTATGGATAGGAGTTATATGACTAGCACAAAAACCGTACCACTAAAAAATTTTCCACCCCCAAATATGTGAGGTTCGCCCCTAGAATTGGTAGGAAAAGCATTTATGCTATGATGTGTGTACCGGTAGCACTTAGATTCTAGAACTTGCGTTAGGACCATTCCGAGGCCACAAGTGAGACTACATTCGTGTAGTTAGATTTACTACATGATAAGAGGCATTAGGATTAACCCATTGTTTTACACCTTTATTTTTGTTATAATTACTTTGGCTACATTGGTCAAGTAATTCTCCCACACCCTTTGCGTTGTACTCATTTTTAGTACACGATACCCCTAGTACACCCCTCAGAGCCTATCTTTTCGTTTCGACCTTTAAGCATTCTACTTAAAGGAAGAATTTGTTACACCCCACTTAAATGTACACCCAAATCGCCTTAGCCTACCTTGTATGCACTCATCTTTAGTGCATTATTGTGACAACATTTGTTTAAACCCCAAGTTAATTATCTAATTGATTACATGGTTGCTAAGTCTAGTCATATCCTTGTACATATTGTTTTGGGACGATTGAGACTCATGGGTAAAGTACTAGCGTAATGGAGTAATGGGGAAGAACAACATTATTACCCCCATATGTGCTAAATATTTTAAAAGTACTCCAAGTTTTTCAATTATCTTAATTCGAGTCATTAGAATAGTTATTTGTAAAGTTATGTAAAAGTTCAAGTGTAAGGGGAATGCAACGCCCCTATGATGTATTATTTTGGATGGCAGGGCAAGAGTGTATGAAAAAAAAAAAAAAAAAAATCAAGAAAAATACAAAAAAAATGAGAAAAAGAAAAATAGAAAAAACATACGGACTACCATCCCGTTTCATTTTATGTTTATTTTATGTTTTTGTTATTTTGTTTTTAGCCTAAGTCGAGTCTAGTCTTGGCTTAGCAACGCCATATTGTACATGTAATTAATCAAGATCTTTAACTCGCCACCAGTAAAATATCCCTTATCCAACAAAACCGTGTTTATCATATCCCTACACCTCACGTTATAACCCATTTAAAAGCCCTCTTTGATAGTTTATCTTAGGTGCTTACGCCTAGTGGAGGAGGTTTTCGATCCTTTCCCAAGCCTATGGTAATCTATTTGCTATGACAGGTAGTGAGAGATATTATCTGTTTTCATTTATGAGATTTATTTTGATGACACTTGAGAGATGTGAGTATCTAAACACTACTTGTGAGGTGCTAGTTTGTAATCTCCGTGCTTATTATGATTAAAGTGGAACGACTATTTGTTGTAATTACTTTTATATTAGCATTAAATGACCCCTAACTTGTATTTTGATTAGAATAAAAGCGCATTTGCTTGAGGACAAGCAAATCTCAAGTGTAAGGGTATTTGATGAAGCGAAAAGTGTACCGCTTTTAGGGGGTCATTTAAGCCCTAAATCGTATTTATTTGATCAAATATTGCCCTAAATCGTTCCTTTTGTCATTTTAGGTACTTTGGAGAAGAAATCTGGAAAAGGAAGCATTTTGGACGTTTTTGGAGCATAAAAGTGAAGAAAACGACAAAGTCTCAAAATCGGCTGAAAAAGTACCTTTGACGGCGTCATGGCTTGGCAAAAGAGGTGGATATGAAAAATACACATGATAAGCCAGAGAATTTTACAATGGAAATCTGACGGCGTCACCCTTTAAGGTGATCAAGGCCATCACGGTTTAACTTAAAGAGAGACGGCGTCAAGCCCATTTCTGACGGCGTCAAGCCTTGATAGGCCAGAGCGGATTTTGGAGCACTAAAGAGGGACGGCGTCAGGAAGGCCATCCGGGAACCCTAGACACGGCGAGGTGACGGCGTCAAGATCTACAACGTGACGCCGTCAGCCCTTAAACTCTATATATAGTTTTGCAATTTTTTGTCATTAGTGTGCAACTTTGAGAGGAGAAACCCTAAAGACGAATTTCTCACATTTTTAAGGGTTTTCATACCCTTGGATCTCCCATGTTTAATTGAAGATAAGTTATCATTTAATCAATCAATATGTCTATGTGTTGTTTGATTATATATTGTTCTTGTCTTTTAATTAACATGCTATGCTAGATTTATCTTGTGTTTGCTTAGATCTAATGAAACCTAGCTATTGATTATTGGTTATTAGTGTGTTATTAATTGTATTGGATGATTGTTCATCGATGTTAGGCTTAAGAAAACTGGCTAACTTCCTATTCGGTAACTTGCTTGAACGTCTTAAGAAACATGAACCAATGCGTACTAAGGTTTTTATGGTTGTATTTAATGCATGAGCGAATTCTAGTGATCCCATGTTAGGAGCTTCCTAGCCGGCTCGACATAGGAGTGAAGGAGGAGCTTATAGAGTTGGGGAAGTACGTACGCCACCCCACGATTGGTATTAAGGAATACACCCGTCATCCACGCAATTAATACACACTAATCAACCGGTAAAAGATAGTTAGGGAGTAAGGAAATCTAAGTAAACACATTTCTCTCCACATAAGTTTCACAATCTTTTCATTTTCATTTATTTATTTTATTTGCATTTGTAGTTATTTGGGTTAGTTGATTAGCAACTAATTCCGCCCACTCCTTTAAACCCGAGATTTTACTTGCTTTTATAAAAAATTATAAAAATACAAAAAAGAATCTTCCTTCACCCTTAGACCTATTAGAATAGTTTTTCAATCCTAACGACACTATTCCCTGTGGAGAACGATCAATCCCCCGTACTTACCACTACACTATACTACATCGGTCAGGTACACTGCCTGGTGGGGTTGTAAGCCTCTTGAGATCCCTCGAGAGGTAAAACCTGTTGTAAGGTTGCAAAACCACGCATAATTTTGTCATCATCAAATAGGGGAAGATTGTTGGGATTCTAGATTTGATGTGACAAAAGAAATAAAAGAATGAAACAAGAAGGACTAAAGATGACAAAGAGAGAAAGCTACAATGATTAAAGATACAGGAAATAACTTATTATGTAGAAACGATTTTATATTATTTAGTCTTATCTCTTTGTAAACCCTAGCACTCTCTATTATATAAAGAGAGGCAGGGTACGTAGTTTACACAAGTCTTCCACAATGTAGATAATCAAAGGTGTGTGTGTGTGTTCTAGGGCGTAAGATGTAAACGCCTAGAACTAGTTTGTTTCACTTCAAGATCAATTCATTGATCCTTGTTATTGGTTAGATAACACGTTATTAATATAATTGAAGTGATGTTTTGGTGAAAACTTTGTGTCAATAACTGTGATTCGTTTTAATTCTGTTGTGCATATTTATTCATAGTTATTGTTGAACCCTAAGGCTCAAAACGATCCAAGAACTTATATGATGATGGTGTGCATAAGTTCTATCAAATGGTATCTTTGTATCATTGCTCTCCGTCATACTAGTCTCTTTTAAGATCTTGTTAATATATCCTGATTGCTTGATTGTAATATCTCCTCCTGTCTGTGTAACTTCTATCCCAAGGTAATACGCTAGCAATCCTAAGTCGCTCATTTCAAATTTGTCTTTCATCTAGGATTTAAATAAGTCTATCTCTTTCTTTGGAGTGCCCTTGATTATCAAATCATCTACATATACTCCAACTATGAGTGTGGAAGCCTTGCTTCTCTTCGTGTAAACTGCTTGTTCGAGATTACATTTCTTGAAATCTAATGATTTCAAGGTTTGATCAAGCTTCATATTCCAAGCTCTTGGTGCTTGTCTTAAGCCGTACAAAGCTTTAGTTAGCTTGTACACTTTTCCGGATTTTCCTTGTTGAATAAATCCTTCAGGTTGTGTAACATAGACTTCTTCCTTCAAGTCTCCATGTAAAAATGCTGATTTTACATCCAAGTGGTGTACTTGCCATCCATGATAAGCTGCTAGTGCTAATATCAAACGAACTGTTTCTATCCTAGCAACTGGTTCAAATACTTCATCGAAGTCTATCCCTTGTTCTTGTACATAACCTTTTGCTACTAATCTTGCCTTATATTTTATGATCTTTCCTTGAGCATCTCTTTTGGTCTTGAAGACCCATTTGAGTCCTATTGCCTTCTGATTTTCTGGTAAATCAGTAAGAGTCCATGTATTATTCTTGTTGATTGAATCTAGTTCAATCTCCATGGCCTCAATCCATTTCTTATCTTCTGATGCTTCCTTATAGTTACGTGGTTCTTCCTCCGTAAATAACAAACTGGTAGTTTCAGCTCCAGGTGCAGCTCTATACAAATCTGATATCCTTCTGTAACCTCGTACTGGTGTATTATCAATTCTCTGATCTGAGCTTCCTTCTGAACTAAAAGTAGCTTCTTCTTCATCTTCTGAGTTAGGGTTGTAATTGTATGTTGGTGGTGTGATTGGTGATTCTGGATCTGGTACTTGATCTGGTTCCTGATGAGTTTTATCAATATTTTCTATGTTGACTGGTATAGGTGTTTCATTGTCAACTTCTTCTTCCACAAAGATCCCCCAAAATGAATCTTGTGTATCCTTTCCTTCATCATTCTTATCCCAATCCCACGGTTTTGTTTCCATAAACTTTACATCCCTACTAACATGTTTCTTCCTTCCTATAGGATCATATAACCTACATGCTTTTGATCCTTCCTCTACTCCCAAGTAAATCATTGGTATGCTTCTATCATCCAATTTCTTTAAGTGAGGTATCGTTATTTTTGCATAAGCTGTGCATCCGAATATCTTTAGGTTTTCAAGATTCGGTTTTCTGTTATAGAGTGCTTCATATGGTGTTTTATCTTCCAGGGCTTTTGTTGATACCCTGTTGAGTATGTAAATAGCATGCTTGACTGCTTCCGCCCAAAAAATTAAGGGTAACTTCATTGCTTTCATCATACTCCTAGTAGTTGATAACACCGTTCTATTTTTCCTTTCAACTACACCATTTTGCTGTGGTGAGTATGGTGCTGTTAGCTGTCTTGCTATTCCATTATCCTTACAGTATTTAGTGAATTCATTTGATGTAAATTCACCTCCTCTATCCGTTCTTAGCATTCTTATCTTCAATCTTAGCTCCATTTCAATCTTTTGTCTAAATTCCTTAAATGTGTTGAATGCCTGATCTTTCGTTGTCAGAAAATAGACCCACGTAAAACGTGTACAGTCATCTACTAACAAGAAGATGAGCTTCTTTCCAGAATGCGTTGCTGGACTTATGGGACCACAGAGATCTCCATATACTAAGTCCAATGGGTTCTTTGATCTGAATTTAGCTTGATTTGGAAATGGGTTTCTTTTGTGTTTTCCTAATAAACATGCATCACAGATTTGTGCTGCATGGTTTATTCTTGGTATTCCTTCCACTAGACCCTTCCTTGTCATTTTGTTGATCTCATCAAAGTTCAAATGACCTAATCTAGCGTTCCATAACCATGCTTGGTCATCTATGTTTGCCAAGAGACATATAGGTGCTTCTATTTGTAATCTAATACTGTAAAGTCGATTCTTAGATCTTTCTACCTTCATCAACAGCCTTTTATTCTTATCATACAAAGTCAGTTTGTTTCCATCCATGATGATCTTACAACCTATCTCTGTAAATTGTCCTAGACTAAGTATGTTACTCTTGAGGTTTGGAATGTAGTAAACATCTGAAACTATCTTTTGTTCCTTGTTTCTACATCCTAATAATATAGAACCTCTACCCTTTATCTCTACATATGATCCATCTCCAAAACGAACGCGTCCAGTGATGCTGGCTTCTGTATTGCTAAACGTCTTCCACAAACTATCCTTGATGTTTGTCCTTGGTATACCTTTTCTCTAACGTACAAGCAACCCTACTTTTCTTCTTGTGTATTTCGAAATTATGCACAAGGTTCTTCCCTTTTCTCGACGTCTTTCTCATTCTTTGCTGCGTTGTAAATGCAACAGATTTTCCTTCTTTTCTTCCTTGCTGTTCGTGTATTGTATCACCAACAAGGGCTTTTCCTTTTCCTTTTGGTTTCTTGTTGTTCGTATATATTAAACAAGAACCATTCACCAATCTTGTTTTGGTGCCAAAAACGTGCAACTTCTGCACAAAATTGAGTCGTATACTACTCTTTCTTGTGCCTCTAGTTATTCATGCAACGCTCTACAATCGCGTTCTTCCTTCACAGAAATTCTGCACGTTTCAACTTCTTGGTTTTTTGTGTTCTCGTATGGATTTGTATGGTTTTGTGATGTGTTTCGAACGTTGTACAAACCAGGCTCTTGATGCCAATGTTAGTCCCAAACGTGTATAAATGAAATTGCAAATGATTATTGAATAACTAATGATTTCTGTTACATATGAATCGGTACAAGTTTTTACATTTATATACTATACTAAACGGTATTATGAACCGTTGTGTTCATTCATGAAACGACACAACCATTAGTTTATATACATAACGAGGCATGATACAACCCGTGCGATGCACAAGCTTGTTTCTTGACTAATTAATCTTTGTCGGGTCGGGGTAGCACGTGATGGTATTTATAATAACTTTTTGCATTTGAATTAGTTTATTTTCAATAAAATTTTCAATGATAAATTATAATCCTTTTTGTTAAGTTCATAATGTTAATGGTAATACATTGTGAATGGAGGGGTTGTTTTATATTGTAATTGCGCGTTGCAACTCAGAATATGGTCTTTGCGCGTAATGTATTATTCGGACGATTTTTTTTTTATAATTGTTTTATTTGAAGGACTTGTCCGTCACTTCCTAATGTGAGGGGGATTTTGTAATTGCGCGTTGCAACTCAGAAAAGTGTTTTTTTACACAAACTTTGTTGACATTCTAGTGCGACGTGTCATGACAATCATAAAAAGTATCAAAACTTATAAACTTAATTTTCATCCAACTATACTCTTCTTTGTAGATTAGAGGATCTTGTTGTATATTAATTGAAAATATATCTAACCAAACCATACAGATTACTTTTTGGTAACATAAGTGTATTTATCAAGTGAGTGAATATATTATTTAGATACTTTGTTTGGCTTATCGAGATTAGGATTTGTACATGTTTGATGAAGTTTCAATATTGTTCACGATAACTGAGCGGTGAAGTGAGTTATTTAGGATAACATTGTATGTAACAAAGACATGAACTCTTAGTTTCAATATCCTTCAGGAAACATTGTAATTGAATAGCAATAGCTCATAATTTAAAGGTAGTGAATGCTTTCAATAGAACCAAATTCACTTTGTAAGTAAACTTTTGTGTATGGGAAATTTTTAACCGGCTTCCAACCTCTATAAATGATATGCACGCTTTCATTTACAAACTTAGTTTGCCCTTGATTGCTAACCCTGTTGAATCAAATGAATAACAAATATCAAATATTCATTTCCTTGAATCACATGATCAATGACACAATTCAAAGAAAATATTAAATTCGAATTGTATCATCTGAGTTTTAAGCAAAAAAAAAAGTACTTGCTTTAAAAGCTTACCAAACCATTAGCCACCAATGAATCTCACTTAGTCGAATATAATTTGATAACTGATGCTACAAATTCATAAATAAAGCTGTAAACAAAATAAAGATGCATGCATTATTAATGCAATTTACCTCTTTATAACATACAGAGTATCATATATTGACTAAAGAAAAACGCATGTAACCATCACATGTGTGAGTGACGGTATGTAGTGAATGTGAATTAAGTGACATATATCATCAACCAAACTCGAATATTAAGACATAGCAAGTGCAACCCATAATTCGTTGTATCAGCCCAGTAAGATTTAGGTAACCTTGGTCCAAAAATAAAACCCATTAACAACCCTAAACATGCATACGTTATCTAAAACAAACCTACCCTAATATCACGCAGCCAAAATGCACTTCTTCTTGGTATAACCGAATACCAAAGACAAATCACCATTCTTACTCTCCATTATACAAAAATTAGCAACCACTATTTTCCAAGATAAATACTAAACGAATCTCCTTCCCTTCAATGCTTATTTGTTTTCTTTCTTTCAGTTAAACAAACGAAACCGACCACACCTTTTAAATCACCTAATCACATTTTAAATATCAAGAGACGTTGAAGAGTTGTTAAGGTTATTGGCTTCAAGATCTGAGATAAGGTCTCGGGTAGGTTTCTTTTGATTTCGAGTAGTGTAGTGGTTGTGTCGTTTGATGACTTTTTCGTGTCTTGATTCAAGATCGATGATAGGTTTTGGTGTTTAAATCTTTTAAAGATTTATTACAATCAATTGGAAACACAAACATGAGATCTGCGTTATTTTTATTTTTGTTGCTGAGTTCGTGAGATCGTGAGTTAGAGTGGGTTTGTTGTGTTGTTGGTTCTATCATTTGAAAAAAAATAGAGAAACTGATTTTTTTTTCCTTTCTTGTTTGAAACCATGACTGAAGGAGATGGGATTTTTCTTAGTCACTGTTCGAGTCTTGTTATAGTTGTTGTTGATGTTCGTTTGAGTGAGGAGGATCGGATAAGATCCGGTGATAGTTACCTATTTATAATCTTCAAAAAAGCAACCGAAGAGATTCACATTTAAAGCCTTGTTGTAACTACAGGATGCTCGGTATGCTCAGTATTCTTTTGGGTTGTATTCCATTAAGAATTAGTCATTAGTAATTATGTTTGTACCGTACTTATGTTTGTGCACAACCCCCCTTGCACATTGAATTAAGGTACTCAACTTTTAAGTATAAGTTTAGATACATAACTGTTTTTCTAACTAACATAACCGCTTTGGCGGTTACAAACTTTCTAAAGAACGAGTTTGGTCCTTCGTCTTTCAATGTCTTCAAATGCAAGCAACATTTCGAGATTATATTGCTCACACTGATGTAGTTGAGGGATAAGCTGAAAAAATGCTCCCATATCCTGCTCTAAGCTACAACACGACAACACGTTAACACATGTTGTGACTAACTATATATATGAGATTGATTCTACGGGTGCCGGTGAAAGACCAAGTGAAACTTGCGGGTTATTGATTTAGAGTGTGGTTACACTCGGATTTATTATAGGTTACCAACTTACTTAAAAAAAACTACAGTAATATTCATTAGCAAACGTTGGCCTAGCTTGCAGGTATACATGGCAATAAGGACACGTTCACATTATGGTCATGTTTGGTAACAAGCTTTCGAAAGCGTTTAGGAGAGACAAACGGTAAACATTTGCTTGTTTGACAATACCTCAACAAGCGTTTGAAACATGACTAACTGCTCAAATCTTAAATGCTTCCTGAAAAAGCATTCAGGAATTGATTCAAGCATTTTCTCAATGAAATTACATATATACCCTCATATACTATATTAGTTTCTCTATATTAGCCCTTAGTTCACCGTGTTTTAGTTCATGGTAATGTTTGTTAGTCTTTCACTTCGTTCTGTGATTGAAATAATGGACATAGCCATAACATTAAGGGGGCATTTCGTTCGTAGAATGTTTTCGAAGGAATTGTAATATTTGGAAGGAATTGTAATTCAAAAAATTGGAATGTGTTGGAATTGTAATTGATGAAATTTTTCATTGTGTTTGGTTGACTCACAACGTAATGTAATTCAGAAAAATATTATTGTAATTAATTAGTAAAAGTATCACAGCGTTTCTTTCGCTTATTCATATCAGCTTTTTAGGCTTGTTTGCTACTATGGGAATTTTGAGCAGCGTTTCTTGGTTATGAACTGGTTCTGTGGTTGGTGGTATATGTGATTAGTGGATCTGTGGTTTCTTGTTCGAAGTGGTTTTATCTTGTTGGGTGTTCTGGTGTTATTTGTGGTTGTTGTTTCAGCGGTTTGAACGTATCTTGTTCGAACTTGGTTTCTGGAATTGATCGAAACCGTGGTGCTTTTGTTTCTTTTGAGGATTGTTGTGCATGTTTCAATGGTATTTTAGATCATTTTGGGTTCCCTTTTGCTTATGTGGGGCATCACAACAGTTCGTGTTAGTGCTTCGTACGGGTTACGGGTTTTGTTTTGCGCCTTCAAAACTGTGTTGCATGGTTTTGTGGTTTGTTGTTCTTGTTTCAGGGGTGTTTGGGATCAGTTCTGGGTTTCTATGCTACTGTGGAGTATCACGTCTTCGTGGCAGATCATTTTAGTGCTTCAAGCATTTTACGGGTTTCATTTTGCCTCTGCATTACGCTGTTGGTTCGTGGTTTTGTGGGTTGTAGTGCTGGTCTTTAGTGGTTGTTTTGTATTCACGGAACACACTATCTATTCTATGACGATTGTGAGATTTCACTGTCCTTTCGTGGGGCTAAGTGGGTGTCACGATGGTAGTAGAAATGGGCTTACCAAGACTTCATTGATCACACATCTTCGTGATAGACATTGCAATGGTAAGACACAAGCTATCACTAAACACTCTCTTGTTACTGATTTGGTTGTTTTTGAGAGGGTTGAGGTTACTCTTAAGCGTATGGGACTTTGGTTATGTGGTGTTTGTTTGAAAACGCATACTCTCCGGGCTAAGTGTCGTCATGGCTCTGAATTTGTGTCACCCCCTGATTGTGGTGATGGTGTTGTTAGGTTCGTGTTGTACGATCTCACCAAACCACAAATTCCTTCTTCTGTTCAACTTGCCCATGTTAAAGATTTGGTTCTGGACGAGCATGTTGGTTTTGATTTGCCTCTTCTTGACACTTTGTTGTCTAAGGGGTTGCGCACCGTTAAATCCATCCCTCCTAAGTGTCGCTTAGGGTTCTCTCGGGTTTTGAAAGGAGCTCTTGATAAGGTGATTTGCACGCCTGATGACATTTCTTGCTGGGTTAGTTTATTAGTCTTGCCTACTTGTATCCTTAAAACCTTTTGCCCGAGGAGTAATCAAGAGTGTAGGTCTGCTATTAAGCGTCAACACCAGGAAGAGTATATTGTTAATGCCATTCGATCTTGGGGCATGTCGGGTGGTAGTTTGCAGCTCGTGAGAGAGGCTTTAGCCGAACCCTCCCCATCATGGTCTAACATTGATGAGGATAACTTGGACTTGGGTGAGCGTAATGTCAAGCAGCGTAAGAGTAAGATTTGTGATGGCCATTATACTGTGGCTGTCAGAGTTCTTTCTTCTTCTGGTGTTGCACCTTATAATGATGCAACTCTTGAGGACTTAAAGGTTAAGCACCCTTTCAAAGCTTCTCCTTCTTTGCCACTTTTACCTATTGATCATCATCACCTCATTGCATCTTCTACTGTGGTTCTTGATATGATTAAGAGTTTCCCTCGTGGTACGTCTTGTGGTCGGGATGGTTTACGTGCCCAACACCTTTTGGATTGTTTAAGTGGTGCTGCTGTGGCTATTTTTGATGAGTTAATCGCTTCTATCACCCAAGTGGTGAATCTTTTTCTTGATGGTAAATGCCCCAGGGCGTTGGGTGAGTATATTGCTAGCGCTCCTCTCACACCGCTGGTCAAGCCGGGTGGTGGTATCCGTCCTATTGCTGTGGGGACCGTTTGGAGGCGTTTAGTTTCCAAGGTTAGTGCTGCTATGATTGGCCATTCTTTGGACGGTTATTTAAATGATCTACAGTTTGGTGTTGGGGTATCAGGAGGAGGAGAGGCTATTCTTCATGCCGTGAATCGGTTGATTGAAGACCGTGGAGATGATGTGGGTCTTTCGATGTTGTTGGTGGATTTCAAAACGCCTTCAACTTGGTGGATCGTGAGGTTATGCTACATGAGGTTCGCCTTCGTTGTCCTACTATTTTACGTTGGGTGGAATTTTGTTACACTAGCCCAGCTAGATTATATTATGGGGAACACACTTTATGGTCACATCAAGGTGTACAACAAGGTGATCCACTTGGACCTTTGCTTTTTTCTTTAGTGTTACATCCTTTGGTAAGTAAGATTAGAGACTCCTTTAGCCTTTCCCTTCAAGCTTGATACCTGGATGATGACACTATTATTGGAGATACTTTGGTTGTGGGGAAGGCTTTAGAGCTTATCATGGTGGATGGACCTCGTTGTGGTTTGCACCTCAATGTTGATAAAACTGAGGTTTTTTGGCCTAAGGAAGATCCCAAAAGCAGGCTTGTGGGTGTTTTCCCACCTAATATTGCCCGACCTTTGCACGGTGTTAAATTACTGGGTGGGCCCGCTAGTGTGGACTTTGATTTTAGTAGTGAGCTTGTTATGAAAAGAGTTGCCAAAACCATTGAGCTTATGGGGCTAAGATTAATGACCCTCAGTGTGAGTTATTGCTCCTTCGTGCTTGTGCTGGTATTTCCAAATTATATTTTGCTATGCGCACTTGCTCTCCCCGGGTCTTTGAGCGTGCTCAGATTTCTTTTGATGTGGCTCTTCGTTCTACTCTAGAGCGTATTGTCACTGCTTCTGGACCTGGTTTTGGCGATTGGCAATGGAGGCTTGCTACATTACCCTTTGCGTTCGGGGGGCTTGGTTTTTACTCTGCAGGTGACGTCTTGAACTATGCATTTCTTGCGTCTAGACTTCAATCTGCTTGCTTGCAGACTAAGTTGCTTCGACATTCTAGTATCGTAACTTCTGGGCCTTCTTTTGATGATGCCTTATGTGCTTTTAATGCGAAAATGGAGATTGACCTTTTGAGTAATCCATGTGAGATCGCTGCCCCCAAACTCATGAAGAAACTGGCAGATATATATTTCACACGTGTTACCCAAACGGTCGAATCTACATTTTCTTTATCTACTCGACAGATGGCGTTATGGAAATCGCAAATGGAGGATTACACTTCGGACTGGCTTAGGGTAGTTCCGATATCTGGGTTGGGACAGACTATGAATGCTAGGATCTATCGGTGCGTGTTATGTTATCGGCTCGGTGTTCCCCTATTCTCTGTTCAGATACCGTGCTCAGCTTGTTCCAGGGTCTTTACTGGGGATATTTATGGGGACCATGCTGTATCTTGTGCAGGTATTATTGGTATTAAACATCGACATAACGTGGTACGTGATGTTCTTGTTGACATATGTTCTCGGTCGGGGGTTTCGGCTCGTAAAGAGGTTGATATTGGGCTTTGTGGTGAAAGGGACAAATCTTTACGTCTAGCTGATATGTTGCTCTACTCGTGGGACGGAGGACTTGATGTATGTGTTGATTTGACTGGATCATCGCCCTTGACGCAAACTGGTATGGTTGATTTTGTGCCGGGTCGTGTGGTGATTGAGGCTGCACAACGTAAACGCGTCAAGTATGAGGCTAAGTGCGCAAATATTGGATATGGGTTCCTCCCCTTCTCTTTATCTTCTTTTGGGGAACTTGAGAAGGATGCAATGACCTTACTGAAGCGAATTCGAAAGTTCTCGATGACTCAAGACATTAGAGCACGTGTTGTTGCTCATGTTTTTAGTAGGATTAGCTTTTCTATAGCTAGAGGAGTGGGGGCCCAGTTAGTATCTCGGCTCCCTACTAACTTCTTGTAAATCCTATGAGTTTATAATAAAGTGATGTTTATTAAAAAATAATAATAATAATAATAATAATAATAATAATAATAAGTGATGTTTATTAAATCCTATGAGTGTTTTTGCACCCACACGTTTAGTAAGAATTGCAAACATGCCGTTGGGGATGTGGTTATTGCACCTAGTTTTGATGAAGTGGCGATCTACGGTATCCCTGTACCTCTTAGACCAGTTCTGAATGGGATTGATGGTGCCGCCGTTGAGTCGGCTTGTACACTTACTACTGATGAGGTTGGCGCCGGGGGGGCCGTTTTGTTGCCCTCACTTGGTGTTGAGCCCACTTGCTTTGGCGTTGACCTTCTTAGTCGTGTTTTCTAAAAGAAGTTGCGTACGGTTAAATGTATTCCTCCTAGGTTGCGGCTTGGGTTTGCTAAGATTTTTCGTAGTGCTCTTGACATGGTCCTTGCTTGTTCGGGGGATTTGTTGGTGTGGGTGCAACTCCTTATCCTGCCTTGTTGTGTTCTGACCACGTTCACGCCAACTAACAGAGCTCAGCGAAGATCTGGTGAGAGAGAACGGTGTCAGTCTGAATGTATTTCTCGGGCTATCCTCAGATGGAGGGATTCCACAGATAGGTTCGCTTTGGTGATGGATCGTTTGGCTGGATTATTCCCATCCTTTAGTGGGGTGAAGAAAACCAAAGACCATGATGGAGCGAACCTTGCTCAATGTAAACGTAAACTGGGAGATGGACACTTCACTGCAGCTATTAAGGTTCTCACGTCTTCTCGTGTTGCCCCATCTACTCCTGACACCCTGCTTGAGTTAGAGGCCAAACACCCGCATGCCCCACTTCCGACTTTATCTTCTTCCCTACCTAGTGGGGATGCCCTTTTTGTCCATAAAGACTTGGTGTTGAACAGGATTCGCAGTTTCCCCAAGGGGACATCGTGCGGCCGCGATGGGCTTAGAGCACAACATTTAATGGATATTTTGGGAGGGGCTGCTTCCGCTATTGTTGATGATTTGTTGGGTTCTATTACCGGTGTTGTCAACTTGTTTCTTAGTGGACAGTGCCCTTTTCTTTCGGGAGAGTATATAGCTAGTGCCCCCTTGGCTCCCTTAGTCAAGCCTGGTGGTGGTATACGGCCTATTGCGGTTGGTACTGTATGGAGAAGGCTAGTTTCCAAGGTGGCTTCTTCTTCTATTGGTAACTCTTTGAATACTTATTTACATGACTTTCAATTTGGTGTTGGTGTTCCTGGTGGCTGTGAGGCTGTTCTCCATTCTGTAAATAGGCTTGTTGAGTCTAAGGGTAACGAGGTTGGGCTCTCTATGCTTTTGGTGGATTTTAAGAATGCTTTCAATCTTGTCGATAGGAGCTTATTACTTCAGGAAGCTAAGATGCGTTGTCCATCCATTGCCCCTTGGGTTGAGTTTTGTTATGCCCGTCCTGCTAGGCTTTATTATGATGACTCTATCCTTTGGTCTTGTCAAGGGGTTCAACAAGGGGATCCGTTAGGTCCTTTGCTGTTTGCCCTAGCTTTGCACCCTTTGGTTCAGTCTATTAATCAGTCTTGTGAGCTTACCCTTCAGGCTTGGTATCTTGATGACGGTACTATCGTTGGAGATACCCTCATGGTTGCCAAGGCACTTGACATAATCAAGACGGATGGTCCGGCTCGTGGTTTGTTTTTGAATGTTGATAAAACTGAACTCTTCTGGTCTGTGGAGGACCCTCACAGTAGGGTAGAGGGTGTTTTTCCTACCAATATCTCTCGCCCTATCAATGGTGTCAAGCTCCTTGGGGGTTCAGTCAGTTTGGATGATAGTTTTTGTCGGGAATTGGCTTTGAAAAGGGTTTCTAAAACCATCACCCTAATGGAGGCAATCCACAAACTTCATGATCCCCAGTGTGAGCTTCTTCTTCTTCTCAATTGTGCCGGGGTTGCAAAATTATCTTATGCTTTGAGGACATGCTCCCCTTTGTATTTACAGGAGGCCCAGGTTCAGTTTGATCAGTTGTTACGTACTTCATTGGAGAAGATTGTTACCGCCTCAGGGCCGGGGTTCGGTGATTGGCAGTGGCGGCTTGCCACTCTTCCAATCATATTGGGTGGTCTTGGTGTCCTTTCAGCGGGTGAAATTATCCACTATGCTTTTCTCGACTCTCGTTTGCAAACGAGTGATCTACAAGACAAGATACTGGCTAAATCCGGTAATGTCTCCTATGGACCTTCTCTTCAGTATGCTCTTGATACTTTCAACGGTGCTTGTAACATTGACGCTCTCGCTGTCACCAACGACACTTCTGCCCCCCAAATGATGAAAACCTTGGCAAAGTGTTACTTTGGTGTTATCGAGAAAGACCTTGTTTCTAAGCACTCGCTAAGTCCAAGACAGGTCGCTGTTCTCAGTTGTATACGCGCCCCACATGCACAGGATTTCCTTTTCATAATCCCTATTGACGGATTGGGACAGAGGATGAACCATCGTCAATTCCGATCTGTGTTGTGTTATAGGCTCATCGTACCTATGTTCTCTGAAGGTAGCCTCTGCCCGAGTTGTAATGTGCATCGTATGGACATATGGGGGGATCATGCGGTCCACTGCTCCAGTGAAGTGGGTGTGAAGTTCAGGCATAATCTGGTGCGTGATATCCTTGTGGATATTTGCTCTAAGGTTGGGATCATGGTGCGTAAGGAGGCTCCTATGGGGTTCCTTTCGGAGGTTGGGAAGGAGCTACGGCCTGCAGACTTGTTATTATTTAATTGGCTTCAAGGTAAAGATGCATGCTTGGATGTGACTGGCATCTCTCCATTTGCTGGTAGTGGGGCGACTTCATGGGCTCCTGGGGTAGCCTTGCACAATGCTGTGGAGAAGAAAAATAGAAAGTATGCATCCAAATGTGAGGACAATGGATACAAGTTCATACCTTTTTCCTTTTCCACGTTCGGGGAATTCGATACGGAGGCTTTGAACACACTGTCACGTATTAAGTCTATTGCCAATAGTCACTCAAATAATGCTAAAAGTGGCGTTTTTATCTTTCATAGAGTTAGTTTTTGTATTCAGAAAGGAGTGGGAGCTCAACTTGTGTCTTGACTCCCATCCAACTTTATGTAAAATTTATCATGTTTAATGAAAATCTTATTATTAACAAAAAAATAAAAAAATAAAAAATAAAAAAAAAAGAATAAAGCGGATCCGCAAGTTCTCGAATATTAGATATGGGTTCCTCCCTTTCTCTTTCTCTTCTTTTGGGGAACTTGAGAAGGATGCAGTGACCTTACTAAAGCGGTTCCGCAAGTTCTCGAAGACCCAAGACATTAGAGCACGTGCTGCTGCTCATATCTTTAGTAGGATTTGCTTTTCTATAGCTAGAGGAGTGGGAGCCCAGTTAGTATCTCGGCTTCTCACTAACTTCTTGTAAATCCTATGAGTTTCAAATAAAGTGATGTTTAAAATAATAATAATAATAATAAGGGCAAATGGCACAAAAAAAACACTAAACTTAGGGTCCGTTTTCAAGCAGGGTACTCTTCTTTTTTCTTACATAAAAAGGCGCCCAACAAATTTTTTCAGCCGATTTAGGTTTTTTACTAATTTTCATTAACCAACTTCGTTAGTAAATTACATGTTTGGTCATTGAATTTGTATAATCATTTAATGTTTGGTCCTTAAATTTTTTTTTTCTAAAATATTTTTTTCGAAAATATTTTTTTTCAAAAATATTTTTTTGGAAACTTTTTTTACCGTAAATATTTTTTTGGAAACTTTTTTTTACTGAAAATATATTTTTTGAAAAATTCTTTTTTCAAAAAAAAATTTTTGAAATTTTTTTCTATAACCTTTTTTCGAATTTTTTTTTTCGAAAAAATATTTTCGAAAAATAAAATTTAGAAAAAAATTTTGGAAAAAAAAGGTTTTTGAAAAAAGACTTTTTTTTTCCGTTTTTTGTTTTAATTTTTTTTTTTCAAAAACTTTTTTTTTCAAATTTTATTTTTAGAAAAAACTTTCGGAAAAAAGGTTATAGAAAAAAAATTTGAAAAAAAAAAATTTAAAAAAAAAATTTTCAAAAAAAATATTTTCGAAAAAAGAAAATTAGAAAAAAAAAATTTAATGACCAAACATGAAATGATTATACCAATTCAAGGACCAAACATGTAATTTACTAATGAATTGGGTGAACGAAAGTTAGAAAAACCCTAAATCGGCTGAAAAAATTTGTTGGGCGCCTTTTTGTGCAAGAAAAAAAGAAGAGTACCCTGATTGAAAACGGACCCTAAGTTTAGTGCCTTTTTGTGCCATTTGCCATAATAATAATAATAATAATAATAATAATAATAATAATAATAATAATCTGATTGATTGTTTAGCTAAAATGTGAATTACAATATAATTGAAAACTTTCTATTCATATTGCTATGTAATCTAAATTAAAACATCGGATGTAATTGGGGGAATTTAATTCCCTTTCGAAAGCAAACCAAACACTCTACGTAAAATAATCTGAATTATAATTTCAACCCTTTTGCCAATCAAAAAGGATTGGGATGTAATTCAGATTACAATTACATGAGATTACGGCGAACCAAACACACCCTAAAAATTTTAGGGCCGTGTTTTTTGTTAATAAAAAGCACTTTTAGTCCTCTTGTGCCAAAGTTTTGTTTGCTCGAGTGTTTAGGGATGAAAAGACTAGCTGTCATATTAAATTCAATTACGGCAAACCAAACACCCCCTAAAGATTTTAGGGCCGTGTTTTTTGTTTATAAAAAGCACTTTTAGTCCTCTTGTGCCAAAGTTTTGTTTCCTTAAGCGTTTAGGGATGAAAAGTCTAGCTGTCATCTTTTTCTAATAGACGTAAGTTAAATCCTTTTGTTCGCCGATAAATTATAACTAACGTGTACTAGCGCAAGATTAACCAACGTCTACTAGCGCAATTAACCAACGTCTACTAGCGCAAGATTAATATGTTACATCACTGGTGAATTTCATAGTGAATGTGTGTATAAACTTAGACCTCAAGTGTGCAAAACTTAGCGATGACCTCTGTTGTATCAAACTCAAGAGCGCACATGCATGTTCATCACAACATGTTATGAATTGTGTTTTTTGAGTATTTACATCTTTGTGTAGAGTGGCTTTTGCCATGAGTCACAAAATTAAAGGAAATAACATATAAGATGCTCCAATGTTGAAAAAAGCTAAGTAAAAAGATCAATAGCAAATGTATGCTTGAGTAAAAAGTGCAAGATATCGGAGAGCATAACAAGTTTGTCAACCATGAACAACAGTTAATTACATTCCCATAACACAACTACACTAAGGGGGCGTTTCTTTTTTGCTTAATGGTCTGGATGGAAAAAGGTCATAATCCAGGCTGTAAAAATGTTGTTTCTTTTTAACTTAATATGAAAAGATATCCTGAGTGGAAGAGGGGTCTAAAAGTATGGTTGTTTACAACCAGGATGCTAATATTGACCAAATTAACCTCATTTTTTCTTCTTTTATCCCACCTACTCACCATCCTCATTTAATCTTTATACTTCATCACCTACCTCACATATTCACATGGCAGCCATCAGCCCCTCTTCTCCCCCACAACATCCATTCTGCCACCTCACTCGTCATCTTCATACCGTATTTGATCCCTCACGATTGATCTTTTTCATGGGTTCGATCTTTTGATTTTGTGGCGCTTCTCGAGTTTTTGAAAGTTTGCAATTATTGAAGTTTAATTGTGGTTTGATCTTTTGATTCTGAATAGTCATATAAGAGTATGGAATTTGTTGGAATTGATTTTGAGAATAATTGAATGAGACGTAAATTTGGATGGTTTCATTTTTTTATAAAGACATTTCTTCTTTTTTTGCACTAACAGATTAAATTCCCAACTATTTGACTTTCTTAACTTGGGTCTTTGAAATTCACTTTGAACAAAGTTTCGAATTTTGATTCTTGATTTTATTTGCAACTGATTTTTTGGTTTACATATTGATTTTAAATAGAAGGGCAAATAGGTCATTTAGTTTGTTGAATGCTTTCATTCAGGATGGAAAATAAACATGTATTTGCTCATAAGATTCTTACTCAAAACAACTACATTTGTCTAAACAGGATCTATATCTAAACAGGAAAAAAAAGAAACACCCCCTAAGATAAAGATTGCAAGATATCTTGGCAAAACAGAGACACAATCCCAACCTCTAGACATAAAGTATTTATAAGAACCCAAATATAAACATATCAAGTATAGTTAGTCACAAAAAAAAAAACATTAAGCATACCATATGTTTCCATCTTATGACTTTTTTTGGTACAGTTTTTTCAAATATAAACATACCGGCCAAATAAGGATTTTTTGGTACGGTTTTTTCATGAAGCGTATCAAATTTATTTCTTGGTTATCTGACTACTGTGAATTCAAGTCACAATAATCAGTTTTAATGTTTGGATAAACAAATTATACTTGTAATAATACTGCAACTAAAACTGACTATCTGAGCGTAAAACAAATTACAGATTTTCTTCTTTTTAAATATAATACAAGAAACCTTAATTTAGTGGGTGTCAGTACATATTCTTCCAATTGAACGAAAACCGAAACTTCTCAAATGGTTGTATCACTCGCATCTTCGGCTTACGAGATATAAAAGCGGCAGCTTTACCTGAACCAGTCTCGGCAACACCAATCGCATCGCGCTGTTGCAACCCACTAAAATACCGTTCCTTAATCGACTCAACTTCCTCTTCGGCTTCTCGCTTCTTCGCTTGCTTCTCTGTAATCCTATCTTTCTCCCTAACCTTATTCTTTTCTTCACGTACTCTATCCCTCCTATCACGACGTTGTTCACCAGGGGTCTGATTATATTGGATGGAAAGTTGCTTTTCAAGTCGTTTTAGTGCTATTTGTTGTCGTTCTGCTTTTGATCTGAATACAGGTTTTTTATTAGCATGTACTAATACAGTGTTGCTGACATCATCTATTGAACGCTTCATTGTTTAGGATTCGAAGACGATGAATAATAATAATAAGCCAGCATGCACGAATATGTCTTTTATTTATAGGCTTGCTTGGCGGTTAATTTGATACCGTATTGACTACGTAATCGTATAGTAAGGCCTTGGGTTTGGCTTGGGCTTGACTTGGTGGATGATTGGATTTGGGCTAACCCTTCTTTACTCCTAGTCATAATTTATTCTTTTTGAACGTTACTACTGTTTTTTCTCTCGCATATTTCCGATCCTCACAAGAGTTCTATAGTTCAAATTTCGCTACATACACACATTTGGGCTGGCGAGAGTATGGGTTGAAAACAGTAACATACAAAAACCTCATTCGTTTATCCGTTTATATTATAGAACCAAAAAGAAAACCTTGAAAATTATTCTTACAACGTGGTCACCATCACATTGACCGAACAACACTAGCCACAATGTCGTAACGATGTGGATGAGGAATAAGATGAAATTTTTTCTCCCATAGCTGGTGCTCTAAGCTACAACATGTTAACGCATATCCTGACTAACCATGATATAAGATATTGATTCTACGGGTGTAGTACCGGAAATGTGGAACCCGTACACAAGTGCAACTTGCGGGTTGTTGATCAAGAGTGTGTTGTAGTTAACTAGTTATGATGCGATCACAAGTATTGATTAATTCTAGTTATTACACTCAACTGAAACAAAGATTCCCAACTTGTATAAAAAAAGGATTAATCATAAGCAAACGTTGGCCTTGTAACTATATATCTTTATTTTCACCTTCACATTCTATTTGTTTCACCTTTTTATATATCGACAAAAAGCGGTGTCATACTTCATTACTCTTCTCGATCTTTATCTCTCAACACGTTTTCCATTAAAATTTTGATACCAATTCAAACTATGCAAATCAGGTGTAGAGGTACACCAAAGGCGGAGTTTAATAGAGACTGGACAGGGTTGTGCCCGCCCCCCCCCAAAAAAAAAAACAATCTATAATCTTATGTATAAAAAGGGAACTTTGGTGGTACAATACATATAACTATAATAGGAATTTATTAGTTTGGCCCTCCCAAAATATGTGTATGTGCATTTTGGCCCTCCAAGAAAATATTTTATAGTTCTGCCACTAACGTTCCCCCATTAATTTACTCGAATTATTGTCCATCGGATTCGTTTCTCATCTTTCTATATTAAGCTCATTTCCGTCGATATTATCTCATCTTTCACTTTAGTTGGAAATGTGTAAAAGCGAAAAATCAATAAGTACTTTTGCACCCATTAATGTGTAAAAATTTTCCATTAAAACTTTGATACCAATTCAAACTATGCAAATCAGGTGTAGACGTACACCAAAGGCGGAGTTTAATAGAGACTGGACAGGGTTGTGGCCGGGGGGGGGGGGGGCCCCCCCCCCCCCCCCCCCCCCCCACACACAACCAAATCTATAATCTTATGTATAAAAAGGGAACTTTGGTGGTACAATACATATAACTATAATAGGAATTTATTAGTTTGGCCCTCCCAAAATATGTGTATGTGCATTTTGGCCCTCCAAGAAAATATTTTATAGTTCTGCCACTAACGTTCCCCCATTAATTTACTCGAATTATTGTCCATCGGATTTGTTTCTCATCTTTCTATATTAAGCTCATTTCCGTCGATATTATCTCATCTTTCACTTTGGTTGGAAATGTGTAAAAGCGAAAAATCAAGAAGTACTTGTTGGAATATTATAATCATAAACTATAAACTAATAAACCATAAACAAATAACATCAAAGCATGCACAGCGGATTTGGATCTACAATAACATGTAAATTAATTAACTAAAAATTAAATAGAAAGCGTACCTTTTTTATTCCTAGCAAGAACAAGAAATCGGATCTACAAGAACAAGATAAACCCTAACTAGGGTTTAATGTATGGATCGATCTAGAAGTGATCGAATAGGGCAACACACACAAGCTAAAGGAAGCTTGTTACTCGTTCTTGTACACACGTAATACTAGTGTTCCAATGGGAAAAGCTAGGTTCAAGATCACGAAACAAACCAAACACTTTATAAGCAAAACTTGGATCGACAATTCCTAGTGGAATTAAAAAGGGTCGATCGGATTTGCTTAGAGGAGAAAGAGGGAGAGAAGTTTGGCTTGCTTAGGGATTCAAGATTAGGGAATACAATGAATACAATGAATTGTATTTATAGGCTTCCTTGGCTTGCTCCCCACTCCACCAAACCGAACCCTAAACCCTTATGGGAAGGGTCGGCCGAATCTAGGCCCAAGGAGAGGGTCTAGATCCTTCTTTTCTCCTTTTTCATAATTAGTCCTTTAACGACCGTTATCTCTAACTCCGTTAAGTACTAACTGTCGTTAAGTGTTGTTTTGTGAAATGAATAAATAAAATATAAAATATATTTAATTTATTCAAACCATTGAAACTCTTACGTATTGTGTGCAATCCCGAGTCTCGGGTTCGAAACCGGACATACTAGTATTAATAATTATACACAAACTCTAACAGCTCCCACTTGGATAACTATTAATATAGTAATGACATGGGCTAGTCTAGCTTAACAGATCCCAATGCCCCCAGCTTGATCCGAGTATGGTTTTCCTGGAAAAAACCACGTGATGATTTAATCATCATACTTATCCTTTTGTTGCTAATACCGCGTTAATATGGATATGGATCTCGGTCATTCCATAATTAACAATTAGTTTCTCGTTTATACATAATTGAACAAGATTACCAAATCATCTGAACGTCTTCCAGATAGACTTTGGGCCTGCGCACGCAAACATCTTGTCAATCCTACGAGTGGCCAAGCAGTATTAAACTTCAACACAAAGTTGAAGGAACAAATCCTTTATTGACTACGAGCATAACCCTCGAACTTCGCATCATTTCTGAAAATAGCCCTTATAACCACCTTTTACGGATAGCGTTAGACTACCTTACAGAAAATGAGCTACATCCTCGGCAATTATCTGGTATCTCAAGTCTGAGGATAAATATTCATGATTTACTTAATGACGACGATCCATAAAGTATAATCATGTGGTTAGGATAAGTCCTATATTCAATTTATCCAATATTGAATATCATGTGACATTGGTGTCTCAACCTTACAGTACATTCTACCAATCCTCACATTTGTCTTAGTTCAATAATATTCCCATATTATTAATTGACAACGGACCATTTAGAATAAATTAAATTATTCACGGATTTAAACATGCAAATATAGGACACAAATATTATAAATGAGAATAAACGTTATCCGCACTTTATTTCATTAAAATAATAATTGTTTACATGTCCCTTATCCAAAATACTAATCATCAGATTTACATGAAACTATCGGCTAAACGAAGACCAATACCCTGAGCATGTCGAGTAAACGTTTCCTTAGGTAATGCCTTCGTGAAAGGATCAGCCAGATTGTTATCTGTGTGAACTTTGAGTACATTGATTTCACCTAGTTCGACTTGTTCTCGAACATAGTGGTATTTTCTACGAAAGTGTCTGGCGCCCTTCATAACTCCAGGTTCATTGGCGAATGTGATTGCAGCAGAGTTGTCGCAATACACATTTATCGGTAATTCAATTGACGGCATCACTCCAAGATCCGAAATGAATTTCCTTATCCAAACAGCTTCTTGTGCAGCTTCCGATGCAGCAATATACTCAGCTTCTGTAGCAGACATGGCCATTGTACTCTGCTTCTTACTCTTCCAGTCTACAGCTCCTCCATTTATGACAAAAACGTAACCCGTCTGAGACTTCGTATCATCTTTATCAGTTTGAAAGGATGCATCGCAGTAACCTGTAACATTCAGTTCTGCGTCTGGATTTCCCCCGAAAACAAGAAACATATCTTTAGTATTCCTTAAATACTTAAGAATGTTCTTAACAGCATGCCAGTGATCTTTCCCTGGATTTTGCTGATAACGACTGGTTAAATTTTGTGTGAATGCCACATCTGGCCTTGTACATCTAACTGCATACATGATAGATCCTATTGCCGAAGC
This sequence comes from Artemisia tridentata subsp. tridentata, assembly GCA_021014915.2. Lineage (NCBI taxonomy): Eukaryota > Viridiplantae > Streptophyta > Magnoliopsida > Asterales > Asteraceae > Artemisia > Artemisia tridentata. The sequence continues at coordinate 264,657,293 of CP139501.1, read as the reverse complement.
ATACGGAACTTTCTTCATGTATGCCACCTCTTCAGGTGTAGAAGCACACATTTCGCTACTTAAGCCATGTTCTACTTGCATGGGCAAATATCCCTTCTTGGAATTTTGCATATTGAATCTCTTCAATATTTTATCCATGTAAGCACTTTGGCTTAATCCGATTAACCGCTTAGATCTGTCTCTATAGATCTTGATTCCAAGGATATAAGCTGCTTCTCCTAAATCCTTCATGGAAAAACAATTACTTAAATAAGCCTTAACTTCATTAAGACTTGGTATATGATTTCCCATGATTAATATGTCATCGACATATAGGACAAGAAAAGTAGTGTTACTCCCACTAACCTTGTGGTATACACATGGCTCATCGAAATTTTGAGTAAATACAAACTTCTTGATTTCCTCATCAAATTTCTTATTCCATTGCTTGGATGCTTGCTTTAATCCATAAATGGATCTTTGAAGCTTGCATACACGCTCAGGAAATTGTGGATTCACAAACCCCTCAGGTTGCGCCATGTAGATGTCTTCATCTAGGCGACCATTCAGAAAGGCGGTTTTGACATCCATCTGCCAAATCTCATAGTCATAGTAGGCAGCTATGGCTATAAGAATCCTAATAGCTCTAATGTCGGCAACAGGAGAAAATGTCTCCTCATAGTCAACACCGTATGTTTGGGTAAAGCCTTTAGCCACCAAACGAGCTTTGTAGGTGTGTACATTGCCATCCATGTCTGTCTTCTTTTTGAAGAGCCACTTACACCCAACTACCTTAGCATTGGGAGGAAGGTCTACTTCAATCCAGACTTTGTTGTCTTTCATGGATTGCATTTCCCCATCCATGGCTACCTGCCATTTATCCTTTTCAGGACTATTAATGGCAGCACTATAACTAGTTGGCTCATCAAGATCCCCTAGTATAGTTTCCTCACATTCTACGTTTAAACATAGACGTTCAGGAGCCTTTGTAGATCTTGAAGATCTACGGATGGGTACCACATCAACTTCTGGTGGAGGACATAAACTTTCAGGTTCCACAGGAAGTGTGTTAGTGCCTTTAGAAGGTGACGTATCTTCATGATCACTTTCAAGATCATATACCCTCCCACTGAATTCTTGAGATATTAGATTATCCTCAAGAAATTCGCCATACCTAGCCACGATGACCTTATTTTCTGGTGGGAAGTAAAAGTAGTAACCCTTTGTTTCCTTAGGGTATCCTATGAAGATACACTTAACAGATCTTTGTTGGAGTTTATCAGGTGAGTCACGTTTAACAAACGCCTCACAACCCCAGACCTTTAAGTAAGAAAAGTTGGGAGCTTTTCCAGTCCATACTTCATATGGAGTCTTATCAACCTTCTTAGTTGGAATCCTATTCAATATGTGAACAGCTGTTTCAAGAGCATAGTCCCAAAAGGATAAGGGAAGAGTTGTAAGATTAAACATAGATCGTACCATATCTAACAATGTACAATTTCTCCTTTCAGATACACCATTTTGTTGTGGAGTATAAGGAGAAGTGAGTTGTTGGACAATGCCACACTCAGCTAGATAATCTTTAAACTCTTGGCTTAAATACTCACCACCACGATCGGATCGAAGGGCCTTAATCTTCTTTCCGAGTTGCAGTTCTACTTCATTTTTAAAGACCTTGAATGTCTCAAAGACTTCATGTTTATGTTTAAGTAAATAAACATAACCATAACGACTATAGTCATCCGTGAAGGTCAAGAAGTAGCTAGCACCGCGCTTAGACACATGTCTAAGTGGACCACACACATCCGTGTGTATTAGTCCAAGTAGATCTGAAGCCATTTCCATATTGCTATGGAAAGGTTTCTTCGTCATCTTACCAGATATGCAAGATTCGCATTTATCAACTGAATCATCATTGATATTTTTCAAAAGCCCATCGTGTTGCAGCTTTTCCATGCGTTTCTTGCCTATATGAGCAAGACGACAGTGCCATAGATAAGACGAATCCAAGTTAGACTTGATTCTCTTATTTCCGATGCTATACATAGAATTATTTCCGTTGGAGACATGATTATCCATATCAATTTCAAACACACCATTTAATGGAATTGCATTAAAATAAAAAAAGAATTTAAAGAAACCGAAATTCCATTATTATTAAAAGTATGCTCAAAACCATTATCCAACAATAAAGAAACTGAAACAACACCTCTAACAATAGATGGTGCGTAATGACAATTGTTCAATACTAAAATTAAACCCGAAGGTAACAGTAAGTCAAAAGTCCCTATGGCTTCCACTGCTGCACGTATACCGTTGCCGACATACAAGTAGCATTCCCCATAGTTCAGCTTCTTCACTCCTCTAAGCCCCTGCGATGTATTACAGATGTGAGTACCACATCCTGTATCATATATCCAGGCATTTTGCTTACGAGGAAAAGAAAATAATTCAACCATAAAAATACCTGAAGTGCTGGCGCCCTGCCCAGCCTTGGCATTCTTATTCTTACGACACTCCTCAAGCAGCAATGGACAGTCCCACTTCCAATGTCCAGGAGTGTTACAGTGGTGACAAGCAGCCGTATCCTTTTTTAGGATAATCCTTCTTAGGAGGAGGATTCTGCTTCTTGGGCTTCTGCTGATGGATCACGACTTGTTTTCCTTTATCAGCTTTCCCTTTGCCCTTCTTGTTCACATTGTGCGGTTTACCGGGCTTAGCAACCCTACCACCTCTAATTGCCATCACAGCAGGTGTAGGAGCTTTCTTAGCGAGTCCTTTCTCATAATCAATGAGCATTGCATGCAAGTCAGTAAATGTCTTCCCCTTGCAATGCATGTTGAAGTTGCGCACAAACTCACCATACAATTCCTCATTGAGGGATCTATTGATGAGGCCAACTTTAACATCTTCCACATACCCGCATCCAAGTGCATCCAATTGGTCAAGATATCCTTTCATCTCTAGCACATGGGTACTCACGGGTTTGGTTGCTTCCTGCTTGCACTTGGCTATAGAATCAAGCACATCATATAACTCAGCCATGGGAGGTTTCTCAAACATGCGTTTGAGTTCCTCAATCATATCCATCGGACCATAATTCTCAAACTGTTTTACCAGCTGAGGATCCATCCCCGATAGCATAAGACAAGCCGCATCATTGTGCTTGTCATAAGCTTCGTTATACTCTCTAAGTACATTATTAGGAGAGTTAGCAGGAGGAGCAACAGGAAGTGGCTCACTAAGATATTCAAAATGTTTGGCTATCCTAAGAACAAGCCTTAGATTACGATACCAATCGTTGAAATTTTTAGTCCCAGTCAATTTCTCTTTTTCAATCATCATTTTGAAAGCAGAGGTAATGTTTGACGTGTTTCCGGGTTGGGCCATTTCTACAGAAAAAGTTCAAAAATTAGTATTTTTGATAATTAAACTTTTCAAGAAAATTAAACACCCATTGGTTAAATAACCATTTAATTTTCACTGAAAACTAGGATCCTAATTGACGCCGTTTCATTACATCAGCTTTGGCTGCTAGCAATGAAAGTGCTCAATAAGGTACGGGATCACCCAATTGCCAATATCCAATTGCAATTCCTAGGAATCTTGGGACTTACATTATATTGCCAACATCAGTTGCAAAATGTAAGCATGTTTCATCCCCAAATCTTTATGCCTTGGCGCCGTTCCATTACATCAGCTTTGGCTGCTAGTAATGAAAGTGCCCAATTAAGTTAACCAACTTAAGAAACATGTAAATTGACGTCGTTTCATCACATCAGCTTTGGCTGCTAGCAATGAAAGTACTCAATTTACCCTTAGACAACCACCCTTTGAACATCACATTCAGCTTTGGCTGCTAGTGATGTAGGATGAAACCTTAGGTGTTTCTTTTTGTAGTTGGGTGGCATATTACTTAAATTTTAAGGGTATTAAATTTTTGATGTGTGTAATCAAAAAAATATGTACAAAGATGTCATGCATTCATCTTTGTATCATATGTTTTCTACAAAAAACTGTTTACTCATTCGCAGCTTAAATCAACAAAATTTAATTGATGGCGTTGAGAAACTTACAACATTGCCTTAAGATGCTTCGTACTTTTTCATGGTGTACTTGGTAAGTCTATTATTGACGCACAGGCGAGCGGAGAGGCAAACGTCTACCCTAAGGTAGTTAAAAACGCGCCTCTTTCAGATGACAATTTAATGTCAAGCCTCCTTATACCCACTTTATACTTAAAACATTTATGTAGTAAATTATTAATTGCTAGTCTCGCCTGGGAGCAAATTACCGTGCGAAGCGAACCACTGTCGGCACATAAGACTTGGCAATTAAATAGTTTACTACAAAGGTTTCATAGTTATTAGGTTCATTTATTTTTTATTCAAAAAATTACCCTCTTTGATGTTACAATCCATCATAATTAAACACAAAGAACAAGTAATTGAAAAAATAAATAAACACTCAATAACACATATATGATCATTAATCAATATCATATAGCCATATGCAAACCTTTTTAATAAATCCTATTAATAATTCTATGTGAATTTTAATGTATCTAATCAATAAAACTCCCATTGGTTTTCGAACTCATTGTACCCAATGGACCACAGACGCCAAATAAATTTGGCCGCGTAAGTTTTGATTAATTAGATACCACATTGCACATAACCAATTAATTAATATATTAGGGTCTTCCCTAATTTAAGATTTATCTTAAAAAACATGTAGCAAATTAAACACTTAACATTCCATGACAAAACATGCAAGATTTTGTCATGGATCTCATATAGCACTTAAAATCATGTATCACATATTTACAAGCCTATATAGTACGCAATCTTTACTTAATGACATCACATAAGGTATTCATTAATTAAGCCCTAAAAATTGCATGCAATCCTAGGGTTTCTACTAAATTTTACCAATAACCAAAAACCCAAAAAAAAAATTATGGGTGTCGACCCATATTAGGGTTTGTAAAATTAAAACCCTGGCTAAAAATTGCATGTATCTATATAACAAGATTCAATTTTTAAGGTTTTTAGTAATTAATCACATGTTAAAAACGAGGCTCATGATGCCACTGTTGGAATATTAGAATCATAAACTATAAACTAATAAACCATAAACAAATAACATCAAAGCATGCACAGCGGATTTGGATCTACAATAACATGTAAATTAATTAACTAAAAATTAAATAGAAAGCGTACCTTTTTTATTCCTAGCAAGAACAAGGAATCGGATCTATAAGAACAAGATAAACCCTAACTAGGGTTTAAAGTATGGATCGATCTAGAAGTGATCGAATAGGGCAACACACACAAGCTAAAGGAAGCTTGTTACTCGTTCTTGTACACACGTAATACTAGCGTTCCAATGGAAAAAGCTAGGTTCAAGATCACGAAACAAACCAAACACTTTATAAGCAAAACTTGGATCGACAATTCCTAGTGGAATTAAAAAGGGTCGATCGGATTTGCTTAGAGGAGAAAGAGGGAGAGAAGTTTGGCTTGCTTAGGGATTCAAGATTAGGGAATACAATGAATACAATGAATTGTATTTATAGGCTTCCTTGGCTTGCTCCCCACTCCACCAAACCGAACCCTAAACCCTTATGGGAAGGGTCGGCCGAATCTAGGCCCAAGGAGAGGGTCTAGATCCTTCTTTTCTCCTTTTTCATAATTAGTCCTTTAACGACCGTTATCTCTAACTCCGTTAAGTACTAACTGTCGTTAAGTGTTGTTTTGTGAAATGAATAAATAAAATATAAAATATATTTAATTTATTCAAACCATTGAAACTCTTACGTATTGTGTGCAATCCCGAGTCTCGGGTTCGAAACCGGACATACTAGTATTAATAATTATACACAAACTCTAACAGTACTTTTATCTTTAGGCGGTTAAATATCACTATCATGTTAGAATCACTTAAGATTTTTCTCCGGCCAATATACTTCCGTTTCTTTTGCAAACATACATGTTTGCCACCCAGACTTATACAGCAACTTGTTATCAAATCCATGTTTCTGCAGTGTATTCTTTATTTTTTTGGAGTTACTCCGTAAAAGACAAGAAACTTAAAGCGATCTTCCTCCAAAGTTTCAGTTTTGTAGACGAAGATATGAAAACTATGCAAATGAAGTTAATCTCATCATTAAAGCTTCATTGGACACTTAGCCAAAGCGAAAAAGGGCATAGAATGCATAAGTTCTTTACCTGATGGTGGTCCAAAGTACAGTGAATACGACGTTAGCTACTCGAAAAGATATATTGCATCAATGTAATTCCTCTATGAACCATTATTAGACATCCTCAAACAACTAACCTTTACCTTATTAGTCATTATAAATCAGAGAGAAAAACTCTTCCTCTTTACGCATCGCCTATTTTCTCATATATATGTACATACACCACCATGCCTTTTCTCATTCGACCAAAATTTTAAACCTTTACATACAAAAATCTTGCATCAATTGTACGATCAATTAGCCATGGATTTTTTTGAACAATCATCTTCCATCCTCAAAACATCCCTTATAATTTCTTTCTTAATTATCCAAATATTTATCTTTCCATTTTCCTTTGTCACGTTAGCCCTTCCTTCTAGCTCACCGACTAAACTTGCCATCCGTCAGTTCTGTACTTGCATTTACTACGTGTTTTTCTCCCCACTCTCTGTCGCTGACACCATTGCATCATTTTACACAATATCCTGCTCTACGTTAACCACAATGTTATCCATCCCCTTAGTCTTGAAACTCCTCCATCTTAGCATATTATTGAAGAGTAACAGGATGGTGATGACTTACAACGAGTTGTTTTCTTGATATATTACTATTTTCGTACACGCAGTTAAAAAGAAAATACTTTCCATTGTAATTGTTGCGTTTATGTATTTTATGATTGTTAGAATTATTAGTATGGGTTATTAGGCCCATTGGTATTAACCTAGCTTAGTCTCCAAGCTAATCAAAGGTTATATATATTTTTGTAATCTTTTTCTATTTTATCAATTTCAATACAATGTAGTCGTTTGGTTTATTACGCTTGTCCCCCCAACTCTGTTTACATGGCATCAGAGAGAGGGTTTAGTTCCAATTAGGTTTTTGAGCTTTAGTTTTGAAGAACGTACCTTAAGATATATAATTAGTTTTGAGAGCACCCAGTTAGAGTGCATTTTAGATCTCACCTCACATATAATTAAACTCAGGTAGTTCCGATTTGCAAAACCTCCAAATCCCGTCGCCAGGAAACCGTCCCACACGCCGCCACTCTTAGCCGACCCGCGCACCTGTCTTAACCCATGCGCCGCCACGTAATAGTATTATCTGGCGGTTTTAGCCTGAGAAATTTTCTAGATTTGTTATTCATGTGATTCCGACTAGATCCCCGGTGAGTTCTTGTCTGATCTATGAACTTTTTGGTTTTTAGATTTATCATTGGGTTTCTGGAGTTGAAGTTGCGGGTTTCTAATTTTAGTTATTTGTTATTGAATCTGAATTTGGTTTTCAACTCGATTCGGGTTTAGTTTGTTTTGAGGGTCTTGATTTATGTGTGGTCAATTTTTATTTAGATTCGGTTATGATGAACTATTTTTTGATTTACTGATATGTTCATATGGAGTAATATGATGATCGAACTATTTTTGGGCTTGGTGATGTTGATTTCGGACTATGATTTGGATTAGGACATTGCTCATAGAACATTTGGGGTCACCTGCTTATGTTTATGGTTGGTTTAGTAGGACTCCGAGTTATGATATTTAACTCTTATTTAAGTTGGTTGTCTGGTTATTATGTGGAGGAGTATTTGAAGTTTTGTTAGCGATTGGGTTACTGATTTAGTTTTTGGTTAATTAGTATCTTGAGTTCTGTCTCATGTGAGACCATTAGATTTTGGTTATGCTCTTTTGGATTTTGGTTACTCGAGTTTGAAGTTTTGGTTAGCTGATACATGTCTTGACAGGTTGCTTCGTCTTTTGGAAATTTTAGTTACCCATTGGTTGCTTCGTTTTTTGGATTTGTGTGTTAGTTAGTCTAGTTCAGGTTGCTTTGTTTCTTCATTTGGTTTGAGACTTGTTCAGAGTTTCAGGTTGCTTCGTCTTTTGATTAGATCCCATGTGAGATCTGTTGAGACCTATTTTCTTCAGGTTGCTTCATATTTTGGTTCGACCCTGTTGTAGTCGATAATCACTCTTTATCACACATATATTTGGCGTTAAAGCACAAGAGAATGATGGGACAAGATGAATGTATGGATCGTATAATATGGAGAATGATAGATGTTAAAGCTTTTCTTTATTAATGCACACACATACACACCTGTGAACCACTCTTACAAATGAGGCTTTGTGATGAATATATATCACAACCATTTTACCTAGTGGGCTTTCCATGGGCCTTGAAGGCTTTTGCTCATGGGTTGGGCTTTTACAATTGATACTAAATCTAATACAAGCCCATATAATACAAAGTTCTAATATGTTTGAATGACCATCACTTTTAAACTAAAATTAAAGCTAACAATCTCCCCCTAAGGGATGGTCATTCAAAAGATGCACTACGTGATTAGATCTTTAGACTTCTGGGTCTTGAACTTTGTGATTCTTTGTTCCTTCATGCATTGTGATCTTCAAAGCATCGTCTTTTGGATTGTTCTTTACCTTGATCAACATCTTCATGTATTAACAGCGTCATTTCTTTCAATGTAGATGTTGAGACATACGATGATCGATGGACTTTCTTCAGTACCTGCATAAAACAGTTAGCAATAAATCGTCCAGCTCTTCCAGGTTCAGATCTCATTATGACACTTACAACTTATGTCCTTTTTGGCGAACACAAGTGTATTTTATTAGAAGTGTTCCTAAGAGATCTTTGATGAATCTCATGGCTCTAGACTCAATTATGTGCGCTTTGGTTTTAGTCGTCGGAGGCATGGAGCAGAGTGCCACCTTTTCAATATCAACACATCTCGGAGTGAGAGGTCGATAGATTATGCATTGATCTCCGTGAGAAATGAAACAAATATCTTTTAAGAGATATATGAGTGGCTAGGAGGGGTTTGTACACCGCGTCACTGGGTCCATGACGTCTTGTCTTTAATATCAGTATCACCTTAGTGAGTACCGATAGCATATGTATTGACCCGGTTTCTTTCCTAAGTTTTCATGGAGGGCTATTTCTTTTCACCCTTTCATTAAACTTTTCTTTTTCATTCTTCAACCCCTTCTTTCTCCTTTCTCATTTGCTCCTTTTTTCAATCTTACCTAAGGACTTCTAATTCTAGACTATTGGAATTGTCCTTGGGTAGATCCCTCCGGTTCTGGCGGATCATTAGACATTACCTAACCATAATCACCTTATTACTCCATGATTATCCTAGATTTGTTGATCACTTGCCATAAAACCTTTTGTGAAAATCTCTCAAAGCGTTTATGTAAAAAACACATTTTGGATAACACTTAGAGAGTTTTGCATTTATGAAATACTCCCCCTTCACATATGCTCATGCATTTTTGAAATAAATAGCACATGTTGGGTAGAGTTCGCACATTTGAAATGATCAATTTTCAATGAACATGACCTTCGCGAGACACGCTTACATCACTAGTTAGACTAGCTTGAAATTATTACCCGTCCCGGTCATATTCAATGATCATCTCTCGAATTGGTACATTCTACTTAGACAAGTCCTTTGCGAGACATGCTTACATCACTGGTAAACCAGCTTGAAATTATTACCCGTCCCGGACAAGTCTTTTCGATTACTGACATTTAGTTTTCGTCAATTCGAGGGTTAAACTGAGTCTTTCTGATGAGCTCCTTTGAGATTCGAACCATGATCACATTTTAATCCCATTTCTCCCCCTCAAAAATAGCATTTCGATGGTATTTTTGATACCGTTTGATTAAAATCATTGTTTTTTGAAAGCTAATAGGGAGAAACGATTTTGCATGAACTTTTTGGAACAAATTTCTTTTATGAAGTACTCCCCCTCAAAACTTGCATAAGATTTGACTTTTTTGAAAACTTTGGAGCAAGTGGGGAGTAACGATTTGAAAATCTTAAGCAAAATTTTTGAAAAGTTTTGAAAAACCTTTTGAGAAATTTTGAATAAAATTTTGCTTAAGGTTAAGAAGTTTGAATAAACATTTCATGAAAACTTCTTTTCTTTGTAGGATTGTTGCCATAAAGTGTACAACAGAGTCCTTTCTTTGAAAAACGGGTTATGCACTGTTATGTGTACATAAGCCAAAACGTTGAAGCTCGGGTTGTAAGCTGAAATAGTTACAAGCCATTGATTTTTAGGATAAGTGCTCGAAATTTTTTGATGAAGCACTTTCCTTTCTTTGAAGATCGGGTTTCGTACTGAAATGCACGAAAGCCATTAAATTAAGCGCGGGTTCCGTACTGAAATATACGAAAGCCTTTTTGACCCGATTAGACAACAACCTTTGGAACCCATTTGAGCACTGCACCAATGGGTTTAGCATGTTTTGCAATCCATTTGTAAGTTGTGTCAATCTGGTTCAAAGAAGTTGAATTCCAACGAGGACTGAAAACTGGTTTTTCATCTGGAAATAACACTCGCGGAATCAACGGAGATTTAAAATCCTTTTTCAAAGCAGAGTCATTCTTGGTTTGCAGCGGAAGTTTTTCAGAGTTTGAAGGACTTTGCTTTGGTCTCCACACTTGCCTTACCCGTGTAAAGCGAGATTGTGGAGTTTGAAATCTTGAAGTCTCTTCATGAGACATGTTTGACCTTGAAAGCTTTTGAGGAGTAAGCGTTTCAGAAAATCTTGGTTTCTTCGAAAACTTCCTTCCTTTTTGCAAAGAATAGGTTGTAAACTGAGAAACCTTTTTTGAAAATGGTTTTGAAGATTCACCCGTGTAAACCTTCTTTGAAACACTACCCTCTTTGGGAAACTTGTTTGAAACAGGAGATTTGCCTTTTGATCGATTGAGAGCGTCAAACTTTGCTTTTAAGGCATTGTATGACATTCGCAAATCATTGTATTCTTTTTGAAAAAGATCTTGGGATGCTAATTTAGATTCCAAAGAAGCAATTTGTTTCAAGAAATGATCTTTTTCAGCTTTTGAATCATCCATTGTACGTGCCAATTTCCGTTCGAAAACAATATTTTCTTTTTCAAGTCTTTCAAAATATGTTTCGAATTTGTTTGTTTTGTTGAAAAGATCAGTTTTGGCATCCTCAAGATCGTTTGTACGTTGAGCTAAAAGCGTTTCAAGCTCAAGTACTTTTGTTTGAAGCACATGATTTGCATTTTCTGTTTCAAAATCTGAAGAATTAGAATCAAACAGAGGATTTGGATAGGAAACTTTTGTAACTTGAGGCTTCAATACTTCAGACTCCTTTTGTTTCGTGTTTGATTTTTGATTCAGAATTCGTGAACGTTTGATTGAATCAAACAGGTTTTTGTAAGTCTGTTTCAAATGCTCATTTTCTTTTTGTAATGATGCCACAGCATGTTCCAATTCAATATTTTTAGTATCAAGTTCGTCCAAATCAAACTTGATTTTGGCATCATCACAATTTTCTTCAAAAATCTTTTCCTTTTCTTTAAATCCCTCAAGTTCTTTGGACAATAAGGCATTCGTTTGCTTAGCTTTACGATTGTCCTCTTTGCATTTTTCCAGTTCACGTTTGAAATTATCGATTAAAGAAGCAAAGAAGGCATGATCTTGATCATGAGAAGATCCATCCTGGGCAGGCTCACCTCCATTAGGATCCATATCTGGGTTAGTAGGAGTGATATTACTATTAAGCCGTTTCACCACATATGTGTCACTGATGGACTCAGGATGCGCATGATGTGTCTTGTCATAAGCAAACACATTATCGAACACAACAACATTATCATTAACCTTTGAATGTTGTACCGTAGCGGGTATCACTGTGTCAGGTGCAGGTCTGATATGATCATCTTCAGTATCCCAAACAGCTTCATTCCTGTGTGTACCATCAGCATCCAAATCATTCCTTGGAGTGCTGCTTTCAACATGCTGTTCTGAAGATGTGTCTGTTTCCGTGAAGACCAAGCTAGCATCAGATGTTGTTCCCGCATTGACCGTGTGATCCTCTTTGTTTGCCTCTTTTTCATTTCCCTCTGCTTCCTTTAATAGACGTTCTCTTTCAATTTGCTCGCTTTCCCGTTTCTGCTTCTCCATTTCAATTCTTTCCCGTTCTATCACTTGCTTCTCTTCCCACACTTCTCTCAGATGAAGTGATCTTTGAGTAAGCTGCGATTCCAGCAAGTCTATTCTCCAACGTAACTGATTTCTAAACGTTTCAGCTTCCAGGTCACTTGTGACGCATCCACTCCAAGTTTGGATATTAGAATCATAGCCTGGATATCTTTCGACCACTCTGAAATCTAAGTCGAAAAACCATTTAAAGAGCGTCTTGAGTCCTTGATATTCTTCAGTGCACTCATATCTTCGTTCAATTCGGTTCTCTATTCGAACTATGTTATCCAATAGTTTCTCTCTAAATGTGCGATAATCCATTTCAGGTTCGAGGAGTCTAGCAAACATTCGATCAAAAGCATATGATTCCACTATTGACATTTTTGCTTTTGTGAGTCTCTCACATAGACTTTTGATTGCTTTAAAGTGTATGAGACATCGTTCATTCGAGCGAGTAAAGTTTTGCATAACCGGAGACATTTGTCCCTCTTGAGAACTCGATTCCATTTTCTTGTGATGTGCGATAAAGTTGATTCAGGATCTTTGCAACGAAATAAGAGATGTTGTTGTTGAAGGTTAAGTTTTGTTGTTGAGAAGTCTCGTTGTGTTGTTGATGATAGTTGAAGTTGCAGTTTATATAAACGAAACAAATTTAAATAAAGTTACAAAATTTGATTAGAGTATAATTAAGACAAAGTCAAAAGTTTACAATTTCGACAAAGGTTATGTAAATTGTAATTTAGATAAAATGGCAATTTCTATAGAAATTTCAATTTGACCAAAATTTATATAAATTATGGCAAAATGTCAATTTAGATAGAAATGTATCCAATTTATATAAATTGGCAATTTATATAAAATCTAACACTCTTATACAAGAGAGTAGATATCCGTTTGTCGAAGTATTTTACACTCTTATACAAGAGTTAAAATACCGAGTTCACTTTTGAGTTGACGAAATTACGTTCGAATCAAATCCTTAAAAGTTATTTAACTTTGAAATCGTTTCATAGAAGTATGAGGGCCAAAACTGCCAAATCTGAAAGTTCCCTAAGGCTGCTGAAAAGTACAGGGACTGAAGTTGACAAATCTGAAAACTGCTGAAAATTCTTTGTTGTCCGATATCGCAGTTGATAAAACTTCTCGGACAGAACTGCGATAATTTGATTCGCGATAAGTCTGATCAGACGTCAAATGCGATAGGTCAACTGCGATAGGTCAAATGCGATAGGTCAACTGCGATAGGTCAAATGCGATAGTGCTTATCAGCCTCCAATTGCGATAGAAATGCTGAAATGCGATAATTTGACTGCAGACCTCAAATTCGATAATTTGACTTTCTACACCAACTTTTACCAACTTTTTGTACTTTAGCTACTAGCCCATGCAACTCCCCATACTTCTCTGTCCTTTCACTGCCACCTTTTACTTACTTTTACTAACTTCAATGATTCAATTCAATCACTAAAATAATCAAAAACAACTCTTATACAAGAGTTGTTTGATTCTTGTCGATCTAAGAGCTAAAAAACAAACCCAAATCCCAGCTTCCTAACTCCAAATAAAGTGAAGAACTAGAATATTTCACAGAAACTAATCGCTAGAACATAAAAACAACCACAAACTTAACTCTTGATTTTTTTTTTGTATGGATCGAAGAAGTGAAAAACACCACCTTTGTTCTTCAACCTTGCGAGTAGATGAACACACTACCTTTTACAGCCACGTTTCACAGAAAACACAGCCAACAAAGTGTATTTTTCAACAAGAATCGAACATATAAACTCCTACCTCGAAGCTAGGCTGTTGATACCACTTGTTGTAGTCGATAATCACTCTTTATCACACTTTTAGATGGACATGTTAAGCACAAGAATGAGATGGGACAATGATGTATATGTTGGATCGTGTATAATGGAGATATAGAGAGATGTTAAAGGCTTTTATATTTAGCACACAACACACACACAGTTAACCACTCTTACAAATGAGGCTTTGTGATGAATATATATCACAGCCATTTTACCTAGTGGGCTTTCCATGGGCCTTGAAGGCTTTTGCTCATGGGTTGGGCTTTTACAATTGATACTAAATCTAATACAAGCCCATATAATACAAAGTTCTAATATGTTTGAATGATCATCACTTTTAAACTATAATTAAAGCTAACATTTTGGTTCGACCCAGGTGAGATTGATTAGTTTTTACATTTGTTGAAGATTTGGATTATTGCTACGAGGAAGACTATTCCGTATTATTTTTGGGTTTAATGTTTTGTAACAAGCTCAGCATAGTATGCTCCAGCTTGAGGGGGATGTTAGCATTATTAGTATGGGTTATTAGGCCCATTAGTATTAACCTAGCTTAGCCTCCAAGCTAAGCAAAGGTTATATATAGTGTGAAATTTTTAAATAAACTTATACGATGTAGTCTAAAAACAATGTAGTCGTTTGGTTTATTACGCTTGTCCCCCCAACTCTGTTTACAATGATCCTTATTGTGTTCGCCTACTTCACTTCCATCTGTTTAGTGGCTAATGCAATTTCCATCATTGAGCCTGTGTACGGTCTCAATGCCATCAAGAAAAGCTATGCGATTCTAAAAGAAAGGAGTTGGGCTACTCTTTTAATCGTTTTCGGGTATGCTACCATTTGTGGTATGAATAATTCTTTGTTTTAGTCCATAGTGATGGATGGTTCAGATGAGTATGCGGTTATCTGGAGGATCCGAGTGGGTCGATTCTTGGTTTGTGTTGTTGCAATGGTGAACCCAATATAGTTGGTGATATTGAGTGTGTTTTACTATGAGTGCAAAAAAAATTACCCTCGAGGATTTGAAGAGGATAAATGAGAATGCTTTGCACTTGCTTCATCATCTCGTTGAAAAGAAAGATTTGGATGCTAATTAGGATATCTGTTTGTGCTTTTTAGTTTGTGTAGATATCATTATTTCTCTTTTAATTTCATGACGTTAGTTTGTTAATTTAGTATATATATACTTTTGTTATGAAAATTAATATATAAAATGATTGTAGTATGTCTTGTGGACAACTTTGTGTGTTCTGATAGAATTTTTCCTTAGATGTGATGACAACAACATTAGTTTTTTCTTGATTTGTCGAGCAAATTAACACCATGAATAACAAAATAATTAGTTCTTCGTACTGTTCAAGTAAAAACAATGATCCATTTTGACATGTAATTTGTAAACTGTACTTTAATGGATACTCGAGGATGGCTGAGTTCATGTTGCAAGTTATTCTGTCCATCATAACGTAAAGGATCCCGTTAGACTTAGTGGCTCTTGGTATAGATTGTGTTAATTTCCATCATATCTTAAATACATTGTACAGATTGCTGTTTCCATCTTTAATTGTTCATGACTTCATGTCATGCATTTTACATTTGAAATAAATAAAGATTGCCAACTTCCTTCCAAAAAATGCTTTCATTAGAAAATGTTGACCTTGTCTTCATATTTTACATCCCCAAGTATCTAACAGCAAAGAATAACAAAACAAACGTAACTCGTCCTTCCGAAACCTATTCTATTTGTTTCACCTTTCTATATATGTATCGACAGAAAATGGTGTCATACTCCCAGGGACGAAGCCATGAATTTGTGTTAAGGGGGGCTCAATTTTTTTTCACGGTAATAACATGCAATTCCTTGTTTAGAAGTTGGATTGAAGTGTTCGACATGCACGTTTAATGGTATTTTTTTTTGGGTTGTAACCACAACACACTGTTTTAATGTTTGACATTTGAACAAAACCGCGTAGAGACTAGAGACTCGATAAAACTTGGATGATGTCAAAATTAACCATGCACTAAATTCAAACAAGGGGGTTTTGTAACCAAGCTTGATTTTACGACAAAACAATCTCGATAAGATCAGTTTTGGTTTTTACTTAAATAAGTTTTTGAAAAAAACACAACTGTGTTATGGTTTATTTGTAAACACATAAAAAGTTTGGCAAACATATACAAGAAGTTTAAGGTTTACAATTCTGTGACAAACATATTTTTTTAAACATACTAAAACGGAAAAAAGTTGCTAAAACAAAAAGGTGATAAAATGAAAATATAGTAAGGGGACAAGGAGTCATCACTCCCAAATTTGACCAATTAACCCTCCCAAATTTGACCAATAAAATTCTGCCAACTCATTTCAACCCTCCAGCCCTCCCAACCAATTTCACTCGCGCCCATGATTTTCCAGCCCTCCCAAATTTTTTATTTTTTCCCCCTAAACTATTAAACTACACAATTTATAACTAAATGTTATCAATAATATTATATCTAAAAATAAATTCAGATACTATATTTTGATACTTCCATGTATGCGTGCATCCATCAGCCCAAATCAAATGAAATAACCAAATCGATCGTTCATAAGCCCAACTGAAAAGATATGACTGCAGTGTTTAATACACGGTTTGATACATTATAACTAACCCAATCCCTTATTTCACTCAAACCTAAACACATACATCTTAAAGTATCCACCCCCATCAGTATACCTCCTCTCACCTCCATCTTCTTCTCTTACCAATCTCAGTCAACACCATCCATTCATCTCCACATAGCCAACATCAAATCTCTTCATCACTTACAAAATCGAAATAAGCAACAATTAAACCATGGTTTCTTTATATTATCTCTCTGATCTGTATAAAGTATAAACCATGGTTTCTTTATATTATCTCTCTGATCAAAATAAGAATTAGATGTGAGGCGTTTATTTTTTTTTTGTTTCAATGCTTGCAAGGGTGAAAATTTGAAAGAGGACAAATGAAAAAATTTCCACAAAGCCCCCTATAACGTTCAAATAAGCGGCTTCACCAACGGGTAATATACCCGGTCACCAAACCGCTCAGCCAACCCGCTGGGCAACGGAGTGGTAATACCGGCGGTATGGGCAAACCGCTAGGCAACCCGCCAGCCACTCCGAGTCCCCTAATAAACTGTAAAAGGAAAAGAAAAAACATAATATGAGTAATATTTGTTTTCAACTCCCTTCTATTCAAATCAGGCGCAGCCGCCCATTTACTAGAATGATCCGCAGGATTCGTTTCACATCTTTCAAGGTCAAGATAACTTCCATCAACAGAAGTCTCGGTTTCATAGCTATTCTTAGAAAAGTTTGAGGCTAAATGCATACCCAAAATACTTTGAGCTGTTGTATTGAGAATATATCTCAGGCTATACGAATGCATGAAAATCGTTTTGGGAATGGGGCGTTTTATAGAAAAGGACTTCTTTAAAATTGTGAACACATCCGTGGTTGAAGGGATTCTTCCTTCTTTCATACCAGTATCTGAAGTTTTCATAAGTAGTCTGCATAAAATGGACAAGTTTTGGAGGTGTTTGGATAAGATGATTAGCTGTAACAATAAGGTAGTAGGAGGTGGTGTTTGGATTTGCTTTTATATCTTGGTTATCTGACTATTGTGAATTCAAGTCACAGTTATC
Source organism: Artemisia tridentata subsp. tridentata (assembly GCA_021014915.2). NCBI lineage: Eukaryota > Viridiplantae > Streptophyta > Magnoliopsida > Asterales > Asteraceae > Artemisia > Artemisia tridentata. The sequence goes on along the minus strand of CP139501.1, from coordinate 264,639,616 downwards.
ACTTTTAATATTTAGATAAACAAATTCTACTTGTAATATAACTGCAACTAAAACTGACTATCTGAATTTTAAACAAATTACAGACTTTCTTCTTTTTAAATACAATATAAGAAACATTAATTTAGAGGGTGTCAGTACGTATTCTCCCAATAGAACGAAAACTGAAACTCCTCACATGGTTTCATCACTCGTATCTTCGACCTCACATGGTTTCATCACTCGTATCTTCGGCTTACAAGATATAAAAGCAGCAGCTTTACCTGAACCAGTCTCGGCAACACCAATCACATCACGTTGTTGCAACCCACGCGGAATAGCTGCTATCTGAATAGGCGAAGGCGTCTTATACCCCGCTCACTATAACAATAACAACTTTGGCGACGGGAGATATTTGCGACAAAAAATGTCGTTGCAAAAGGTGTCATGGAGCGACTTGTTCAACGCAGTTTATTGTCATTAGGTTGACTGTGGGTCTCACGAACAAGTCAGTTTATTGTCAATAGGTTGACTGTGGGTCTCACAAATTTAGTGACGACGTTTTTCGTTGCTAAGTGCTTTCCAAAATTTATTAACTTTTTTTTGTTAAATCAACCCGCGAAAATAAAATTGCACTGCCAACCGTTTAGCAGTGTTGTAAATATCAAAAATATAGGCCGATTTATCGGCGAGATTTCGCTTCTCGGGCCTCCACCGTCACGAGATTTTAGTTATCGTGTCTATTTCTCGTCCGGGTCAAAATTCGGTCAAACTTGGTACTTATCGGCACTTATCGGCGAGATATTGACTTATCGGTCAACTTATATGTTTGATTTTTTTTTTTTTTTTTTTTTTTTTTTTTTTTTTTTTTTTTAAACGATCGGGTCGAGTATCAATGAATCGAAGAACAAAAAAAATGGTAAAAAAGAACAAGATGAGGCCATAAGATTGGAGGTGAGAATTGGTGGATCTGTCTTGTAAGGAAGAAGGTGAAAGGTTGCATTTGTTTTTAGGAGAGAGAGAAGTGATATAATATATGAGTACCTTAAAAGGCCGGATTTGTTTTTTATTGAGCCTATTTAATTAGAAATGAGCCAATTAAAAGTTTTTATGTTTATTAAGAGCGGGTCTTATTCAAATATACAACTAAATGTATATATAATGTAAATTTTGCAACATTTATATAAAATATATAATTCAAAAATATTAAATAAAATAAAAAAATTAATAAAAGTTTATAAAATATGTTTATAAATATATAAATACCTATTATTCAAGGTAAGTTTATAAGTTTATTTGAATATATATATTTTTACAAATAAATTCTTATATAATTTAGGGTCTCCGATATATCCCCGCTACGTCCGATATCTCGATTCTCGGTGGTCGGCCGATAATATACCGATAACCGATATTTACAACCTTGCCGTTTAGCGACGACAAGTGTCGCTACTAAACAAACATACATATCAAAAAATATTTATTTTATCAAAGAAAATCTTTTTAAAAATGATTAAATACTCCGTATTAAATATTTAATAGGAATACCCATTTAGCGACAACATAAATATAAAAAAACCATTAAGTATATGTTCTAAATTTATATATTATTGTCAAAATTAATTTTAGAAAATATACCAATTAATTTATTGACAAAATTAATATTTTACTATTTACAAAAATTATTTTGGTAGTTAAACTATGTTTAAGTTGTAAATGTAGTTAATTATTTATCGTCGATGCTTTCGTATTTGGACTTCAGTTGTACCATAATATATTGTACAGCAATGGTTAAAATGTATGCTCGAAGCCAAACACCGTCCCACTTCCATATTCCGTAGAACAAATACTTGAAAAAAACATACGAATAACTAAAACATATGAATTACATTCCGAATTGATAAACGTTTAAACATTAACGCATTAAAATAAACAGCCTGCGTCTATTTGATTTGGAAAACGACATAAAGTTAAATAAAATTTAAACAAGGGTTCAAAATGCTAAATTGTTTTGGTTAAACGAATAACTACTTCACACAAGATTTTCCATGTCATTTAAAAGCTCGTGAACTATTGCAACTGACCGACATGTGTGGTTCTCGGGATGCCTTTCCATATCTAGTGCTGCCTGTAGTATCTTTTTTTGCATAGCCAAGAGCATACAATTTGAGCACTCTGCGTTTTCATGACTTGAAGGTGTTGAAGGTCCCTGTATATCAAACAATGACAAATAATTACACTTTGATAAAGGGAGTGTACTTTCACCAAGCGTGACAATAAACTTACCGGAGAACCGGGCTCGTGCTCATCCTTCCATTCAAAATATCCACATCCATATTTTTTATTTTTATTTTTTGGCTGTTACAGAGTAAAGAAATCATAACAAATGTCTTTTTTAACAACCAAATTATTTATATAATAAGAAACTTTTCATTGTTTACCTTTGAAAAAGGACATGCATAGTAAAGTCTACCATAACTATTAGATTTATGTGATGTTCTCTCCACTACATCTCCTCTTCCACATGGACAAGCAAAAGTTTCATATGACTCCATCTGCAAACGCCACTTTTTCGTTCTAAAATACTGTTCCTTAATTGACTCAACTTCCTCTTCGGTTTCTCGTTTCTTCGCTTGCTTCTCTATAATCCCATCTTTCTCCATAATCTTACTCTCTTCTTCACGTACTCTATCCCTCCTATCACGACGTTGTTCACGAGTGACGTCATCAGATGAAGGTTGTTTAGATGATGATGATGATGATGAATTAGGGTTTGATTGTTGTTGTTGTTCTTCGAATTCTTCTTGACCGCGTTTAAGGGCTAATTGTTCTCGTTCTGCTTTTGATAAAAATACGGGTTTTTTGGTTTGGAGTTTTTCGCCTAAATCGTCGATTGAGCGTTTCATGGTGTTAATTTGATGATGATTGAAATGTTAGGGTTAGGGTTTCGATTTGATTTGGGGATTTTGGGTGGTAATGTGTGGTTTACACGTGACTATATAAGATACTTTTCTTTTTAGGTGACTGCCTAAAGATTAACTAGCCCAAAGGGTGTGTTTGTTTCATTAAGATGTTTTGGGTCTGAATCTGACTACCACATCTTACTGGTAAGAGGTGGTTATAAAGTCTGAATCTGAATGAAATAATGTTGTTTGTTTTTTTATAATTGTCTGAATTGTTTTAATTGTCATTTTTTTAAGTATATATTAGACGATAACAATAAAATAAATATCTTTGAAAATGAATCGGTTCACACTATGTCAACAACCGAGTTACGACTAACACTTTAATTCACGAACTAATAGCTCGGTAGGTAAATAAACTCGAACCCGAAAATTCAGCCTAACACTAGTCCAAATAATAATACCAAAATTCAACCCAAAATGAACAAATAAAACAAGCCCAACTTCAAGAATTTAACAGCCCAAGATTAACTAAAAGTAACCCAATAACAATAACCCTAATAACAACCCTAAAATAAATACTATCCTAATATGTAGTAACCCTAAATCCACGCTTCACTCATCACATATGCAGTCAAGACTCATTTTCTTTCTCCTAACCCTCCAAAACCATGATATCCTTTGTTTACTTTCTGCCAAAACCGAGCCACAAACACTGGAAAACTTATGGTTTTCTATCTCCTTTAATCTCGTATCACACAAGGACCACGGCTAAGATCTTGATAGCAAGGTATCGGGTAAGGTTCGGTTGTTGTCTTATGTTCAAGATCGATGATGGGTTTTGTGGGTTTAAAGGTTTTGGAGTTGGGTGAAGGGTTTGGAGGGTTTGAAAGGGTGAAGGTTTTAAAGGTGTGAAGGGGTTGAAGGGGTAGGGTTAAGAAATGAATGTATGAAAGGGTAGTGTTAAGAGGTAGTCAGACTTTTGTAGCACCTCTTACTGAGTCAGACATAAAAGGCATCTGACTCCTCATGAAAAAACAAACAACAAAAACATCTGACCGCGTCTGACTGGTAAGACGTCAGAGGCAGTCAGACGTTTTTTTGTAAAAACAAACATGCCCTAAGTGTGAAAAGTAGCATTAGTCTAGGGTCGTTTGGTTTGTTAAGTAGCCCAAAAAATGGAGTGTAAAAAGTAAAAATAAGCAACAAAAAGTGTTCGTTCTATTTTACATTTTATTTTTTTCATCTCAAAATTATACTGTAGTAAGCAATTTTATTTTTACATGTTTCAAAATAGTTGTTCACTACTGTTTAGGGTCGTGTGGTTTGTTAAGTGTTTTAGATTTAGACGAGCGGGGAATCCGCGCGTTGCGGCAGGCGAATTTGTGTGAACATTTTATGTATGTTGGTTTATAAAAGGGTTCTTTATGATAAGTCAATTTGTATCGTCATAATTGTAAGAGTGTTTTATTTGATGGTTTATGTGTATAATTTTAAAAGTGTAAATTTTAAGTTTATAAAAGTTATTGTTTTGTGTTTTTGTTGGGCCGCCTTTATTATGCACATTAGTGGCCCATCACTATATTGCACTTCTGCCAAAGCTGGCTTTATTATGCACATTAGTGGCCCAATAAAGAGGGATAAAGCATTGGTTTTTTTGTTCTTATCGATTGACCGATAAAAAGTATAGAGTTAGGGTTTCTAAGGTTAACGTTTGTCTGAAATTCAATTACACCTCTTTTTTGATCGGAATTCCATGGCTCATAGGTTCTCAAAGTGTCAACAGATTGCTAGAAAGATTGGTGATAGTCGAATCGATAAGGTTCTTTATGAAATTTTTTCTCGTGAAAAGGAAGCGTACCAGTGTGATGAAAGGGAGTATAATGAAAGGATTGAAGATGTGCAAGCTAGGATTGATTACAGGCACGTGATTATTATTGAGTTGAAGAAGCTAGGGTTTGACCCTATTGTTGATGAGCCTTTGGCTATTTTGAAGGCTGCGGAGCAAGATGATTTGGGTGAAATAGGACGGTTGGTTCAAATGAGTCATATTGCTCGTTTACGTGCTACTGAGAAATCAATGATGATGAAGAAAATGAAGATAGTTAAATAAGGTTGTTCATCTAAGTGTTGTTTGTGTGGGTTAACTTTTTGAAGTATAGTGATGGTTTGTGTCAATGTGTTGATTAAAAGTAGTAGGTGTGTCTGTAGTTGTATTAAGGTTGTTTAAGTAATATGGTCTATGTCATTTGGTTGTTTAAAAATGTGACTATGTTGCATGTCTTTTGGTTATTTAAAAGTTTGACTGTAGGTAGAAGGTGGTTTAAGTATTAGATGTATCTGTAGTTTTATTAGCATTGTATATATTTTAAGTGTATGAAAGTTCTAGTGTAGTTGGAATTTGGTAAATGTTTATGTTGATATGAATAAAATTATAAGTTATTATGGTTTATATTGTTAGTGCAACTGCGTATTTTAAAGATGCTGTATTTGATTTTTTTTTAAAGTGTTTAAGGAAATTTATGTTAGTATAAGTGGTTTTTGTTTAGATGTTATTGGAGTGAAGTTATTAGAGTTTTAGGTTTTTATTTGGTTATTGTGAATTTTGTTTGGCATTTTGGTGTATTTATTTATAGAGATTAAATTATTTTTGGAATAATAATTTCGTGCAAAAGGTAAAAAGATAATACGGCCATGGTTTGTGTGTACTCATTTTGATTGCAATGCCTTTGGGTTGTATCTGCGTTTGAAAAAATTTGTATTAGTTTCTTTTGTTTTTTGTATCCAATATAGACTAATGCTACGTTGATTTCTTTCTTTTCTTTTTCTTTTTTTTTTTTTTTTTTTTATAAACAAGATAGTCTAATGTAGTGGCTGCATGTGATATATGCAGTTTTAGATGATAAAACTTGTGGTTGGGGTGTATCAGGTAGTCAAATGGCTACTGTTCTTATCTACTTTCTGTCACTGTTTGTAATTAGATGTTTTGTCTATATAAGTAGTACACATGTGTTAGTTGTATCCCTTAAACTTTGTTTAAAAATTAGATAAATAAAAAGAAAAAAAAATGGTGTCTACTCCAAACTTTGATTTGCTTAAAGCAATTTGCGGGTCTGATGAGGTGAAAAACTGTTTCAAATTTCTTTTTGTTCAAGAAGAGACTGAAATCGAAGGTTTTCTAAATAAGGTTAATGAATGGTGTGGTGGTTTGCGTGAGAAAATAGGAAAATTTGGTGAGTTGATTCAAGAAGGGCAAAGGTTTAGTCATTTTGATGTAGGAGCTTGGGATGGGATGGAGTGTCTCGTGGAAGCGCAAACTAAGAACAGGGAGATTTTGCAAGCATTGGAGGCTGTTTTGGATGTTGTGGTTGAAGCTAAGGCTGAGAAGCGTCGGCATGTGATGGTGATGGAGGTGCATGATGATTAGTGGTGGGTGTTGCTTTTGTCATTGTTGGTAGGAGGTTATGTAGGTTTTGTGTTGTGTGTTGTGTTGGGCCTGTATGCTGTTGTCTAAGATGTTGTTGTTCGAGTTTGTGGTGATGATTGTAACATATTGAGTTTATCAATAAAATTCATCACTTTTTGTATGTCTTGCTGTTTTGCAATTTTTTTTAATTTATGTATTTCTGCTTTTGCTATTTTTTTTAATTTATGTATTTTTTTTATTTTTTTTTTTTTTTGGGAAAAAAGTATAAATGGACAATAATGTTATAGTAGTATATCTTGAGGAATGCAGAAAGTAAGCAAATGCAAAAGGGGTATTTCATTTTAATAATGGTGTAGGATATGATGTTTTTCACATACGATTTATGATTGCTTTTGGTGCAACCATGTTACAAAAGGGTTTTTAAGGTTATGAGTCATTACTAAGTGCAGCTTCATACTGCTACTGTTTTAGTTCACATACATATTTATAATACCATTTGTTTAAGCTGATAGTTTAATGGCATTTGGTTAACAAAAGTGTTGGTGCTGGATGTCATTTCTTCATTTCGATGGAGATTTTCATTCTTTTTTATTCTTTTTGGCATCTGGTGTTTTTTCGTGGAAGAGCTGTCGTTTTGTGGATGCTGATTTACTGGTGTCTGTCACTGGTGTTTTGGATAATGTTTTAGTCATAACATCTTCCGGTGGTGGTGTTGTTTGACCTGTTGCAAGTATATAATTAAATTAGAATAAACATGCTTTTCTGATTCTTTTATAACTATATATTCATGTTAAGATTAGTTTGTAACCTGCAATGTCTGCAACGGGTTGTTTTCCTTCCTTTGTTGTTGACATCATATCTGTCCTTGATCTTGTTTGCATACCAGTGTATGCTAATGGTGATGGTGCCAATTCTATAAGGGTTAAGAAATGTAGGTCATGATGTTAGATTATATGTACTATATTATTGTGAATTTTTTTAAAGAGTGAGAGTTTCTTACCTTCTGTATGTTCTCCCTGTGTTGTAGGTGGTGGCGTTCTTTGTGTGTCGGTAGGTGGTGTTGGAACTGGAATGCATTCAATCGCAGTAGACATTTGTTGTTGTTGAGGTATGCTTGCTTCAATGCTTTCATATGTTTCCTGTGGTGTTGCCGACCCTATCATAATTTTTTTTTTTTTTTTTTTTTTTTTTTGTATTTTGTTGTTTAGATGTATTTTATTCGTTATGCTTATAATATATATAGCATTGTAACTTTGTCACCTGAGGGTTTGTCCTCAATTTGTTTTGGTGGCTCTGGTTTATCCATTAGGTTATCAAAAACGAATTCTGGTGGCCCTTGTTTTGTAGAAGTGTTATAATGGAATTGAAAAATGTGTCTTTTCCCAACAATTGATTGTATTATCTCAGGAATATCTCGGGGATCAGGATTGTTGAGGGAAGTGACCAGTGAGTTACAGTCGAGACCGACAATATCATCTGCTTTAGGTGTAAAAAATGTAATCATTGTTGTTGTTGTATTGTCGGTTAGGTACGCTTTGAAGTTATACCTGCACGTATGTGTTTGCCATGTAGTGTAATGTCGGTTGTTATAAGAGTATCATGTAATAGTATAGAATTACCTGTAGGATGGATGCTCTAGTGGTCCGTGTATTCTGCATTCAAAGATACCGTTATTATCATCGGCTTTAAAGGCACAGTTCGTACATGCTGGGTAGTACCAATCTCTTGATGCATTAATGGTTGTTATACTGCCTTCACATGTGAAACGAACACCCTGTCCATTTTTTTTGAAGGATTGGTCATTTAAATGTGGTTTTCCTTTTTTTGTTTACATTTTTTTAAAGTAATCATATATGATAAAGTAAGAGTCATTTGAACTTACTTCATATGTCTTTGGAGTCTGTTGTAAGAGCATAGCCAAGGGAAACCTATTTCTCAGTTTCTCATTTTGTTTGTCTTCGTATGGTTGCCTCACGATTTCCAAAGGTGGATTTAGGTTAAAAAGTTCTCTGTATCTGTTGCATATATACACAACCGTTAATTACTATGGTAGAATAACAGTTACATATGATAAAGTTTAGAATTCCGTACTTACTCTGCCCGGTATTCGTCAAGTTCTGGAATTTTTGGATTTATGTAGTAGTAGGTTGCCGGTGTTGATGATAGCTGTAACTTGTTCCGGTACCTTGAAACTCTACATGAACTCACTGCTATTAGGATTGGTTTTTCCAGTATGTCAATCTCATCTTTTTTGAATGTTTCAGCAAGGTCATCCCATAGTGTCAGCTCAATTGAATTGCGGCTGGTTGTAGTAAATTTTTCAAATTAGTAACTTTTTCAAAATGATAGTAATTGATATGAATTGGTAATAGGTTGTAAGATTATACTTACTTGAGGTTTTGAATCTCTATTCTGCGGTTAACCATCTGGTCTCTATTTGGATTTCCAATTTTTTCTATTTCTCCTGAGCTGATGTAACACCCTATGTAATCTATCAAAGTAACAAATACATTATACTTCTTTGCAGTTATATATAGTAATGAAGAGTGTGGAGTGGTTAATATTACCTGAGAGTACGGGGTATTGTGTACGTGCTTTATCTTCTAGATCAACAACTCTGTATGGCAAGCGGTTGTAAGAGACGAAGCTGAAATAATGATTTGGGAATCCATCTGGCGTTATAGCATCAAACTTTGTGAATCTGGTAAATGATAAAGACGTCATGTTTTCTAATGTTTGCTGCCAAGTATCTGTCGGGATACATGTGAAGCCTGAAATGCGGTATGCTTTTCCAGGTATGAGAATTTTAGCAAAGTGCCTTATTTCAGCAGCTTCCATGTTTGCTTGTATTGCATCACCCTGTTGAAGTTGCATTATTATTTTATTCTTATTTAATTATGTAACATTAGATTTAAGTAGTTGTGCTATGTTTAGTGTACCTGTTTGTCTAACAAAATTGCACGGTACCCCTTTTGAGTTGTATCTGGTGGGTCTCGAGCTATCCATGCCCTATAGACTTTGGCTTCCAGAATTTTGTTCCTGTCTCTTGGTTGTAGGTCCCTGATATTAGTTTCTACTTCTATAATCTTTTTACTGCTTGTTGGTTGTATGGCTTTGATATTAGAGTCCTCCATCCTGTATATAGCAACAACAAAAAAAGGAAAAAAAGGAAAAATTGTTAGTTTATTTAACGCTCTTTACATAGAAATATTAGTTTTTAAGATTATAATATGGTTAATGTGATGCATTTGAAATGCAAGTATGAAAGTATGGCTTCTAATGTGTAGTGCAAAAGTCAGTGGATGTAAAATTATGCATGTAAGTAATATGTGGTGTTGGATAGGTTGTGTAATAATTACAACCTCTATGCAAATTTGTGAGAGAAAATCTCTATAGACTATATTCTTTGTTACATCTAACGGATGTTCAGCATCAGATTTCAAAAGAATTTTTAAACCATTCGGTGATGTTACACGTGATAATGCAACATATAATTGGCCATGGCCGAAAACCGGTTGAGGTAAATAGATGCCAATCTTGCTAAGAGACTGTCCTTGACTTTTGTTGATCGTCATAGCATAACAAAGCTTCACTGGAAATTGTTTCCGCTTAAAAATGAAAGGGTAGTTTGGGTCTTTGTGGGTTAAATGGATTCTTTGAATGTACACTTTCTCGCCAATTCTTGTGCCTGTAATGATTTCGGCTTCAATCAATTTTGACATAAGGTTCTTTACTATCATTCTTGTACCATTGCAAAGCCCGCCACTCATATTAACATTCCTGAGCAGCATAATCGGACTTCCAATTTTCAGTTGAAGAATGTGTGGTGGTAGACCTGGAAATCTAAAAGTATTTAGGTATTCTGGAGGATATAGCATTTCCGTTGCGGCACCATCTCGTCCTACTGGAATTGCTTCATCCGTACTTCTGTATACAACACCTTCGCCTTCTATTTGTGATAGTATCTTTTCATTTATCTCGTCTGCTGTTTCATTCTTCGGGCAGACAATCGCTTTTTGCTGCAATACTTCGGCTGTTGGCTGGAGTAATGTTTCTTTATCATAGATGAAATCAATGAGTGTTTGGACACCATTTTGATCATCTGCTATCTGATACTGTGGTGGGATTTTAATCCAAGCAGCTTCGTGTGGGTTTTCTTCATCTGGTTCTCCAATTTTACCATCACCTACGTCAAGTAACCATGAAGAGAATTCACGCGCTTTCTGTCTCTCATAATCATTAAGATCTGGTTGTATTAGCCTCATGTTTTATTTAAGCTTGAAGACTTTAAAGTGCTGCCACAAATACGATTTAGTGATTGATGATCCTATTATTTGTGATTTTGTACCCTTCTTTTTGACTGGGAGTGTTTGTCTAAAATCACCACCTAGCATAACTGCTTTTCCACCAAATGGTTTATCAGGATTTGTTAGAATATCACGAAGTGTTCTATCAAGCGTTTCAAAACACCTCCGGTCATTCATCGGTGCTTCATCCCATATTATCAAATCAGTTTCAGTAAGTAAAGTTGCCATCAGCGTATTTTTTTTATACTACACATTGATTGATCGTCTACCTCAAGCAGTATTTTAAATCTAGAATGTGCTGTACGGCCTGATGGTAAAAGTAAAGAGGCTACACCTGAAGATGCAACAGCCAAGACAATCTTGCCTTGTGAACGCAGTGTGTTGATAATTGTCTTCCACAGAAAAGTCTTTCCTGTTCCGCCATGTCCATAAACGAATACCACCTGTTGTTGTTTGTTAGCACATGCATCGACTATAACGTTGTAGATGTGCCTCTGTTCAGTGTTCAATTTCATAACTGATCTTGCAACCTCTTCTTTTAACTCTTCACGGTCGTAATTCTTTTCTTCCATCAAGAGTCTGTTGTGCAATTGATGTAGCAGATCCTCTGGAGGCAATGAGAAACCAAATTATTTGACTGATCTTGAACCCCTATTCAGTATGATTTCTATTTCATAGATAATGAAGCTCTTTATTTCGGGATCATTTACACGTAGATTTCTAACGCTACTTGTTTGAGAAGCTTTTTGGGGAATGTCATCTGCCATAGATCGCCAGTGCTTTTCCCAAAGTTGCAAAGGGTTAGAAACCTCGCAATAGATCAAAATATGTGAAAACAACATACGTAATTCTGATGATGTTGCTGTCGCCGATGCTTCTTGTAATGCTATGTCCCATTCTCCGTCATCTTCAAGAAGACCCATAGCTTGGCATGCTGCTCGGTACGTTGGGAAGACACAGTTGTTAACTGTACGTACGTCAATAGACGATGTACAACCTTTCTGATGTCCAAGCAACATGCGAAAATAGAATAATTCCCCGGCTGCTGGATGCACATACACTAATCTACCAATCGAATATCTTGTTTTGAATTTTCTACGCTTCCATGTCTTTGTCTCTTCATACCAAGCATATTCAGAAGGAAAGTCTAAATACGTAAGATGTCGGCCATCTGTAAATGATGCGTTGTACGCAAACCATTCTGTAAGCGTAGTTTATTTTCTTCCATCATCTGTGACAACGCGGGTTAGAGGTTATTTTTCACCAAACGTAATTTGTTGCATATCTTTTAAGTGGACTGCAAGTATTTGGACTGGAGGTTCTCTATGATGGATAGGAAAGTCAAGTATCCTCCAACATGATTCATGTGGACAAAGAAAACGTCCGTCAATGAAATTTTTTATTTCATCTATCTGTATTTTAGGAACATATGATGATGGGCCTGGATCACCAATTGGTTTGACAATCCGTGCAGCAATTCGGTCTGTGCCCTTTGAAATATACTTAAATAAGTATTTTATAAGCATACTCCAACCACAGTATTCGACATTAATATGAGCATGAAACATCAGACATAGCAAACGGTTGTATGGCACAACGTAGCTATTGTCTAATTTCAGTTGACCTCTTTGGACATAAGCTGATGTTCTTCGTCTACGGTAATGTGTGTGGCCGTCTTTATCAAAATAAGTATTTTCATTATATCTTTTTGGAAAGTTCTTTGTGCACACACCTTCGAGCATACAGGGTGCCTTTGGTTTAGCATTTCCGCACGGTCCATGCATCATCATATCAGCGACTACCTTGTACGCTTCTGGATCAGTTGCTTTGTCTGGCAATTCTGCTGAAATGAATCTGTCCAATTCTTCTGGAGCTTTTATTTTATCTTTTGCATCTATCCAAAGTAATGTGTGACAATGCGGGAGGCCACGTTTCTGGAACTCAATGGTATAAAGAACTGTACATGAAAACAGTGAATAGACAACGACACTGAGTATCATGTATAAGAATTTATGTTTTATATTATATTTTTTAGTTTAAAAAAAAATTATTAAAAGTTTTACACGACATATGACATCAGGTCTGTCTACTTGCGTCAATTCAGGATACCTTCTCATGCGTCGTTTAATTTTTGGCCAATTAACGTTGCATGTGAATGTAATGAAATATTGTGGATTGCCAAAAACTCTGCAGATGGCAAGGGCGTCAAGATAATGGCTATACATATATCTTGGACCACCGGTGAAACTGGAAGGAAGAATAATTTTTTGGCCTATCTGACTTCCGAAATGGTCTCCTTTTGAGATTGCGTCACAAATGCCTGACAGGCATTCAGTTATGAGTTTCTTCTGATTTGCTCTAACGAAATCTAGCCGATCTTGTTCAATAGCACAATACACAGACACCAGATACTGCTGAAACAACCGACCAGCTTTAAAAAGAAGACCATACTGGTCAAATCTTTCGTGCAACTGGTATCTATAAAACATATTCATAGATAACTTATTTCGCTTCCTCTTTGCATTTACTTCTTTGAGTGTCATTTTTGTGTTAAAACCAGGCTGACCATACACAAATAGAAGAGGATATTGGAGAGACATGTATGAGTTATGGAGCTTGTTGATTCGTTGTGGGCCTCTGTCTTTGTACTCTATAATAATATCATAGTCTGTCTGACTATTCGCGTTAGGTTCAATAACTATTTCTCCAAGAGTTCCCGAAGACGGAAGTTGATATTCTCGACCGCCAACCACATTGTAAAGCTGAATCTTGAACTCAGTTACGTTGTCTTCATTACATTTCTCTCTCGCTGTCCTGAATATCCGCACTAATTCATTGTGGTCGTCCAGAATTTGTATTAAACTTTGTACTATTTCAGGTTTCAATCCGCTGCGATCTTTTCCACCAAAAGGTTTCAACCTATTAGCAACTTCGTTTTCTGTATCATAGATATAAAGTTGCATAAACTTCGTGTCATCTCTGTTGGTTGGACATATTGTGCATATCCAATGGTGAATTTGGCCAGAAATTTTGAAAACATAGGGGCCTCTTCCGTCGTTAATTGAATCATCTATTTCTGCACCAAATGATGTCATGCTAAACATTTGATTATATGCCCGAATGTTATCCAGAAAATGCTTGTCTTTGAATAATTGTTTGAAATACATTGGTGGCTCTAATTCTTTTTCAAAATAGACAGTCCCACCTGCACAACATTTGCTGTATTTCACGTTATGCCATTGGGAGCCTCGTTTCAATCTTTCTGAGTACCAGTATGCTGCGTTGCAATACTCACATGTATTGTCACAGTCCCCAATGTCAATGTATAAATGAGAAACATCTGCGATTGGAAATTTTAAAACCCAAATTAAATATGGTTTTTTTCTTAACAAAAAGTTTAAAATAATGTAAAATTCTAACATTTTTTTGTTACTTTATTTATATATTTGTTTATTTCTTTACTAATGTTTTGTTACCTTGACTATACAGTGTACTTGAATTACTGCACATATGCTCATTGACTGAATCGTTGTGTGTTTGGTGGTTTTGAACCGGCTCAGTTGAATATGTCTTTGTAATTCCATTAGTTGGTTGGATGTAGTTGCCATGTGTAGAAGTGTTTTCATACGATTGAGCACCTTCTCTTATTGTAGCTGTGTGTGAAAAATTGTGCATGAAATCCATAGTGGTAGATTCAGATGATATTGCCTTACCTTTGGTATCAAAAGAACCTGTAAAAAATGTATTTGCACCATGAGTAATGATAACACGATAGTTAGTTAATTGAGTAATAATATTAGTTTTTGTTGAGCACCATGTATTTAATGATAGTGTATTTTGTTATTTTTAATCAACTAATATGCGTTTAATGATATTATATTCTAATTGTTGACTACTTGTATTTAAAAAAACTTTTGTTGGAGCTAAGTAGTCAATATGAGGTACATTTTGTATATTTGCATAGGCTTTTAAGACATTTAGCAGTAGTATAAATGAGATATATAAAAATAAAGTTTTTAATGGCATTACCTTTAAATTTTTTCTGATTCTGATGAACAGCCCCATACAATGTAGAAACTTTACGTTTTTTTTGCTGATCTTTTACATGACAGTTGTATTCATTAATTTTTGATACATCGGTTCGTTGGATGTAGTTTCCATGTGTAGAAGTGTTTTCATACGATTCAACACCTTTTCTAATTGTAGATGTTGAGCAACAATTGTGCATGGAATCCATATTTGTTGATTCAGATAACATTGTCTTGCCTTTGATATCCAAAGAACCTGTAAAAAATGTATTTGTACCATGAGTAATTATAACACAATAGTTGATTACTTCAGTAATGATATTAATTTTGAATGAGTAGCATGTATTTAATGTTAGTGTATCTTGTCTTTTTAATCAACTAATATACATTTATTATGATATGCATTTAATGATACCATGTTTTTTTATTGATAACAATAGCTGGTTGATTGAGTAATGATATTAGTATTGATTGTGTACCATGTATTTAATGACATTATATATTTTTTTCTTTTTTAATCAACTAATATGCATTTAATGATACTATGTTTTTTGATTGGTTGACAGTTGGTTTAAATAGCAATTACACTGACCATGAAACTTTGAAGAGGAAGAACATGTTTGTGTAGCATCACAATCTTGTTTGATGTGAATACCTGCAAAGGTTTATTAAATCGATGGTAAGTGTCGCAAACCTTTATATAAGGAAGGTAATACATAAAAATGCAAGAAACTATTTAAATTACCGTTATGTCTTTTGTCGCTGTGAAGTTCATTTTGGTGAGTAACATTGGATATGAAATTTGGTTGTATGCTGCGTTTGCTCTGTATTGTAGTTAATACTGATTGTTGACCACTTGTACTTAAAACACCTTGACTTTCAACTAAGGAGTCAATATGCCGTACATTTGGTGTATCTGCATAAGCTATTAGGACATTTAGCAATAGTATAAGTAACATATATGTGAAAACGTAGAGGGGGGGGGGGGGTGAATACGTTTACCGTTTTAAAACTTAAAACTTGTTGTATCAAATTTCCAATTCGGCTAGTTCTAATATGAACACTGTCTGTTGTAGTTTATGTCTACCAAGTTGTCACACAAGTATTATCACATAATCACAACACAAGCAATCACATAATGCAAATATAAAAGTAAAGTGATAAGTAAAAGAAAGCGCAAACCGAACACGATGATTTATAGTGGTTCGGTCACGGAGCTCCTCTCCGCCCTACTCCACTCCCCGAGTACCCAACTCGAGAGTTACTTCACTAGATCAACAAGCTCCCTTTCTTAGGCGGAGAAAACCTTTACACGTCGCTTACTTCCTTTTCCGGTACTAAGCTAAACACCGGGTTCTTTCACAAGGTAGAACCAACCTGACGTCGCCTAATTACTTTACCGACACTAAGCTAGATGTCGAGTTCTTTACACGGGTACAACCACTCCCTACTCTCTTTGTGCTTTGAGGACTAAAGCACTAACCACACTTACTGATCTAAATAATATAATGATGGTTACAACAATGATCCATGACATAAGTATATCATGGATATGAATGCCTACACTATATGAACTTCCATTGATCGGAAGCCTTCAATGTATGAAGATCACAAGCTCCCTAAACTTGTTGTGATGGATCTTCATGTATGCAACTAAGATCTTCTTGGTGGATCATGAAGTATGCTATGGATGATGACTTGTGATCTTGAGCTTTGCTTCACAGGATCATAACAAGTGTATGCTTACAACATAATGAAAGTTAGTAACATTATGATCATTATGTAATGGGTGATTAATGTATGAATCTACATGGTTTGCTACTGATCTAAGTGTGTGTAATGAGTGAGGGAATGTATGTTCTAGTTGGATGAAACCAATGGGTAACAATGGGCAAGTATTTATAGTAAAACTAAAACCATGTCTACAACTAAAACCATGTGTAAACTAAAACCATGTGTAAACTAAAACCATGTGTAAACTAAAACTATGTGTAAGACTAGAACCATGTGTACAACTAAAACCATGTGTAACTAATTATAGGAAAATAAGAAAATCATCCCACGGATCCGGCGGATCCCATAAAAGGGATCCGTGCTTGTTAACGTTTGGATCCGTGGGTATGACAGCTAAGATATCTTTGTGTATCTTTCCAAATCTTCCAAGATCCACAAATGTCAACTTTGTAACTTGCAAATCTAAACAAGATATTACACAATCTACCTAAGATATCATATGTGATGCATGCCATGATGTCATCCTAATATTTAACTAATAAAGTTTCCATTTTAAGAAATAAACATGTAAACTTGTATATGTTATTCCTAGTGAACTTTGTAATGTGTATATGTATGTAACATGTATCCTAGAGATCATGTAGCATGTAAAATGAGGTTCTAAGTAGAATGATTAGCCTTTTTAAAATACTTAATTACCTAACCGTATTTTAAACATTCTAAATGGTTTGTTAAGGTTTGATCATAATGCCACATAACAAACATGTACGAACCTGTGTTGTATCATACGAGGACTCGAGAGATGTTGAATGTATGTTGAGACAAGATATGATTACAAGTAACTTGTACATTTTACGTTATGTATCAAGTTACATGTTTGTCATCAATCAAAACAAACGAGATTGCTTGCACTAGCAATCTCCCCAACGAGACTGCTTGCACTAACAATCTCCCCCTTTTTGATGATGACAAAATATGTAAACGTGATAGAAAGTAAAATGCAAAAAGTTACTTGTGTCCGTAATGACTTACTTTATCCTTGTGTCCGTTTCTCCGTTTACACCTTTCTCCCTTTTCTCCGTAATTACTTACTTTCTCCGTTTACACCTTTCTCCCCCTTTTGTCGAAGCAAAAAGGGTGTGTCCTTGGAGTTAACTTAATTTCTCCCCGAAATGGCGAGCTTGCATCATCCCTAGTGAAGTTAAATAGACTACTCCAATCTCCTATGGTTGTTGCGTCTCCTAGGTTGTAAGCGGATCCATGGATCAAATTAAGACTCTTAACCTACATCAAGGTTAGTGGTGTGCAACATAAAAAGAATATATATGAAAAATGCATGATGAATAAAATGCAAATAGCCAACGATACACGTGGGTAATCTATGTTGGACTATGTAGACCTATCTCCTCCTTTTTGTCGAAACGAAAAGAAGATATGCGTAGCGGAATGTGGTAACCAATCCTTGGTGATTACTCCTCCTAGTTTAGAGTACCAAGTATGATAATGCAATGATAATGAGAACTTTAAGGCTCCCCCTTGGATAATACTCCCCCTAATTGGAGTGACAAGGTTAAGATGTATGATCCTACAAAAAAAAAAGTTAGAATATGATATCCTCCCCCTTGATGTATACTCCCCATTGCTAGAGTACCAACGTATACTTTCCAAGGATGGGAAATGCTACAAAAAAATGAGTTAGTTCATGATGTCCTCCCCTTTGATCTATACTCCCCGTTGCTAGGGTACCAACGTATATGATCCAAGGATGAAGAATCCTACAAAATAAAGGTTAGTATAAAACAATATTTGTCCTTGGACAAGTATATGATATACACCAATGTGTGTATATGATGCATCCTAAAAACTACTTGACGAAAGCTCCCCTTGCTCTAGCGCGTCAGGATGAACCTACAAAACAAAAGATCAATGCACTAGAAGCTATGTCTTAAGTCATATACGACCAATGTGTATAGACGATGCAATATGAGTGCTAGACTGATAATCCTCCTGGTTTGAGATTGTCAAGAAGCACCTATAAAAAAAAGGAATAGTAATCGAAGCAAACTTTATCCTATGATGAGTAAGCTATATACGATCGAGCGTATATGATGATGAACCTACAATGAAATGGTTAGTGCAATATATTTTATCTCAAAGAAAAATATTATGCAACATATCAATAATCTAATCACAAGCAACATACCAATTGTGATTGTCTAATCAAATAAAAATATGATGCAGCAATATCATATGATAAAATCCTACAAAACAATGCCTATGAGGAGGATATGAAGTGAAGTTAAAAAGCTTAAAGTGAGTGGTGTTAATATGATGTTGGTTTACAAGTGAATGATAACTTAATGGATGACTAAAGGTTGATGTAAGTAGGTTTTTCGCTAATCCATGGGATTGATGATTAGTGAAAGAAGTGATGGATGGTGGTGATTATAATGAATGCAATGAATTCAGAAACTCTAATGTATAGCAAATGATATAAGAGTATTTGAAGACGGTTACGGTTATGATATTATCATCTACCAAAGATGAATCGTGCCATAGTAAATGTTTGAATGAGAATGAGAGGAAGTGAAGACAATGATCACTTAGGAATAGAGATTCCATATGTAACAATTGGAAATACTAGATACCTATATGTGGATGAGAATGACATCATATGATGAGAGTGTTGGTTGGACTAACATGTTGAGAATGATGGTTCTGTTTGCACTGACAATGACATGCTTGATATGTAACAAGAATGAAAAAGGATGAGATCCTATAATGGTGTTCTAGACACTGAAGATGTTCTAGACAATTAAGTTGTGAGATTAAGATGAAAATCCTAGATTCGTTGATTACCTAAAGTTGTTTGGTTTCTGAATGGTTAAAAGCTGATCAGGTACCCGCGGATTTGGCGGAACCAAAATTTTGGTTCCGTCCTTCTTATCGAAGGGTTCCGTGGGACCAAAATCGATTAGGTCATGTTTTGTCGTTTTTGATCAAACGAAGGTTCATGCTAAGGTCTATTCACTTATAACTACTAATTTGGTTTCACTAATCCTAGTCAAATTCTAAGGAGACTTAATGTATCTCATTTAAGAGGTTTGTCAAACACATGATGTGTTTTTCTTTTAATGAGATATTGGTGCAGAGCTGTGATGTTGAGCTAATAAGGTTAGAAACACTTTGTGATTTTGTGAACTGATTTAACTAAGTGATTTGAACCTACTTGTCGGTATTTGGGAATGTAAGAAACATGAGTACATGTTCTTTAATGCAAAAAGACAATTATGTGAATGAATTTCTCTCCTCCTTAATTGGTGGACATTCAACATAATCTATGATGCATTAAATGAAGAATGAAGGTAAAGTGTTTAGGATGTTGCAGATTAATGAAAGCGATGAGCTTAGCAATGTTTTAGTGGATATTGGTTAGCATACAAAGAACTTCATCCGTGAAGTTACGTAGCTCTTCTCTATCAATGCGAGATGATCGCACGATGAGGCATGTGGTTTTCCTTATGGGAGATGTATTGTTTTAACTAAAAGATGATGGAGATATTGTTAGGTGAGCGGAAGCAACAATATGATTTGGAGAGAGGTATATTGAAAGATATCCAAACACAAATTTCAAACCTCTAAAACTTAATCCTATTAGCTTTTAAAGCTATATGCAAGAAAATGGATCCCATAAACATATTACTAATCTAAGTAGCAATAATGAGATAACAATTATGCAAAATAAGCATAACAAAGAGAAATAACAAATAGTTTGTTATCAGCCTACAAGACAAAAAGTCTTAATGACAAAAGATGTGAATATCATATGACAACATCTTATAAAAATAAATAATCTACTAATAGACATAAAGATACCACATAGCATAAAGACAAATAATCATATTGCAAGATAGCATTGTTTTAGATACTACATTGTGAAATTGTTTTTAAGTTAGGCTTAGTCACTTAAGCATACTTACCCATTAATTAACACAATGATCTATGTATAAAATAAAATGACTTCTAAATGTTCATCATACCAAGACCACTTAGACAAAGTGCACATATGGCAAACAAATAGTGTGACAAAGAAGTGAGACTAAGATTCATGCAAACCATTATAACATTTAGGAGCATGTACCATTTAGACTATCCTACGAAAAAGCTCAATGATTGTCAACTAAAGACAAAGACTATCTAACACCATATAGTAAGTGTGAGTTAACAAGTAATACGTTAATCTTGCGAAATAGCATATAACAAAAGAATGAACATATCATACAAATCATACAGCATATAAGCATGCAGACAAAACCTTTCTAAGGTTTACACATTTGACAATGATAACATCAAGATATCAAACAAATATCATGTAATCAATACACGTATATGTAATGCAAGTGATTTTTTTTTTAATAAACTAAAGAAAAATCACATCTACTTCTTGTTTGATTAATTATTCCTAAGACAAGATAATTCACCAATACATGACTTAATGAGACTCAACTATTTCTATAAAAACTAGTGTGATGAAGATGTCATGTTATACACGTAAATTTGACAAATATGTGTCGATGGATTTTAATCATTGTGTTTGGAATCTAAGATTGAATGATCTAAAGGGTGACATCCTTTAAGTTGAGTTTAAGTATGAGTTATGCAAGTGATCTAAGATCAAGACATGTGTTTGTGTGTGGTAACGGGATATGTCATGAAAGTTCTGAAGAAAGTTCTTTGGAACAAGAATCTAAATAAAGTTACTAACTTTAATAGGTCTTGTGTATGCTCCAGAGATGTGAATATGCACAAGGTTTGACCAAGGTTTAATGTACGCTTAAAAGGAAATAGATACGTATGGTATCTTTCAACAAGTAAGATTTAACTAGTGCTCAATAAGGAAGATAGTTCATAGAACTAGTGGATGTTTGTTTTAAGATTATTTGCCCAATGTGGTGTAATGAAATCTCTTGTAACATAACCACTCATGTTGCAAGAAAATAATGATGCATAGGATATACATTATCCTTTTTAACAAGATGAAAAATAAACACATAATGTTTTTCCGAAACATCATGTTTTCCTAAATGAAGATATGAACACAAAGTATTTGAATTGGATAGACTTATCCTAAATAAACTAGGTTTCAATAATATGATAACTAGACAAGATAAACTTACTTGAGTTTCTTTTGTATACTCCTCAAGATTGTTATTTGGGATGTATGAGATTGGCTTTGAGATTTCATTATAGCATAAGTTGTTACAATGTTGATTCAAGATTTAATGAAACAAAGTATTACCAATACTTTGATGACTTGTGGTACTATTTAATGAATGTGAGCATTATGCTCATTTGATGGTGAAGTTCTAATTCTATAGGTGGCAAGGTATTGATGAGTTGATTCAACTTGCATTTGATTTGGTATGAGTGTTGGACTAAGGGCTTTTTGAGCAATGCACTCAATGGCGTGAATTATGGTGATGAAGGAGTTTGTTGAACTTTTGGGTTTCATGAATGTTGAAGATTACAAGAATAGATACTAATTCTTGTGTTTCACTAGCGGATGAAGTGTTTGGTTATGTTTGTGAAACTTAGGGGCTGAATGTGATGAAGACTAATTCTTATGGATAACGAGGATGAAGACAGACTCTTATGATCTATTGGTTGGTATAACTAGTGTGTGATGTGATCTAAGGCTTAGGGTATAAGACATATCACAGAAGTGAGTGTGATGGGATAATATTGAAAGTACAAGTGTACTTAGGCGATAGGATAAGTGTTTTAACATATGTTGTTAAAATACTTGGGAGTTGATTGTTTTGGATATGACTTTTAATGACTACAATCGTAAGTCAAATTTACTTGAATATTTCGGATGAAATACTTTAAGTTGTCAATCCTACTTTGAGAAGAGAATAACAAGACTTGATAATTACATCTATAACCTAAGTGTGAGTTATGACTTGATGTAAATCGTCTTGAAGGATGACATGTTAACCAAGTGAGGTAACATACGTGAATACATACATGAGTTGGGTTTGTAATATGTGATATATTTGCAAACAGTGAGTCTGGATTAGTTTGGAAGTTGTCAATTTACAAATCAAGTTAATGGATAAGTAAAGGACAAGTGAATGCAGGGAATATGTGTAATGATCACAAATGATCAGTGGTCCATGGACCTCAAGAAACAAGTTTCCGGATTCCTTCCTTTATGGAGAAAGGTCTCTTGGATCCTTTTTGTGAAGTTTGAAGTTATGGTTAGAGATGATTTTCCTATAGGTGCAAGTGAAATGTTCTAATCCTAATATGAGTAAATCATCAGTGAAAAGAATCTTAGTGATGAGCGTGAGTGATCTTGAGTGAGGATCCTGATCTTTCTAATTTATAGACAGGGAGGATATTGGATTTGATGTGAATGAGTTTTGATCAATCTTATGGTTCTACGTAATTCTCAATCATCCAAATACACTTAATGATCAGTAGAATAAACCTAAACAAAAACTAGAATCTATAATCTAAGGATTGGGATTAGTCTAGGAATTTTGAAAAGTTACTTTTGACACCCACGGATCCAATCGACAACAAAAGCGGAGCCAAAGTTTGGGAGCCGTGGAATCCGTGGGTTCTGGACTGGCGGATCCAACGATAACTCTTGGCGGATCCAAAATGAGGGATCCGTCGGATCCGTTGAACAAAACTACTAAAAACAAACAGAGAGATATGCAAAATTCGCGTTTTTCGACCAAGACCCGAAAATTCTCCTGGAACATATCTATTAGCAAATATGTAATGCAAAACTACTAATGATGTTTATTCTAACACACATACACACATAGTTTAATCTGATCATATTAACTTACCTTAAATGAGAGTTAAGCCAAACAGTGGCTTAAACCCGAAAACTTGATAACATCAAAGTGTTATCGTCCTGCATGATATGGTTAGTTCACATGAAGGTTTAACAACAAGATAATATCATAAAGGCATAACAACTCAACACATCATTGTTTCAAATTGTTTGTACCAAACACTCTTTTTCAAAGATACTACATGTTTACTCATTATAATACTTGAGCAATTAAGTGAGAGTTTGTGCAAGTCAATACTTTTCAAGACATTTCACTTAGTACATATTTCTAAGTAAGTTACGCAAGGTTTTCACATAATATAATCAGTCAATAATATCTAAGTCTAAAAGTAGAACAGACATAGTTTATCAATGTATTACACAATATCTAGCAAATGTTCTATTATGCATAAAACAAGCAATTGATAAACAAGCAAGTAAGTATCATGGCAAGACACTTATGTATTACAAATAAACAATTACAATCATACTTATCAACAAGCATATCACATATATGCAAATAATATAGAATAGTTAGCCACATAGCATAGCATAGATGAAAATATACTTTTCGTCACTTTGCGTTTAAATATGACGATGTATGCCAAGCTTAATTTGTTTCCTTTATATTACCAAATTCTTTAGTTTCAAAAGAAATCATATTTATGAGCAAAGGATACCAATTTACATTGCTCGACTCAAAAGTTTAACTTACTGTGTCAAAATAAAACTTAACATTTTGAACAGGTTATAGTATTTGATTTGTTTTACCTACTTCAATTTAGATCTAGGCCATGAGACTATTTTAAATGAAAATAGACTTAATTCCCTTCAAAATGATAGGTGGCGCGACTCCTACGGACTTACGGTTAATTAGTTATGAATTTTTAAAATTTGACAAAAACTGAGTACTGCACCGACGGATCTGACGGATCCTTTTAGAGGGATCCGCCCTTTATGTGATTTGGATCCGCCGAGACCTGTGACAGATTATCCTAAACTCATATTTTGACATAGCGAAAGTGTGTGGGACTTGCTACACTTAATCTTAGGCATATATTACAAATATTAACAACATTTCTACCTATGTGACTTATCTAAATATTACGGAGGTGATTTTTCAACTAACTTAATGATTATTCCAAACACTCCCTTCAAAACGGTATTTTTCGTAAATTAGTTCTGAGCACATAATTTGACACTTACAAATTCTTTTTGAGAAACATTTTTCTTTTATTTTTCAAGAACACCTTCAAGCTTGTATACAAAGTGATATTTAACAACAAAATTTCAAAGTATACTTAGTTAAACATTTTTCATATTATGTTCTGCTTCAGAGGTAATTTGATACATGGATCTTACTCTATTTTAAAAACCATTTGTTTTGAAAATGAGAGCCAACCCGCACTGATACCAATTGTGAAAACGTAGAGGGGGGGGGGTGAATACGTTTACCGTTTTAAAACTTAAAACTTGTTGTATCAAATTTCCAATTCGGCTAGTTCTAATATGAACACTGTCTGTTGTAGTTTATGTCTACCAAGTTGTCACACAAGTATTATCACATAATCACAACACAAGCAATCACATAATGCAAATATAAAAGTAAAGTGATAAGTAAAAGAAAGCGCAAACCGAACACGATGATTTATAGTGGTTCGGTCACGGAGCTCCTCTCCGCCCTACTCCACTCCCCGAGTACCCAACTCGAGAGTTACTTCACTAGATCAACAAGCTCCCTTTCTTAGGCGGAGAAAACCTTTACACGTCGCTTACTTCCTTTTCCGGTACTAAGCTAAACACCGGGTTCTTTCACAAGGTAGAACCAACCTGACGTCGCCTAATTACTTTACCGACACTAAGCTATATGTCGAGTTCTTTACACGGGTACAACCACTCCCTACTCTCTTTGTGCTTTGAGGACTAAAGCACTAACCACACTTACTGATCTAAATAATATAATGATGGTTACAACAATGATCCATGACATAAGTATATCATGGATATGAATGCCTACACTATATGAACTTCCATTGATCGGAAGCCTTCAATGTATGAAGATCACAAGCTCCCTAAACTTGTTGTGATGGATCTTCATGTATGCAACTAAGATCTTCTTGGTGGATCATGAAGTATGCTATGGATGATGACTTGTGATCTTGAGCTTTGCTTCACAGGATCATAACAAGTGTATGCTTACAACATAATGAAAGTTAGTAACATTATGATCATTATGTAATGGGTGATTAATGTATGAATCTACATGGTTTGCTACTGATCTAAGTGTGTGTAATGAGTGAGGGAATGTATGTTCTAGTTGGATGAAACCAATGGGTAACAATGGGCAAGTATTTATAGTAAAACTAAAACCATGTCTACAACTAAAACCATGTGTAAACTAAAACCATGTGTAAACTAAAACCATGTGTAAACTAAAACTATGTGTAAGACTAGAACCATGTGTACAACTAAAACCATGTGTAACTAATTATAGGAAAATAAGAAAATCATCCCACGGATCCGGCGGATCCCATAAAAGGGATCCGTGCTTGTTAACGTTTGGATCCGTGGGTATGACAGCTAAGATATCTTTGTGTATCTTTCCAAATCTTCCAAGATCCACAAATGTCAACTTTGTAACTTGCAAATCTAAACAAGATATTACACAATCTACCTAAGATATCATATGTGATGCATGCCATGATGTCATCCTAATATTTAACTAATAAAGTTTCCATTTTAAGAAATAAACATGTAAACTTGTATATGTTATTCCTAGTGAACTTTGTAATGTGTATATGTATGTAACATGTATCCTAGAGATCATGTAGCATGTAAAATGAGGTTCTAAGTAGAATGATTAGCCTTTTTAAAATACTTAATTACCTAACCGTATTTTAAACATTCTAAATGGTTTGTTAAGGTTTGATCATAATGCCACATAACAAACATGTACGAACCTGTGTTGTATCATACGAGGACTCGAGAGATGTTGAATGTATGTTGAGACAAGATATGATTACAAGTAACTTGTACATTTTACGTTATGTATCAAGTTACATGTTTGTCATCAATCAAAACAAACGAGATTGCTTGCACTAGCAATCTCCCCAACGAGACTGCTTGCACTAACAATATATAACAATAAAATTTTTAGTCAAATTACCTTTAACTTTCTTTTGATTCTGATCGACAGCCCCACACAATGCAGAAACTTTGCGTTTTTTGTTGTCATCTTTCACAGCACAGTTGTATTCATTTATTGTTGATATCGAATGGTTACGAAACTTTTGGTGTTCAGATACTGTTGATATACGTGCTTGATGTCCATCTATTTGTAAACCAGCGTTGCTCTCATTGAAGGAAGGCACATGAAGTGAACTTGTTGCAGTCACATTATGTTTTTGGGTAGTCTTGATTGACCAATTTGATGGTACATCGGCACCTTCTGCTGGACCGTTGTAAGGTATTGTTCTTCCATTACCTCCTACTCTATTTTTTTTACTTATACTAAATGGTTGCTTTCCTAATGCATTGGTACCACTAAGATTGGACATATTATTGTTCAAATGTTCATTTAAATCAGCTCTTAACCATCTTCTAGGCATTATTACAGCTTTGTATCTAAATTTGTATGGAAAAGACCATAGATATGAAGCATGCAATCTATAAATTAACATAAGTAATGAATGTGTATGTATAATAAAGTATGTGGCAAAAGTTTTTTTGTATATAAGCATATTGGGAAAAGTTAGTAAATCTACTATGGAAAAGTAATAAAATGCATTGGATGATATACAAAGTGAGCTTTTAAAGACTTATTTGTTACCTGCATGTAGATACTTTAAGAAGCCAAGGTTGATTGAAATATGGTGCCTGTATCAATTGAGATTTTAAGCAACAAATGAGAGGGAAAAAGGGAGTTGAACTTATATATATACAATATATAAGAAACTACACAACAAAAGCTCATGTCCATACCTGTGCAACACAAAGCAACTGTTTTTTTGTTTCTTGTTTATGGTATAGTAGACATAGATGCAGTTGGAGAATAAGTTTGATAGAGAATCGGTAGAAAGTTCTGATATTTTTTTGGTTGAAGCAGTCGGAATAACCAATAGATTGTGCCACATAGGTACTTTGTATGTACTTGCTACAGTAGCTTTTTTTGTATTGTTTCAATATCTTTGGAGTATGTGTTACATCTATCTAAAGCACACTCGGTAGAGTATGTGTTATGCGTACAATCCTTTAAGCCGTTTGAAGCAACACCAACTGCTGAGTGTACAACACTTTAAGCCATTTCACAGTGCCAAACATTGTGCGAAACACTGTTTCGCACAACAACTCGAAGCGAGACCAAGTACTGGGTTTTAGTATATATAGATAATTTGGTGTAAGTTTTTTAAAAAAATAGGAGAAAGAAAATATATAAATAATGTAATATTTTAATTTTAAAAATATGAATAAAAGAAAATTAGTTAGATTTTTTATTATAAAATATGTTTTAGTTATATAATGTGATGTATATAAATTGATGGTCCATATTTATTGATAAAGACAAAAGATGTCATAAGGTTTTGTTGCAATCCTGACTTTGTGGCCAGGATTTATATATGGTTGAATATTTGGCATTGAAGCCAAAACTTGACCCACCCTTTAATACCAGACAAATTTTTTAGATGGCAATCTACATGGACAGTGGCAAAACCCGGTAAACAAACACCTCCCTCTGACTGGTTGAGATGAAAGGGAAATCAATTTTTTTTATTTTGATTTCGAAATAATACTAATCCCAGTGTGTCACAACCGATGGTTTAGAAACTGTTTTTTCAATTGATTTGGTCGAGCTTCTGGTTCAACCGACTGGCTTCCAATGACCAAGCTGATTTCCGATTCAACTGGTTGAACCGACCAAGTCAACCTGGATTTCAAAACATAGGTCACAACTCAAAATATAATCCAAATATCTCTTACACGGTAGCATGCATAAGAAACATAAATTCAGAGCAAAATTTAAGTACAAAGCACAGATTGACAACCTTTACAAACATGATACAATCAAAAAACCAACTAACGCAAACGATGGAGAGCAAAACTAAGAATGAAACACATTATGAATACCAAATATTAAACGGATTCATGTTGCTTGAGTTGATCAGCTTACAAAAAGGGAAACATTAAGGTGGCGTCTAGTTGGAAAACATTTTTTTCATTTCCTATTTCTTGTTTTGTAGGAAAAGGGAGAGAGTTTTATTTCCACAAAATAATGGAAAATTTAGAAAACGCGTTTAGTTTGAGAAACATGTGTTTGTGTTTTCCATTTTGCAAAACTAGAAAACATGTTTAAGTGTTGTTGTTTATATCTCAATTTTTTATTCACCTTTGTAATATCATAAAAAACATCTTCAAAACACAAAAACAAATATTATAAACTAACCAACTAAATTATAAAATAACTAAAAAAATATAATACGAGAAAACAAAGAATTAAAAAGTAAAATATAACATCAAATAATATGAAAAAATCTTCAAGCGACTATAATTCGAAAACTATAATTCGAAAGGCTAAAATAACTAAAAAATGTTTTTATTTTATTTTTTATTTTATTTTTTATTTTTTTTTCATTTTTTTTACTTATTTTTTTACGTTTTCGTCCGTTTTATTACGTTTTCGTCTGTTTTTTTACGTTTGTCGTTTTCGTTCGAGTTTTTTTTTACGTTTTCGTCAGTT
Source organism: Artemisia tridentata subsp. tridentata (assembly GCA_021014915.2). Taxonomy (NCBI): domain Eukaryota; kingdom Viridiplantae; phylum Streptophyta; class Magnoliopsida; order Asterales; family Asteraceae; genus Artemisia; species Artemisia tridentata. The sequence goes on along the minus strand of CP139501.1, from coordinate 264,610,657 downwards.
TTTTTATTTTGTCTGATTTTTACGTTCGTCCGATTCTTTACGTTTTCCTCCGAATTTTTACGTTTTCGTCCGATTTTTATGTTTTCGTCCGATTATTTACGTTTGTTTTCGTTCGATTTTTTACGTTTTCGTCGATTCTTACGTTTTCCATTACTTTCGTCCGAATTTTTACGTTTTCGTATGTTTTTTTACGTTTTTGTCCGTTTTTTACGTTTTCGTCCGATTCTTTACGTTTTCGTCCGATTCTTTATGTTCGTCCGATTCTTTATGTTTTCATCTGATACTTTACATTTTCGTCTGTTTTTTTATGTTTTGGTCTGAATTTTTACGTTTTCGTATGTCTTTTTACGATTTCGTCCATTTTTTTACGTTTTCATCTGTTTTTTAAGGTTTTCATCAATATTTTTACGTTTTCGTTGTTCATTTTTTACGTTTTCGCCCGTTTTATTATGTTTTCGTCCTCTCTCTTATGATTTTTTACGTTTTCCTCCATTTTTTTACATTTTCTTACGATTTTATACGTTTTCTAAATTAGAGTGTTTTCATCAATTTTTTTACGTTTTCGTCAATTTTTTATGTTTTCGTCTATTTTTTTACGTTTTCGTTCACTTTTTTACGTTTTCTTCTTTCTTTTACGTTTTGGTCCAAATTTTTACGTTTTCGTCCGACGAAACCTGAGAAAATGTAAAAAAAGACGAAAACATAATAAAACGTATGTTAGTGCAAGCAGTCTCGTTGGGGAGATTGCTAGTACAAGCAATCTCGTTCGTTTTGATTGATGAAAAACATGTAACTTGATACATAACGTAAAATGTATGAGTTACTTGTAATCTTATTTTGTCTCAACATACATCCAACACCTCTCGACTTCTCGAGTTCTCGTATGATACAACACAGGTTCGTACATGTTTGTTATGTGGCATTATGATCAAACCCTTAACAAACCATTTAGAATGTTTAATATACGGTTAGGTCATTAAGTATTTTAAAAGGTTAATAATTCTACTTAGAACCTCATTTTACACTTTGCATATATAAGTACTTTTACTTGTACATCATGTTTTCTAAGATTAATAGGATAAGTACACTTTAGGTGTCAAACTAACATGATATATATTGGTAAACATATATTAGTTAAGCTAGGACATACATATATACATTTACATTATTTACATTTTAATTCTTAAAATGGAAATATGTTCATGACATCATGGCATACATCATTTAAAGATATTTAGATATCTTAAAAGATTTTGAAGATCATATGAATATATTACGTAGATCTTCACTCAATAAATCTTAGGAAAGATCTTGGATAGATTTTATGTAAGATTTGTTTTTGGAACGATCTTGGAAAGATCTTGGATAGATTTCATGTAAGATTTAATTTAGGTGATATTTTGGAAAGATCTTTAAGTTACAAAGTTGACTTTGCAAGATCTTGACATGACTTAACATGATATGGAATGATATGGAAAGATTTATTAAGATATTGGTTGTCAGGTCCCGGCGGAACCAAACTACATAAAGGGCGGATCCCTTTATTTGAATCCGTCAAATCTGTGGCATGTACAAACTGTTTTCCTATAAATAGTAGCCCATTGTTTATCCATAGTTTTAAGCAACTAGAACACACATTCCCTTTACCCTTTACATACACTTAGATTAGTAGCAAACCATGTAGATTCATACATTAATCACCATTTACATAATGATCATAATGTTACTAACTTTCATTATGTTGTAAGCATACACTTGTTATGATCCTGTGAAGCAAGCTCAAGATCATGAGTCATCATCCATAGCATACTTCTTGATCCACCATGAAGGTTTCAAGATCTTGAAGTCATCATCCTCCAAAGCATTCCAACATATAAAGATTCAAGGCCACTTGACATCCTCAATGGTTGAAGACTTCTTATTCAAGAAGTTCATGTAGATTCCACTTGCATATATGAAGATCCATCACAACAAGTTTAGGGAGCTTGTGATTTTCATTCATTGAAGGCTTCCGGACAATGGAAGTTCATTTAGATTAGTCATACATATCCATGAAACATTTAAGTCATGGATCATCATTGTAACCATCATGTGTTTGTGCCATAAAACATAAGGTTTCTATGTTGGGCCATAAAACATAGCGGGAGTGGTTGTACCCTTGCAAAGAACTCAAAATCTAGCTTAGTGTCAGAAATTGTATAAGCGACGACGGGAGTGGTTGTACCCTTGTAAAAGAACCCGGTATTTAGCTTTGTACCGAAAAAAGTGTAAGCGACGATTGTAAGGTTTTCTCCGCTGAGAAGGGAACTTGTTGATCTAGTGAAGTAACTCTCGAGTTGGGTACTCGGGGAGTGGAGTAGGGCGGAGAGGAGTTCCGTGACCGAACCACTATAAATCATCGTGTTCAGTTTGCACTTTCTTTTACTTATATATTTACTTTTATATTTGCATTATGTGATTGATTACGGTGTGACTTGTTGATAATACTTGTGTGACAACATGTTTTAACTTATGCAAGTTAGAAATATCTTTCATATTAGAACAAGCTTAAACGGACATTTGATACAACAAGTTTTAAGATTTTAAAGCGGTAACGTATTCACCCCCTCTACGTTTTCACAACGTAAAAAACATAAGAGAAGGATGAAAGCATAATAAAATAGCGAAAACCATATAACAGCAGACGAAAACGTAAAAAACGGATAAAAACGTAAAAAGGGGCAGAAAACGGACGAAAACATAAGGAAATAGACTAAAACGTAAACAAAAAATGGACGAAAACGTAAGGAGACGGACTAAAACGTAAAATAAAATAAAAAAAACGTAAAAATCAGAAAGAAAACATAAAAAAAGATGAAAACGAAAAGAATCGGACAAAAACGTAAAAAAACTGACAAAAACTTAAAGAATCGGATGAAAACGTAAAGAATACGACAAAAACGTAAAGAATCAGATGAAAACGTAAAAAATCGAACGAAAACGTAAAGAATCGGATGAAAACGTAAAGAATCGGACGAAAACATAAAAAAAATCGGACGAAAACGTAAAGAATCGGACGAAAACGTAAAAAATCAGACGGAAACCTAAAAATTCAGAAGAAAACGTAAAAAAATAGACGAAACGTAAAGAATCGGACGAAAATATAACAGCCAGTCAACGGAACCGAGAGTTAATGCGTGTCTTAGTAACATTGCGCATATACAATTCATTAGGGATAACAATACCAACAGATTTCCTAACAGTAGGATTCCAAATAACAGCCATCTCAGTTTTCCTTTTTTGGACAACGCCATTAGCCATCTCAGTGTCTTTGTAATAACCAAAATAACATAACAGCCCGTCAACGAAACCGAGAGTTAATGCGTGTCTTAGTAAGCTAAGGGACTCGGGGGCGGTTAAGGGAAAATTTTGTTGGGGGAAAGTATTGTCATCGATAATCGAGGTATACGTTTGGACGGTATTTAACTTGTACCGTACAAGTAGATGATGCTGGGGGTTTGTGTAATTGAGGTGGTAGTTTTTTATGAATTCCGAGCTGTCGATAAGAGACTTCCATTGTTTTGAAACGGATCGGAATTGAAGTAATGATTTGACTGGAAGCCTTTTCATGATTTCTGATTGGATTTCGAATGGTATGTGGTCTGACATTTTAATTTTGAGGGTTTGAAATTTTGGGATATTTGGTGAGAGTGTGATCAAAAGCAATTAAATGGGCAAAAGTGAGCAGCGCTGTGTTTTTTTTGTTGTTCGGTGACTTTTCAACTTTGGGCTAGCAAAGATTACAAACTTGTCGTGTGGTTTACTCATCTTCCTTGCCAACAATTTGTATAACATCAACTTTTTCCTTCAACATTCCCTCAATCTATGCAACACTTTCTCTCTCCTCCTCTCAAATTTCACTATTTTTTTATTATTTACAATATTACTTAATTTAAACAACGCAATATATAAAATAAAACATTCATTCATTAATTTAAAATAAAACATTGCAACTTAATAAATATTCATCCTAAGCATCAAAAATACTTCCCAGTGCCAATTGACGAATTGCCTATGTGCATTTTTGTAACGCCGAAAACCCCAACTTACCCCTAGCATCTTGCTTTTGTTGAAAATATTTCGAACGACTTTCGATATCGTGGTAAGAATAATCGTCTACTCATTCGGAATCTTCTTCTAAAAACTTGTTCATCATAAACGGGGTTTTCGGAAAAGTAGGCGGCAACAAGACGATCGTGTGCACCATAACGATCACGTTTTTTGGGATGGTTTCTATATTTTTTTCGGGGTCTCGAGCAACCGGCTAATTGTAGCTCGAATCTTTTTTTAATAAACAACGCCGCTTGTTTTATTGTTTCAGATATAATAAATTTTCGATCATTGGAAGATGAAGAAATTATTGAAGAAGGTGTAGATGATGATGAAGATGATGACATTTTTTGAATTTTTTTAGTGGTGAAAGTTTTTGTTAAAAACTATGAATTTTATTGTATAAATGTGGGGTATTTATAAAGAGAAAGTGATACCCCACCTGGATCTCCAACCCTGTGCTGAAGGAGGTGGACGAATGGTTAAAAGCCGAAATCGTCAGACCGGTTCGATACCCCACCTGGATCTCCAACCCTGTGCTCGTAAAAAAGTGTGATGGAAGTTGGCGAATGTGCATTGACTTCAAAAACTTAAACTCCTCGTGTCCGAAGGATTACTATCCACTCCCGGAGATCGATGGGAAGATCGAATCATTGGTTGGGTTCAAGTATAAATGTTTTTTAGATGCGTATAAAGGTTACCACCAAGTCCAAATGGCAGAAGAGGACGAGGAAAAGACAACATTTTACACAGAACAAGGAACTTACTACTACATCAAAATGCCATTCGGCCTCAAGAACGCCGGAGCCACCTACCAGCGGCTCGTTGATTCAGCTTTCCAGAGTCAGATTGGACGAAATTTGGAAGCTTATGTGGACGATATGGTGATCAAGAGCAAAGGGGAGAGGGAAATGCTAGCGGTCATCGCTGAAACCTTCCCCAACCTACGGAGGATCAACATAAAATTGAATCCCAAGAAGTGCTATTTTGGTGTCGAAAAAGGGAAGTTTTTAGGATATATGGTGACCTCCGAGGGCATTAGGGTAAATCCAAATAAGACAAAGGTAATAGCACAAATGAAATCTCCGGCAACTCTGAAAGAAATGCAAAGCCTGAGTGGCAAACTGGCGGCCCTTGACAGGTTTCTGGCGAGGTCAGCCGAGAGATCCCTTCCGTTCTTTGAAACTTTGAAAAATATCACCAAAGAAAATAAGGAGGAATATAAGTGGACCAAGGAAGCCGAGGAGGCTTTCCAGTCACTTAAGAGTTTGATATTAGAACTCCCGTCCTTATCAACACCCCATGCAAAAGAAATCTTGTATGTTTATCTCGCGGCAGCGAAGGATGCAATCAGTTCAATTCTGTTGACTGAAAGGAACGGAAAGCAATTGCCCATTCACTACATACGCCGAACACTACAAGAGGTCGAGAGAAATTATGCACCGGTTGAAAAACTAGCGTTGTCACTGTTACACATGTCCAGAAGGTTAAGGAGGTATTTTGAGGCCCATGCTATCCAAGTTATAACGGATCAGCTGATAAAACAAATTCTGAATAAACCAGAAACATCCGGAAGATTGGCCAAATTTTCCGTAGAGTTAGGAGCCTACAATATCACTTACATACCAAGAAACACAGTTAAAGGACAAGTTCTAGCAGACTTCATCTCGGAGATGTCCGTCGAAACACAAGAATCACATCCAGCGAAGGAAGGGAAAGAGATCCACGACATCTCCGATCCGAAGGAATGGATATTATACACGGACGGAGCATCAAACAGTAAAGGTTCCAGAGCAGGCCTTGTGCTGATCGGACCCTGCCAAACCGAACACACGTACGCTCTCCATTTGAATTTCAAAAGCACCAACAACGAAGCCGAATACGAGGTGCTACTCGCCGGCCTACGGCTCGCCCGGAAGATGAAGGTGGAAATCATAGAAGTCAGAGTAGACTCTAAACTAGTAGCAAGTCAGATTAATGGAGACTTCACAGCGGCCAACGAAAGTATGATACGATACCTCGCAAAGGTAAATGAGTATATTGGCAGCTTCAAAAAATTCAAAATTCGTAACATACCGAGGACACAAAATCAAAAGGCTGATGTGCTAAGTAAGTTAGCTTCGGTAGCCTTTAATCACCTAACAAAGAGATTTTGGTCAAAGTGTTGGACAAGCTTCTACCGAAGAAAAACAGGTCGGGGAAATTGTAGAAGAAGAAGGAGACAACTGGATGACACCAATCGTCCAGTGTTTAGAAGAAGGAATATGGCCGGAAGACCCCAACGAAGCAAGAGCATTACGAATGAAAATCCCTCAGTATGTGATGGAGGAGGGGGTGTTGTTTAAAAATCATACCTAAGTCCGATGTTAAGGTGTGTAGGCCCACTACAAGCAAACTATATCATACGAGAGGTTCATGAAGGGGCATGCAGAATGCACCCCGGAACAAGGTCGGTGGTGGCCAAGCTGATGAGACAAGGATATTATTGGCCGACGATGCACAGGGATGCTAGATAGGAAATTGATAAATGTGACTCCTGTTAGATTCATGCTCCGGTCCCGAAGCTACCAAAAACTGTTATGACATCCATCATGGCACCATTGCCCTTTTACCAATGGGGAATGGATGTGCTGGGTCCTCTACCAGAAGCCCCAGGGAAGGTAAAGTTTGTTATCTTGGCCGTCGATTACTTTACAAAATGGATAGAAGCCAAGCCTCTCGCCAAGACCACAGGTAAAGACGTAAAGAAATTTGTATGGGAAAACATTGTCTGTAGGTTCGGTCTACCGGGAATAATAGTTACAGAAAATGGGACGAACTTCGTCAATGATCCGTTCAAAAGCTGGTGCGAAAAATTGAAAATCAAGCAAATAAACACAGCGGTAGCACATGCTCAAGCCAACGGCCTGGTTGAAAGAGCCAACAAGAGCCTAATACACGGTATTAAGAACCGGCTAGGAAGGGAAATAGCCGAATGGGTTGACGAATTGCCGAACGTTGTATGGGCTTTCCGGACTTCATTAAAAACAAGTAACGGGGAGACCCCCTTTAGCCTGACGTACGGCAGTGAAGCAGTCATTCCGGCCGAAATTGGAATGCCCACACACCGCACTATGCTTTATAACCCGGAAGACAATGAGGAACAGCAGCGTCTGAACTTGGATTTGTTACAAGAAAGACGAGAGATGGCAGCTATTCGGGAGGCCAAATATAAAGCTAAAGTCGAACAGTATTACAACCAAAGGGTACGACCGATGGCATTTAAAGTAGGAGACTTCGTATACCGAAGAAACGAAGCTAGCAGGGTAGAGAACCAGGGGAAGTTGGGACCCAACTGGGAAGGTCCATACCGAGTGGTAGAGGCCTACGATAATGGCTCGTACAAGCTTCGTACTGTGGACGACCGAGAAGTCCCTCGGACTTGGAATGCAATGAATCTACGCAATTGTTTCTTGTAAAAGTTGTAAACCAAAGTTCACTGATATTTACGGCAATACATGGTTACTCAGCATCTGGACAAACAACTTTCGGTTTTTCAATATTATTTCACATGTTCTATGAAAACTCCGTCCAAACAACAAACGGATCGTGGTAAACACTCCGTCTCTCTCATGAGCGGATCGTGGCAAACACTCCGTCCGAACAACAAAACGGATCGTGGTAAACACTCCGTCTCTCTCATGAGCAGATCGTGGCAAACACTCCGTCCGAACAACAAAATGGATCGTGGTAGTCACTCCGTCTCTCTCATGAGCGGATCGTGGCAAACACTCCGTCCGAACAACAAAACGGATCGTGGTAAACACTCCGTCTCTCTCATGAGCGGATCGTAGCAAACACTCCGTCCGAACAACAAACGGATCGTGGTAAACACTCCGTCTCTCTCATGAGCGGATTGTGGCAAACACTCCGTCCGAACATCAAATGAATGGTGGTAAACACTCCGTCTCTCTCATGAGCGGATCGTGGCAAACACTCCGTAGCAAAAAAGCATAGGCAAATTAAAATAACAATTTTTATACAAGTATGAAAAGCAATTCATCATTCTATTAAATCATCTGACAGAGCAAAAATGTGATAACATCGATCACAAGTAGATTCATACAAAATGCTTAAGTCACAACAATTATTTCCACTACATTCATCCAACAAAAAAAGAGGAAAAGGAAATCAAACGGCCTTATCAGTAGTCTCTTTTGCGCCAGAAGACAATCCGGCATGCTGGGAGGGAGGGGCTCCACTAGCTTTCATCTTGGAAGGAGGAGGGTCGGGGAAAAGGTTCATAAGGTCACCTAAGGGAAGACGACAGGAATTCACGAGCTTCTAAATATACGGATATTCAGCTTCGAACAACTTCAAATACTCCGCCCTTTCCATATGGACGAAGCTTCCATATTTAGTTTCTTAAACTTACCCAGAAGTTTTTTAATATCCTCCTTTTTGCGTTCATATCTGAGACCGTTTAAAAACCCAGCGGAATAAGACAAGCTGTAAACCCGACCCATGCTCATTTTGTACTCATGGCTTTCAAACAGCCTCCGGTATGCGGCCGGAAGCGACTCCCTCACGGTATTATGGCGTACAACCTCTGATTGAGCCACTTCCACCATCAACTGCTTCTTTTCCCCCTCCAACCTCCCAATGATTTTATATTTTTCTCCTAATTCCTGCTCCAGTTTCCTAATCTGTTCGGCCTGAGAAGCGGATTTCTTCCTCCATTCATTCCTGTCCTTGTTCATCTCCTCCAACTGGTCGGACAAACCTTGCTCCCGGACCGAAATGGCAGACCGTGCCTCCTCTAAATCTCTCTTCAAAACCCCGAACTCCCCCACCAACCTTTCATACTTTCCAGATTCGGCATTTTGAGCCGCCTCGGCAGTATTCCGAGCGTGATCCAACACCCTGTACTCAGTGATCAGCTGAGTGAACCTGCGCAACACCTCAGCCTACATTGCAACCCCGCTAGCGGATTGCACGTAGGATGAGCGAATCAGCCGGCTGGTACTCAGTTCCTCTAGAGCAGCCTGTTTAGCGGGAGTGGCAAGATGGGAGAGCATCTCTTGGCAGGATCGGTAAGAATTCAATCTAACGTCCTCGGTCAAATACCAGGCCGGAACAAAAAGCTCTCTTCCAGATGATTCCCCATCTGCAACAAAATCAATCACAAATTAGCATAAGGAAAGGCTACCAACGGAACCGCAGGGATAGGTCTATATACCTCGTCCAACTAGATCATGTCCTTCAGAACCGGGAGAAGGATGCGGAGAATGATGAGAGTGAGCCGAATGAGCTAAATGATCTGTAAATATATAAACAAAAGGGGAGGGGAAGGATAAGGTATATGAATAAATAAACAAACAATCCGAAAGATGAACATTTCTCGCCATCGGCGGGAGGCTCTTGGTTCTGTGGCTGAGTCTCCTGGACCGGTTGTTCCAAATTTGTTTCATCAACATGCCTGGTCTCACCTATCTCCTCAATCGGATTGACAGTCCCTCCATCACCCCCGGTCTATCTTCAACGTGAACCACCCCCTGTACCAAAAACTGTTGAAGAAGGTTACATGGAGAACGTGTTCGGAGGAGGCATTTCCCTCCGCATTCTCTTCAGACTATTTCTTCTGTTTCTTCCTCTTCTTCTGAACGACGGAGGCCCCCTCGGCATTCCTCTTCATCCCAGCCTGCTCCATCATTGTAAAACCCGAAATTTTTGAACATGTAAATTACCCATAATACCCTTTGATCTTAAATTTATAAAAGACATTTCATCCCGAATATAACTTAAGTATCTAACGGTTAATGATTGAACGAATAAAAGTGATACAATAATAAAAGACTTAAAATAAATTGAATGGTACACATTTAATAATAATCACACGCATACATATTCGGTTACGGTCCATTTTTATTTTATAAATTGTACACAACTTACACTAAATAAATAAATGGTATTTTTAATTTTGGAAAGGAGAAAATTTCTCCAATCACTCCCCCCTAAACTGGCCTTTCTCCATTTCTTTTAGCCACATACCGATCTTATATTCTCCCAAAATAATTATCACACAAAATCAAACCCTAAACCCTACTCAAACCAATCGGCCGCCCCCCTTGTCCACCATTTTCTTTCGATTCAAGCAAGCAAAGCAAAGGAGTATCTCGATCGTGTATTGGAAAGGTTTGGTCATGGGTTGTGTTGCTTGTCTGAGGTTGAAGCCGTGTGGTGTTTGTGTGGTGTCTTGATTCTTGATTCTTGTTCTTCGATTTGATCATCAAGGGTAACGTATGATCTTGTTTTAGTTTCCTCCATTTTGATTCTTTACCTAACATGTAATATGTCAATTAAGAATCTATACATGAATCGGCTATAATCATATACATGTATACGAATAAATCCCACATAAAATCATAAGATTTATACATGAAATGATGAATTGGAGTTAGGGTTTTTGATAGAATTTGTGTGGATGATTTGGTGGGATGTTGTGATCATGTTAAAATAATGTTAAAATTCAGGTTGGGTGAATTAAAAGGGTCGTGGATGCGTTTGGGTGCGTAAACAAGTGTTGTGGTGGTCTAAAATAAATTCTAAAACTGGTATATCCGATTTTGTGAGTGAGTTATGGTCATGATATAGAGTGTTTTGATTCGGTTTCTTTGCATGAAAACTTATTTTTATGTCTTAGTCAAGTTCTCCAATTGAGTTTGGGTGATTTCGAGTTGTTTTGGTCATGTTTTTGATTTTTGCATGATAAAGTGTTGAGTCTGAATTTGAGGGTCTGGAAATCAGTCCACTTGGCCGATTTTTAATTCCTAAACCATAAAGAGATAATGGCTAAAATTTTACAGGAGTCACATTTCATATATAGAATACTTCCTGGAATTTTTGTAGATTTTTCTGAAGTCGTATGGTTAGGTTTTTAGAGGCATACTTTTGAGGTGTAAATTTCATTACGAATCTGAACAACCAGACTTGAACGATTTTTAAAGGGGTTCTTTACTTGAGATAAAAATCTGAAAAAATTATGGTAGACCCACAAGACATATGGGTTACTTTGGGAATTTTGTGGATTTTTACTTTGGGCTTATACTATGTTTTCAAAATTCATTACATGGGCTTAATTTTAGGAGTAAATCTGCCAATAATTATACTTGTGTAAAATAGGTGTTCAAAGTGTGTTCATGTGATAATTGAGGTCTATGCTATATTCCATGACATGTATGATTAGTAAGTAATGTTTTAACATGATTATGAATATGTTTAATTTATTTGACAATCCCGAACCCAAAACCCGAACTCAAACTAAATTAAGAGATCGTGTTAAAACCTACTAAATATGGAAACTTACTATATTTGGAAACCTACTAATTATGGAAACTTACTAATATGGGAAACCTGCTAAAAATAGAAAGTTACTTAAAATGGTTAAACTACTTAAAGAGGAAACTTACTATTTTTGGAAAGTTACTATTTTTGGAAAGCTGCTATAAAAGGAAAGTTACTAAAAATGGAAAGCCGACTAAAGTGAGTAATCCGAATTTAAATAAGTTATTAATAAGACAATCATGAATTTGTGTAGATTCGCTGAAGATGGAGTTTTTTTCCGATCTTTATGTTTCTAGTTGTGTTTTACTTGCGGTCCAAGGTACAGATATTCTACCCTTTTTCAGTAAGGGTGTTTTCACTCTCATGACTTGATCTTGATTATTGACTCGTTATTCTGATATGACTCCCTTAAGCCATTGCTATGATCCCTTGTACTTTGATTCATTCGCTTGATATGCTTCGTTGGTATGATGATCCATTTGACATTCGTTCATTATGACCCTTGTGATATGATACTTGACATAATTCGTTCGTTACCCTGTGACATGAGTATTCGAATCACTTGATACTTTGAAGGTTCATTTGATATTGTAACTGGACGTGAAAACCTTTCTTAATTATATCATGGAAATGTTTTGAGAAAAACTATTTTTAAAACGATGTTATGAGCACGATGCGATACCACTTTTATATGAAACTTTACAACCTTTTTTGAAAACTACTTTTAAAGACTACCTTTATGAAAACCATTATTAACAGATTTATTTAAAGGAACATTTGATAGAAACCTTGGAATTAAACCTTGCTATGAATCATTTGATTTCGAATCTTGGATTTATGAACCTTGACATTTGGACCTTGATTATGATTCTTGATGACTTAGACATTTGACCTTGATAGGATAGGCCATTAGAACCCTTCAGTTGGTACCCGAGCCAAAATATGTTTCCTAGTCATGGGGGTTCCATGGCCGTGTCATTGATGCACCAATGGCATGACTCTAGTGTGGTTGAGTGATGTTCCACACCGTTCCTTTTCTGTTATTTATTATGAGCTCAATTATTATATATATGTTTGGCCACTAACATCTTTGCAGGGGCGTATGGATGCATCCTAGATTTGCTTTGTATATGATATGATATGATATGATATGATATAACTTGATTTGGTGATTGATGCTGTGTGCATTACACGTCCTTCACATATTTGAGAGGTCGCTCCTCTATGGTTACTATGAGATTAGATTTAATTTTTTTGGGCTCGTGGTATATTACTGACCTTTCCTTACTTTTGATATCCATTTGATTATACTTTATGTTTTTCCCCAATGCACCATATTATATTCTTGCTCCTTATCTTTTGCTTCGTTTATACATATCTGTTCACTGGACTTTTTAAGCTCAGCCGCATTTCTTTTCCTGTGGTAGGTTTTAGTTGGAAGCTGGGTTATGAGAGGAGAGTACTTTGGACTTAGAAGACTATACCTTGATAGCTATTCTGGATTAGAGATGACTAGAAGTGATTATATTTTTAGACTTAGTATTTATTGTAATTCTCATTTGTAACCTTGTATTTCAGAGTTTTCCCTTTGTAACCTTTGAAATTCTTTTGTATTATTTAAGTCATATGCTTGCGTTTGCTTTGATATGTCGCCATAACGTAATACTTCTACCCTTATCGGGTTGGGGTGTTACAATCATCCTCTTTTTCCTCTCTTTATCCTCCCTAATGGCAACCACATTCACATCCGGCTTCTCTACAGCCTTCTGAAGAGTAGTCTTAGCTGGGATCTCACTTCCCGAAACCAATGGTTCGGTGATCCTCTCCGGCCTTTGGTTATCTTCAGGCAAAGGTCCCCCCTTGCTGACCTCAACTCCTTCCTCCACCGGAAGCTCCAGATATTGAGACATCGTAAGAACTACAAAAAAAAAAAAAGCAAGGGGGAAGAGCAAGGGGGGGATGAGATAAATAAATATATATATATATATATATATATATATATATATATATATATATATATATATATATATATATATATATATATATATATATATATATATCATATACATTTAAGACAAGTTTTTTATTACCCTTCCCCTCGGCACCCTTTAGAACAATCTCATATCCGGGATGCTCGGAAACTTTGGAAAGACCCGACATCCATAAAAGGGCGGCTGAGGGTTTTCTGAGGAGAATCACCTTCTCAGCGACCAGTTCAGCATCTCTATCAGAATGCATCTCCGGAAAGTCATCTGTGACCTTAGAATCTCTATGCCTCCACGGCATAGCATCCGGTATTGCCCTCCGATCTATCAGAAAGAAATGATCTTTCCAGTGTTTCAACCCACTAAGCACCTCTTCAAAACACTTCTTGGCCCTCCTTCCCGTCCGGTTCTCAAATGAAAACCAGTGGCCTTGCTTATACAATCTATAAAATACCCTGAACAATGGGACCGTCGGACGGACGCTCAAACTATAGCAACGGATCTCAAACATGGTCACTCTATTCAAACCTATCGGTACAATCTGGGAAATATGTACTTGGAAATGCTTTATTACCGCTAGCAAAAATGTTGAAAACGGAATCCTAACACCCCCCGTTCTCAGCAGATGAACATATATACCTATCTTGTGATCCGGCAACTTGTCCATAGTCATATCATCCGGGGGAAGGGTGGGTCGCAAATCTAACGGAATGCCAAACTCCCTAACCACATCATCTAAATCTCCCTGCGACATTTTCGACGTATGTACATGCATATCAAACTTGGGGAAAACCCATCCGGACGAGGGACCAAGTCTACTAGCTACTGAAGTGTTCTCCGGTACATTCATCTCTGCGGCCATAGCTAAAAGGATGCCGGGGAATGTTTAACAAATTTAATTACAGAAAAGGAACAAAACGCACCTCTCGTGGATATATTATGCGAAGAACGTCCGGCAGTAGAAAGCGTACAACTCCGAAGATAAAGAAAAAAATACACGTAAAAAGTGAAAAAATGAAGAAAGGTAAAGCGGTATATATAGGGCAAACCTGGGAAGAAGCGAAAACGTCGCATCAGTCTGTCAATTGCTGACGTGGCACACTGTGAGACGTTGGATCTTGCGGTAAGTAATTAAGCGTGTCATACAGCTGTCCAACATATAAGTAAAATATTATTATATTCGGCCCATGGGCCTAGAACTCAATCGGCCCACCAAGGTTTAACGGGCTCCACCTCCCATACCTAAACTGACGCTCATATTACCCGATTGCACACTAAGGACAGAATAACACCGAAAGACCCAAGCTAAAGTATTGTACTATCGACTCAAAAGCCGATACTACAATACTGGGGGGGGGGACATGTCGGCGTATGTGTCCGGACGTCCTGCTTCGTCCGGACCATGCTCCTACGTCCGGACGTCGTATTTCGTCCGGACTGCCATCTTACCTCTGGACATGTCTGCCGACTGGACCGCCGCCATTTACACTGACCAATCCCATCAACCGACATAATCCCAGATTTCCCGGGATTGTGTCCCCCACGTGATCTGACACCTACTTACTGTGTCAGGCGTAGGTCAATCGCTTATTCCCGAGGCAAACAGGTACAGTAGGTGTGGGAAGTATAAATACCCAGACCTCATTTACAATTCAGTTCTAACATATATTTTACACACACATAATATTTTACTCTCATTGTGAGACACTTACTCTCACACCGGAGGTTGGTCTTGGGATAAAACCCGGGGCGAGCCTAACGTGTGTATTTCTTGTGTGTAGGATTATCTTAAAGTCCGAAGGATCCATTCCACAGGACGCTATATAGAAGTGGGACTTGTCTACAAGGTTTTACTTCAACAGTTACTAAACTGGTGATATTGGTTGTATATGAGATTTGTGTTACAGAAAGAAAATAAGAAAAACAAGTTCTTTTGTTACGGTGAGATTGGCAAGTGAAGAGTTGAGATATAAAGAATTGCTGATATGGTTTGTGTGGCTAGAGAAATATGATGGTTGTGTTTGTGTTAGAAGAACAAGAAAATGGCAGTAACATTGAACCCACAACTATTTAGTTGGGAGCTTCTCACATAACAAAATGTACTATTAGAACACAATCCATTTGATAAAAGTCCATTTGATATAAACCATTGGTACCATTGGGAAAATGGACTTCTCTAAAAAATTGAGCACATCCTTTGTTAAAGGGATTCAATCTCCTTTCATATTGGTATCGAAAGTTTTCACAAAAATACGACAAGTTTAGGGGTTGCCCAGAACAAAATATGATGCCTTAATAAACGAGTTGTGGGAGGGGGTGTTTGGATTTGTGTTTTTTAACTGGTTATGTAATTGATGCGTGCGATGTGTCGTTGCGGTTTAGCAGTATTAATGCCTACTCAAGTTTTAAATTTATATTTAGCCGACTTATCAATAACACACACACTTAACGAGCAGTGTACCCGGTCAGTATGAATATAATGGTAAGTAGATTGTCGATCACTAAGAGTGGAACGTATTATCTAGTTATTCTAATCAGTATTTTAATATTCTAAATTAGCTATACAACCTAATCTAACGCAAGGGGGTTCAGCCTGAGAGACTGGCACGATTTGGTTGCAATTAAATAATAAACTAAACCAATAGGCACGAATCAGCGAATAGCACACACGTACACAGATAAATACTTGAGACAATAAGAAGACTGTCCTGATAGATAAGTAGTTTGTCACTTGTTTTATTGCTAGTTTTATATGAAGTGTATAGTTCGATGCAACGCACCGAGATTAAGTCCTTTCTCGTTGGTTCTAATCTTATCGGCGAGTAAACCCTTAATGATTACTTATGACTATCCTATTTATCTTTCTTCCTACTTTTCTACAGACGATAGAATGCGTAGGCGATCTAATAAATAGGCGAGGGCAGAGGCATGGCGACCCGATCAACGCTCAGCTAGACACAGAGGTTATCAATGCACTAATAAAAGTCACCAAAGACATCAACATATAAACTTTAATTAATGAGAAAGCAGTTTTAAGGGAGTGCAATCTTTCCGTTGTCACATTACACAAGCCACCAATCTTGATGAATTAAAGTTTACTAACACAATAAAACAAAACTACTTAATGAATTAAACACATGCAACACCTTCTTATAGCTCTTGTATCTTCGTTTGGGTGTGTCTTGTGCTGCCTATTCGTCTGAATTCGACCTTAGGTTTCTGTACTTCGGTCTTCTGTCGAACTTCGGAACTCTTAATTCGTCTGGTCTTTGGGGTATTTATAGTTTCCGTCTGAGGGTAAGATGCGACGCATCTAGTAAGTAGATGCGGCGCATTGACTTAACTTCGCGTGGGGTCCAAGATTAATATATTCAGGAATATTCGTACACCGCCAGAAGATGCGGCGTAACTCCATAAATAGATGCGGCGCATGTCCTCTTGTATCTTGGATCGTATCTGGTGAAATATTGATAGTGATGCGCCGTATGTAATAAGCAAGATGCGGCGCATCTGGAGCAGATTTGTCTTGATCTTGTACATTTCGGTAGACTCTTAACTTCTTGCATGTTTTGCTCCATAATTAGTCCAAAATCGCCAAGTTTCACCAAATGCTTGTTTTTACCTGAGAATTACAAAAGTAAACGATTAAGTATCAATCCTCATACATAATGTAATAAAACAAGTCAAATTAATAGGATAAATGATAGTAATAAAATGTACATATTTGAGTTCATCAAATATCCCCCACTTGAACTTTACTTGTCCCCAAGTAAACCTTAGAATTAATCTCATGAAAATGTATCCTAAAAGATATTATGATTTATTTTTATATTTAAGCATGTATTCATTTTTGTCATAATCACACAACCAAACACTTAACGAATTAGAAGTTAAATAAAATAATTTGATAAAAGCAAATCTAATCGTTTAACTGTCCAGTCGCGACGAATATTCTATCATAAGCTTGGCAAGTATACACATCTCCCCCACTAAAGCCAAGGAATAACAAGTCTAAAGCGGTAAAAAGGGTTTTTTAGGCTTAAGGGTTAATTATTCTCCTTAATCTCTATCGATCTCAAATTCCAGAAAAGGCGACAAAATCACAAATACATGATCGAATCCACGAACACGATACTTGCAATTGCTCAAATCCTTAACTCGAATAGGCTAAAGATAGGTCCAAACTTCACCAATAATAATATATCAAAAAGGGCGACAAAATCATAAATACATAGCCGAATCCACGACTACGATACTTAAGATTGCTCAAATCCCTAATCTCAATAAATCAAAGGTTTGGTTGGATACAGAATAATACAGGGTATGGATAATATTTGGGATATAAATTGGTGTAAAAATGAAAAATAAACAAAACAAATAAATTAAAATCCTAAGTGTGGTTAATCACTATCCCAACCATCCCATGAATAAGACTCATATCATAGAATAACTCACGCTTTAACACTTGAAACACACGCTTTAGGTAGACACGAATTATACTCAACAAGATCTTAATCAAAGAATAAACCTTAGTTGACGTTCCCGTAACTGCCAACTCCCATTCAATCCATAGATATAGTATACAACAAATAGTGGTGATATCGACCACTTAATACAAAACTTTACATCGTTGGTTAAAACAAACATCCAACTCTTTCTTTTTTTCTTTTTCTTTTCTATTTTTTCGATTTTTTTTTTTTTTTTTTTTTTTTTTTTTTTTTAACATAAACATAGATGTGTAAAATTTCACCACATCACTATAATGATAATTCTGGATAATTTTTCCATACTTTTCATAACTTCAGAAATAACGGTAATAGTGAAAGTAGTAAACACACGAAAAATAAACTCAAAGATATACAATATTTACTTTCACTCCAATTGCATTGTGCAATTTCCCGACCTAACCAAAGATAATGAATTACGCACGCGAACACAGGTAATGTAAGGAAACACACTTTGCCTATAGCAATTAACCAACCACGGATTTTAATCTACAGGGTAGGCTAAGGTGTAAGGGTGTAACGAAACATTTTAACAAAGGTGTAAGAAATGAAAGGAATGGCTCTGAGTGTTTTTCTTGGGGTATCTTACTCTAAAAGTGAGAGTAACAAAAGGGTTTATACGGGGGTTAAGTAACCAGTGTAGTTAGCTAATAACACATAACATATAATGGCTATTTGGGTGTAATCCTAGAATTTTACCAATTTAGACAAGTCATTCCAATTATATAAATAATACTTATTATGGTGGTCTCGAATAGTATACAAGCCAAGTTCTAAAGTTTACAAGTCACCGGCACACTCATAGATTTGTGAATTTTGAAAAATCACAATTTTTGAAAATAACGTCATGTGTGCAGCAATGCAACTTAGACTTTAAACAAAAACATGCTAAAAATTTTAAATTTTGATATATTAAGCACATTTTAAGCATATTTTGAAAAGTTTAGGACAAGTAAGTGTTAAGTGTTCTAATTCTCCAATCCCCCCACTTAAGTTAAACAACGTCCTCATTGTTTGTATAAAAGGTTAAAAACTGGAAAATAAAAGAATTAGAACAGAAAAACTCCCCTGAGATTTGCTCGGTATGATCCTCCATTAGTATAAGAGCAAAAATCATCTTTCTTGTGGATTAGAACGTTTAAGCTTCATAATTGATGTATCCACAGGAAATGCAGGAATCTATAATACCACCAAGGCTTTAAAACACACCTAATATTAAGAAAGGTTCAAACTTGCATAATACATTAGTAGTTAGATAAAAATAAAACATAAAAATTAAAAATGAAAATCATCAGGTCAGTCGATGCGCCGTAACTTATGGAAGAAGATACGCCGTAGCGAGCCTGGAATAAATACGGATCAGAATAGAAGATGCGCCGCATCCTTAACCAGGGATGCGCCGCATTAAAATAAACTGATAAAAAGTTTTAAAGTCGAAAAGTAAAAATGCAGAAAAAATAAAGATATGACCATTGCAGGAGATGCGTCGCATCTCAGGATTGAGATGCGCCGTATCTTCTGCGGCCTGACAGACTCGATACAAAATCAGAAAATAAAATAAAATAAAAGATAAGCATGGGTTGCCTCCCACGAAGCGCTTGTTTTTGTTCGAGTCACGAGCCTGACTCCACCCTTATTTACTGTGTAATAGGGTGTTGTTCCCCCCACTTGGGATCAAGTGCGGGTGATAGTAGCAATAAACACAAAAAGAGTGTAAATTTGCTATTAAAGATGGAAGAAATACATAAAGATCATACCTTGGCAATATATCCCTATTCTTACCCGGTTTGGTTGATAAATTGGATGACTCGACCACTTTATCTGAAAGAGTAGTATGTTGAGGAAAAATGAGTCTCCCTTCTTCTTGGTTAGTCTCTTTGGTAGTAAGGCGTCCCTTCACTTCCGCAGAAGATGAGAAAGGGTCTTTGGCAAGTAAAAGTTCGAGTTCCTCAATAACCTTCATAGGGTCGAAATCATCATCTTCATCAATCATAGCAATGTTTAAGAGCTCATCACCAAATTCTTCTTCGAGCTCCACCAAATACGGGTTGATCACAGGTGCTTCAATAGGTAGTGTAATAAATTTCACCTCATCATCTTTTTGTTTTGCAACCTGTTTAGGAAAACTAGCAAGATTATTAGTAACGGGATTAATAATATTAAATAAATTTGTACCACTTTGTGTTGTAAGTGACTCCAATTCATCTTGTGAATCTCCATCTTCAACTAGTGGTCTTGCAATTTCAGCATCGTCCCGAATTTCATCATAAACTATGGCGTCAAATGGTTCGAAATCAAAATTAGAATACTTTTCATCTTCATCCGTTGGATTGTCTAATGGTGGTAATACGATTGCAGAATATTCTTCAACGTAAGGTTCCGTATACACATCATCTTGTGCAATCTCCGGAGAAAAAGTACTATCAATAACAATTGCCGGAATTGGTTTCACGGTATATGAATCTTCTTCATCATCATTTGACATACACCAAGTGTGTTGAAATGGCAATTTGTTTCTTTCTTTCCTTGACTTTTCTTGTCCTAAAATCAAGTATTCTTCCATAGTGATTTCTTTCGTATCAATGACTTGTGCACCGTATCTTGCTCTTTCCCAATCGTAGATCCCATTATTGCTCAAGGCTCTTTCCTCTCCAAGTATGATATATTCTTCCATTGTAATATCCGGATCGTCCATCTTCCTGAAATAAAACTTACTCGTGCAAAAGAAGGGTGAAACGATCAAAGTAAAATAAAAGCTTCTGATATCTGTTGTTGATGCGCCGTATCCAACAAATGGGATACGCCGTATCTTAATACGTTAAAATTTAATCAGACTTTATTCAGAAAATAGATACGCCGCTTAGAGATTTAGAATGCGCCGTATCAGTTTTAATTATCAAAAATCGGTATTTATTTAAAATTAAATGCGTCGTATTAACAAAAGTTAATGCGCCGTATTTTCGTTACGTTTCAAAATATAAGATTTTTGATTCAGAAGATGCGCCGTATCGATAAAAATCGATACGCCGTATCTGTTTAATAATTCGAAAACTGTTTTTAATTAAAATAATAGATACGCCGTATCTGCTAAAGCAGATGCGTCGTATGGGTTAACGTTAGAAATTTTTTTTTATCAAAACAGATAGCTATCTTGGAAAAGAGCGTGTATCGAATAATTAACGCGTTTATTTTATAAAATATAAACGCAATACGCCGTATCCTGAGAATATCAAGCAAAACGCCGTATCTAATTTGATTTAGCTCAGTACAACGATAGCAGTATGCAGAAAATACGAAAAATTAAAAACAAAAAAACACACGAAAATAAACACAAATAAAAGCAAACAAATAACACACAAAAACAGAAAATATGCAAAATAGTACAATGAATGCAAATTAATCTAATACACAACACAATTAGCGGTTAGAAAAAAAAAATTAAAAACCTAATTAAAATACTAATCAAATTAACAGATAATAACAATTCACTCCCCGGCAGCGGTGCCAAAAACTTGATGCGTGCGATGTGTCGTTGCGGTTTAGCAGTATTAATGCCTACTCAAGTTTTAAATTTATATTTAGCCGACTTATCAATAACACACACACTTAACGAGCAGTGTACCCGGTCAGTATGAATATAATGGTAAGTAGAGTGTCGATCACTAAGAGTGGAACGTATTATCTAGTTATTCTAATCAGTATTTTAATATTCTAAATTAGCTATACAACCTAATCTAACGCAAGGGGGTTCAGCCTGAGAGACTGGCACGATTTGATTGCAATTAAATAATAAACTAAACCAATAGGCACGAATCAGCGAATAGCACACACGTACACAGATAAATACTTGAGACAATAAGAAGACTGTCCTGATAGATAAGTAGTTTGTCACTTGTTTTATTGTTAGTTTTATATGAAGTGTATAGTTCGATGCAACGCACCGAGATTAAGTCCTTTCTCGTTGGTTCTAATCTTATCGGCGAGTAAACCCTTAATGATTACTTATGACTATCCTATTTATCTTTCTTCCTACTTTTCTACAGACGATAGAATGCGTAGGCGATCTAATAAATAGGCGAGGGCAGAGGCATGGCGACCCGATCAACGCTTAGCTAGACACAGAGGTTATCAATGCACTAATAAAAGTCACCAAAGACATCAACATATAAACTTTAATTAATGAGAAAGCAGTTTTAAGGGAGTGCAATCTTTCCGTTGTCACATTACACAAGCCACCAATCTTGATGAATTAAAGTTTACTAACACAATAAAACAAAACTACTTAATGAATTAAACACATGCAGCACCTTCTTATAGCTCTTGTATCTTCGTTTGGGTGTGTCTTGTGCTGCCTATTCGTCTGAATTCGACCTTAGGTTTCTGTACTTCGGTCTTCTGTCGAACTTCGGAACTCTTAATTCGTCTGGTCTTTGGGGTATTTATAGTTTCCGTCTGAGGGTAAGATGCGGCGCATCTAGTAAGTAGATGCGGCGCATTGACTTAACTTCGCGTGGGGTCCAAGATTAATATATTCAGGAATATTCGTACACCGCCAGAAGATGCGGCGTAACTCCATAAATAGATGCGGCGCATGTCCTCTTGTATCTTGGATCGTATCTGGTGAAATATTGATAGTGATGGGCCGTATGTAATAAGCAAGATGCGGCGTATCTGGAGCAGATTTGTCTTGATCTTGTACATTTCGGTAGACTCTTAACTTCTTGCATGTTTTGCTCCATAATTAGTCCAAAATCGCCAAGTTTCACCAAATGCTTGTTTTTACCTGAGAATTACAAAAGTAAACGATTAAGTATCAATCCTCATACATAATGTAATAAAACAAGTCAAATTAATAGGATAAATGATAGTAATAAAATGTACATATTTGAGTTCATCAGTAATTATTGTGGTTATAGGATAATCAGTTTCACATTAACTACAATAACTGATTATTCAAGCATGCAATGCTCTTTTTTTTTGGTTGAAACAGTGAAATATATTAAACTCGAAACCAATCAATAAGTACAACTGCCAATCTTGGAAAACTGGACATGACCAAGTTAACCAAAATTGCATACCAATACAAGAATACAAACTAAACAAACATAAAATGTAAGATACTGTAAAAATCCATTGTAATAACTCTCATTAATTAGGGATAACCTTGAATTACCGATTAATAAATCCCATTTTTACGGGAAAATTTAAAATTTTCTTATCACTTTATTCCAACAAGATCGCGTTATCACAAAGATCACCAAATAAATACACTAGCTCGCAACGCGTATTACAAGACATATTTATTTCACGAGGATTAATATTTCACAAATTCCCATTTTTCCCAAATTCGAGATTTCACTAATTACGATTAATACAAAAATCACATTTTTGCTAATTACAACTTACCTTAATTCAATACACTAATCACAATTAAAATTTCACTAATTTGTTTTTCACAAAACAACTCAACCGGATCCACAAGTTTGCCCAGCCCATCTCCTTCTTTTACAAACACCAGGCCCAACATCTGGCCCATACTCTCTTTGTTAATTCTTGTGTACTCGACCAGTTACACACCCTCCAAAACGGCTCGTGTACTCTTAAATATTAAACGTGACCTACCTATATTTTTACACCACCATGACCACGACCCACTAGACTATTCGAGTGACAAGTTTCAGAAACTTAAGTCGAGTTTTGATACAATTTTGAAGACCCATTTGTTTGTCCCATTTCTACCCATACGCATAGATGAAAACCTCCAAAACATAACCATTTTTTTAAACCCGATTGTCTCAAACGCCCCACACATGATATTCTTAACTTAATATAATGTGTAGGATAAGAGGAGACAGCAGGAGATCCATATGGCACGACTAACTTCATTTGTCGAACAAGTATAAAACAAAACGTGTATATATATTTGAGACAAGTCAAGATAAGATTTCCATATCTTTACTAAAATCTTTTCATGTCAGAAAACTCTATCCTTATGTACTATAACATCCTATTGATCCACAGTAAATATCTATGATTGAGCCTCGAGGGTAATATAGTCAAAACGTGTGTAGCATATCTCTATATAACTTACCATTGCTGGCAGCCTACACTACACATATTCTCTTTAGTTCCCTCTCACTAACAACCCCAAAAACCCAGAAACAATTACTACGCCTTAGGGAAGACAATACGAGTATGAAACTCAACACGTAAAAACGTATCCAAGCTCGATAAGCCTACTGTCTCGCTCATGTGTTTCCATTCGACTGCCACAGCTCCTTCACCACCTTTCTAAAGTATAGTAAGTATCTAATACCTCCTTTTGTTTCTATATCTCACGTACCCACTTCACACATGCATATTTCTTTATTTGCACTCGAACGTGTATCTTTTCTTTTACATATTGTGACTACGTATAATAACTTCACGAACCCACGAGAAATGACAACATCAACTGAGAAAGATATAGGAATCAACTCACACATCATTTGCACGTTAAAATGGCATACCATGCACCACCTACTTTATTTTACACTCGAACGCATGCATATGTTCACTATATATACTTCCTTTTATGAATGTTCTATTTGGGTACTCACCAAACATATGTCGAAACCCCTCTTGGGAAACCTTAACAGTCACCCACACACCACACTCATGTTTATCTGTCTCATGCATACAATATACGAGCGTATAAAAACTTAAACACCATGCGTATATGAAATATGAGGAGAAACACTTAGTTTTCCTAAGTATTTTGTTATAAGAAAACGCCCCAAGTGACCTTAAAAACGCTTTCATATCTCACAACCCAACAAAACAATCACGTTCTTTCTTTACACGACATATTAAATGACATAACTAGCTACATTTTTCAAATAAACAACTTGTAAAAATACTCATGATTCAACCCTCAAAAACGACCCAAGTGAGACGCATAAACCATGGTTGAAACAGCCAAGAATAACGAGATAGGTTTTTTAACCCATTAAACTGTATTAAGAAGCTACGAATAAGCTGGCTCTTTGGCACTCTCACATATGAAAAGAAATGTTAAAATAAGCACTCTTGATAATGCCAAACCCTCTCCTAACCCACGGATTTGTAAACACTAATGGGCTAGTCTTTAAGCTTGTTAAAAGCCCATTAGATGAAAAATAAGCCATTTTTAGTAATAATCTATTGGAACAAGTTTTGTTAAACTTAACTAAGCACCAGAAAATGTCGCATAACCTTTCCCCATAATTTTTACACTTTTGGACTAAAAATGTAACGCAAACTCACTTAGAAGGACTAAAACTGCCAAATTATGAAACTGGTGGACTGAAGCTGTAAAAACAGTTTATAGAGGACTTAAATTGACCAATGATTTAACTCCAAGCCTGATATGCACATATGGACAAGTTTTGGACTATATTTGGACTTTGGACTTAACGAAGGACTAACGACGTAACGCGAACGCAGTTAGAGTAAAAAGTGTAAATCTGGAAAAGAACAAGGACCTACTGTTTCTATTCTACATCCTTAATTCATTTTTCCATTTTCACCACACCTTCACTTCACATGCATTTTTGAGCATTTTATTTGCATGTTGTTTAATTTTGTTACTTATTATAACTAGGAACATTTAGAGTTAACGTGGCATATCACACACTTCCACTCTAACGATTAAATCGTTATTAACTTTACACCACCATTAGCACTTGGTTAGATTCTTAGAATTTATTATTTATCAGGTTATTGTTTGGAAGCTAGTACCGTAATCTTATCTGAACTTACTTCCACCATTACCAGAATTACTAAGGTGAGTCGTGGCCCCTACTCTTTTAATGTTTGTTTTAATAACTCTTTGGGGGAGATACATGCTTCAAACTATATTTAATCACTTGTACAAACACTTTAAGAAACTTTCACGGTTTACTGTGAGTCGTAGCCCCATTTTTAATCATTTCATACCTTTGGGGGAGATACATGCTCAAATGATCTTGTTTATTTTCATACTTGAAAAACTACTTGATTTACTCAGAATTATATCTTCTACTTATATGCTTGATATACTCTTTGAAAAGGGATATAAGAATGCTCTACCTGAAATTGCTTGTTTTGCTTGACACTGAACTCAACTGATAGTATTTACGAACTGTTGTGGTATAAAGCACTATCACTGTTACATGATATTTTTACAATTTGACTGAGAATAATAGCCATCGCACCAACTAAACTATCTACTTACCCATATTGCCTAAGTTAACTTATCCCTCGATCATGAGCCATTAATCACTACGGTGAGCGCGAATATAGCGAACAGCTTCGAAACCTGTTAGAGGCTGACGACCTATCCCACTAAATACTTGGATGGAATGCCTATGTGGTTAGTCGTATTTAGTCGCGATACGCTATATTTGAGGACATAGTAGGAATTGACCTATTACATGAGGGCTAACACCCATCAGTGATCTGATGGGACACCGCCGTTTTACGGTACTCTGTTAACGTTTTGCGTGTCATGAGGCTTAAGGCAAAATAACTATATGAATGTTTCATATATATATTAGGATACAACTGTATTTAGTAAACCACCACTCCACACTGACAGATTTCAGACACTAGATTGTTGCTCCCAATATGTGTTAGGATTATAGATCCTGTACTTGGAACTTAACTGTTATTTTATATGATTTAATTGTGGCTCTTAACTGGTACAACTTATAAATTATTTCATCACTACTGGTAACTCGTTTCAAATATCATTCCATCTTTGAAACTATAGAAGAACACTGTTTTCTCATCTATATATATATATCTGACCCAAATATCACCATGCATTCTCGAATCTATTGAAATAAATTGTTTTCCCATTAAACTCTACGAACTCACCAACCATTGTGTTGACACTTTTAAGCATGTATCTCAGGTAACTCACGGAGTAGGACAAGACACGGAGCGGGCATCTTATATACTCTGATAAATTACGTGGTGTAAAATCAAATATGTCATTCTTTCTAAATTACCATATCTTTTCATAAAGTTTTCAAAATCGAATATTTCAACTTTGTATTAAAGGAATTATCTTGAATGACATATAACTTTCAAAACGCCTCTTTCGAGCCGTCTTCTATGATTATGACTTCGATCCTCACCGTAACACCCTAATTATCTTTCCGCTGCCATCAAACAAATTAGGGGGTGTTACATAAAAATCAGCACTATAGAGAAGTCATCACTATAGCTGAATCAACCGATTAGCAAACTAAAAACAGAATGCTAACATTTCACCATTTTCACCATGCTCTAAAGGATATCCCAAGCTTAAACTACATTTCCGCCAATTGTGAATTGTATAGTAAAGTCTATCATCTTCTCACATATAAGGAACAAAGCACAAGGAGGCATCATTTAAAAACTTGGGATCACAATGAGCCAGTTCAAACAAGAGAAGGCTACATTTCCATACTATTATCGGAACCATACTTGGACTGTAGCCCATCCTTACCATCTAACTATGATCACAGACAAAAGTAGGCATCACCTCCCTTTTGAACTCTACCAAAACCACCTTTGAAAGGATAAAGCAAGGACCAAGTAGTCTCATCTTTTACAACTCACTATTCCAAGCTGCTTATCTTATCCATACACTTTTAGGATGCCACCATCATTACCACCTTCCTTTCATTCAACTCACACCTTCAAATCAAACATCCTAAATGCAGGAAACTACCTTATGAAGGTTACTACCATTACTACTGAGACTAAACTAACAACAAAATAATGAGTTGTAATTTTTGGAGTTGTAATTTAAGAAGTTCTTTCAAAAATTTCCCGTAATTGGGCATTCCGGCTAAAACATCAATGAGAGGTACATTGAGTCTAACTTCTTCGATTATTTCAACAAACTTCTTATAACGCTCCTCCATTCTTTCTTTCTTAAGGCTCTGAGGGTATGGAATTTTTGGAGTGTAAGCCTTAACTGGTGGTTTGGGTTTGGGTTTGGGTGGTGTTTTTGGTGTATTTTCCTTCTTGGATTCTTCATCTTCATCCTCACTATCGAAATTGATAGTTGTGGTGTTGTTTGGGTTGGGTGGTGGATCATAAGACAAGCCACTTCTTGTGAATACAACATTGATATGCTCATTTCTGGTTGGTGGTGGACGATAAGTCTTATCATTTGATGATGATGGTGGTTTTGGGTTGGTTTGGGTGTTACTAGGCAACGAACCTGATGGTCGGGAAGAAATTTGATCAGAGAGTCGACCAAATTTGTTTTCAAGATCTTGGATAGATGCTTGATGATTTTTCTGACCTTGCTCAACTTTGGTCTTGAGATTGAAAAATTGATTCTTGACGAACTCGTTGGTTGATTTTTGAGCAGTGACGAATTCTCTCATCATTTTTTCAAAATCTATTTCTTCAGGTTTCTTGTCGGAATTTTGTGAGGTTTGGTTCTCTACTTTTGGTTGGGATTCATGGTTGTTATCCCTTTGTCGGCGATCTTGCCAACTAGCAGAGTTTCGTCCGTAATAATTTCCACGATATCCTCCTCCTCGGTATCCTCCTTGGATGTAATTAGCTTCTCCTTCTTTTGGTTGATCCATAGGTTGATCATCGCATTCTGATGATGGGTGGTTACCTCCACAGTTGTTACAACCATCTCGCATTTCTTTCATCTCTCCTCTAAGATCTTTGTATTGCGAATCGATTTTGGAAACCAAGGTTTCCATTTTCTCCATGAGTTTAGATGAATCAGAACTTTCGGCAAAGGCAACGGTTTTTCTTAAGGGTTTTGTCTTGGCATCTTTTGACCAGTCGAGTTTGAGAAGAACTTGGTCTTCAAGCAATTGGTATGCCTGATTAGGAGTCTTATAAAGAAATATTCCTCCAGCATCAAGAATTCCTTGAGATGTTTCATCGAGTCCATGGTAAAAGATTTGGATAATGGTTCCTCGTCCTAAACCATGTCCATGACAGCTTCGAAGTAAATCCTTCATACGAAGCCAAGCTTCGACGAGTGATTCGTTAGGGTTTTGTGTGAAAGCACGAATTTCTCCCATGAGTCGATCAAACATTGCAGGTGGAAAGAATCGGCTTACAAAAGCTTGCCTCATCTCCTCCCAAGTAGTGATGATTCCTGGTGTTAATTCGTTATACCACACTTTTGCATCTCCAGCAAGTGATGACGGAAAAAGTTTGAGTTTAATGGCATCTACATTTGTATCACCGTATCGGAACATGCCACAAATTTCAATGAATTCGGCAACGTGTTTGTGAGGATCGGCCCTCGAACGGCCATCGAATTGACGGTCTTTGATCATAGAAAGATGGTGACCTTTCACGGTGAAATTGTCACCTAAGTTGACAGCAACAATAGCAGCTCCAGGAGTGGGTGCTACGGCTCGGTTTGCTTCCCACATGGGTCTATCGTCAGCCATGGGAAAAGGTTGATCAGTGAATGGGTTATAAACGACTTTGGCTTCAAAAAGGTTATCAAAAGTTGGGTTTGGTACTCTTGGTACACGATTGGCTAATGGAACAAAGGGTGTTCTTCTTCTTCTTCTAGATCTTGTTCGAATCAAACTTTCGGGATCGAAAAGTGGTGGAATTGGTTCTACTCCAGTTGATCGAGTGTTCATACAATTCCCCAACGAATCGAGGCAATGTCTAAACAAACGAACAAAGAATGAAAACAATTTGAAAAGATCAGAATCGTCCAACCGATCGGATAGAACAGTCTACCGATCGGATAGATCTCTCGGTAAATTTGATTTGAAGGATCCGATCGGATGGAAGTGTCCGCCGATCGGATGGTTCTCTCGGTAAATGAAAATTTTGGAAAACCGATCGGATGGATGAACAACCGATCGGATGGGCAGCTCGGTAAAACCTTTTTTTTTTTTACGAAAACTAACTATATGAGAATTGGACTAAAACTTACAGAAACACGATCAAAATCCCCGGCAGCGGCGCCAAAAACTTGATGTGCCCGGTTCGGTGCAAGTTTTAAATTTATAAGGGGTGAATTACCGAATCTAATGACAACACATACGAGCAAGTATACTCGTCCGTTGTAGCAAGATTTTGATGGTAAGTCGGGATCGTTCGCAGGGATTTGTGTAGTGAATCGAATTGTAAGTTAAAAGCAACTATCTCAAATAAGTAGTAATGATATAATGAAAATTCAAATGATTAAAAACTACACTTGCTTAGACTAGTGTACTACAATTGACTAATTTGATTGTGATAACTTTGGATAACATGTTGGTTGTGATAATTAGTTTTGACACTAATCTATTGTTTCTACAAATTAAACCTTCGTCAAGATTTTGGTTTATAAAAACAAGCATTACGTTTAACCAATCAATTCAAGATCAATTCAAGGTTCATGAGTTGGTGTTCCTCAAACACAAAAACGATCTTTTGTCTAATCAAACAAGCTTAGGAAATGGTCAATACAAAAGGTAACCAATTATAGACAAAAGGTCACAATTGAAAGCAAACAATTAATCTCTCGACCTTTAAAGTGGTTTACAATCAATCCGTTTTGATAGACAAAAGCATTTTCATTACAATCACAATTAAGTTCCTTTGTTTAATCAAGAATAGTGGAAGACAACAATCATTCATAGACAAATGATTATAACTAGTGGAATAACAATAGTTCTTTCGACCCTTAAGATTACTAGCACTAGTTAAACTTGATTATCCAAATGTCACTATGAAACTTTATCACAATTGGTTCTTAGAATCGACTTGAAATTGAATTAAAACATGTTATCACAATCATATGCCAATCAATGAATAATACACATCATCTAAGCAAGTGCACAAAGGCACTAGCCACTCATAGCAAACATAAATGTAAACTTAATACTTTGAACATTAGAAACCATGATTGAAAGTCTTACAATGATTTGGAAATAAGATTACAAGTGAAAGACAATGATTCCACAAGCAATGAAAATGGTATAATCGACTTTCTCCCTTCTCCCGGACTTATGGACGAATTTTCTGAGTATTTTCTATGAATGGTTCTCTCTCTAACAAGCAAGCACTCTCCTAGCACACCTCTATCTCTCTAGATTGATTGGTATTATAAATACTCAACAAATGGTTCAATAAATTGCTCTAACCAAGGGTCTAAGTGCATAAATGCTTCTCTTGCTCTCCAAGTAGTATTGAATGGTTAGAATACTAAAAAGAAGGACCTAGAACCGGATTTATAAGGTCACAATCCTTAATAAAGAAGTTATGGGTCAACAGCGACTTCCAACCGATCGGATAGAATGGTCTACCGATCGGTTGGTCTTCTCGGTAAATCCAAATTCACTCCATCCGAATCGGTTGCGGGCGGCGACCGATCGGATGGTTATGGCTGATGGACCTTTTTCTTTGACTTTTGCGTATGACTTGTTTCTCGGTCGTAGCTCTTGATTCTTTGATCTTTCCCTTCATCCTTAAGCTTATTAACTCGACTACTCGGACTTTAACTCATTGAAGTACCTTGCGGAGCAGAACTTGACACAAGATTCACATGCAATCTCAAATACTTCCTTTTTCCTCATTTTTGCATCTTTTCCATCCATTTTCCTGTCTTTGGCTACAAATGCTTTGCAAACACACTTTGGTACGATTTAGTAACAAAATCATATAAATATAACCACAAAACATATATAAAACTACCAATAACGCTATCAAAAACATGTTAGATTTAGGCGTTATCAATATTGCTAGTGCTCCTCCACACCGCTGGTCAAGCCGGGTGGTGGTATCCGTCCTATTGCTGTGGGGACCGTTTGGAGGCGTTTAGTTTCCAAGGTTAGTGCTGCTATGATTGGCCATTCTTTGGACGGTTATTTAAATGATCTACAGTTTGGAGTTGGGGTATCTGGAGGAGGAGAGGCTATTCTTCATGCCATGAATCGGTTGATTGAAGACCATGGAGATGATGTGGGTCTTTCGATGTTGTTGGTGGATTTCAAAAACGCCTTCAACTTGGTGGATCGTGAGGTTATGCTACATGAGGTTCGCCTTCGTTGTCCTGCTATTTCACGTTGGGTGGAATTTTGTTACTCTAGCCCAGCTAGATTATATTATGGGGAACACACTTTATGGTCACATCAAGGTGTACAACAAGGTGATCCACTTGGACCTTTGCTTTTTTCTTTAGTGTTACATCCTTTGGTAAGTAAGATTAGAGACTCCTTTAGCCTTTCCCTTCAAGCTTGATACCTGGATGATGACACTATTATTGGAGATACTTTGTTTATGGGGAAGGCTTTAGAGCTTATCATGGTGGATGGACCTCGTTGTGGTTTGCACCTCAATGTTGATAAAACTGAGGTTTTTTGGCCTAAGGAAGATCCCAAAAGCAGGCTTGTGGGTGTTTTCCCACCTAATATTGCCCGACCTTTGCACGGTGTTAAATTACTGGGTGGGCCCGCTAGTGTGGACTTTGATTTTAGTAGTGAGCTTGTTATGAAAAGAGTTGCCAAAACCATTGAGCTTATGGGTGCTGTTGCTAAGATTAATAACCCTCAGTGTGAGTTATTGCTCCTTCGTGCTTGTGCTGGTATTTCCAAATTATATTTTGCTATGCGCACTTGCTCTCCCCGGGTCTTTGAGCGTGCTCAGATTTCTTTTGATGTGGCTCTTCGTTCTACTCTAGAGCGTATTGTCACTGCTTCTGGACCTGGTTTTGGCGATTGGCAATGGAGGCTTGCTACATTACCCTTTGCGTTCGGGGGGCTTGGTTTTTACTCTGCAGGTGACATCTTGAACTATGCATTTCTTGCGTCTAGACTTCAATCTGCTTGCTTGCAGACTAAGTTGCTTCGACATTCTAGTATCATAACTTCTTGGCCTTCTTTTGATGATGCCTTATGTGCTTTTAATGCAAAAATGGAGATTGACCTTTTGAGTAATCCATGTGAGATCGCTGCCTCCAAACTCATGAAGAAACTGGCAGATATATATTTCACACGTGTTACCCAAACGGCCGAATCTACATTTTCTTTATCTACTCGACAGATGGCGTTATGGAAATCGCAAATGGAGGATTACACTTCGGACTGGCTTAGGGTAGTTCCGATATCTGGGTTGGGACAGACTATGAATGCTAGAATCTATCGGTGCGTGTTATGTTATCGGCTCGGTGTTCCCCTATTCTCTGTTTAGATACCGTGCTCAGCTTGTTCCAGGGTCTTTACTGGGGATATTTATGGGGACCATGCTGTATCTTGTGCTGGTATTATTGGTATTAAACATCGACATAACGTGGTACGTGATGTTCTAGTTGACATATGTTCTCGGTCGGGGGTTTCGGCTCGTAAAGAGGTTGATATTGGGCTTTGTGGTGAAAGGGACAAATCTTTACGTCCAGCTGATATGTTGCTCTACTCGTGGGACGGAGGACTTGATGTATGTGTTGATTTGACTGGATCATCGCCCTTGACGCAAACTGGTATGGTTGATTTTGTGCCGGGTCGTGTGGTGATTGAGGCTGCACAACGTAAACGCGTCAAGTATGAGGCTAAGTGCGCAAATATTGGATATGGGTTCCTCCCCTTCTCTTTCTCTTCTTTTGGGGAACTTGAGAAGGATGCAGTGACCTTACTGAAGCGAATTCGAAAGTTCTCGATGAATCAAGACATTGGAGCACGTGTTGTTGCTCATATTTTTAGTAGGATTAGCTTTTCTATAGCTAGAGGAGTGGGGGCCCAGTTAGTATCTCGGCTCCCTACTAACTTCTTGTAAATCCTATGAGTTTCTAATAAAGTGATGTTTATTAAAATAATAATAATAATAAAATAATAATAATAATAATAATAATAATAATAATAATAATAATAATAATAATAATAATAATAATAATAATAATAATAATAATAATAATAATAATAATAATTGTGGAAAACTAGAAGGGGGGTTGAATAGTTTTACCGTTTAAAATTAATTTAAACTGTTTTGTAACTTATGTGAATTCAATGAAACTGTGCCCACAAAAATAATCAAACAATATATCTAAGAAGTAAAAGAGAGAAATGATCAAACCACATAACACGGATGTTTATAGTGGTTCGGCTACAAGGACTCTTTTCCTTGCCCTACTCCACTTCCCCGAGCCTTTAACTCGAGAGTTATCCTTCACTAAGAAACAAACTCCCTTCTAGGTGGAGAAAACCTTTACACGTCGCTTACTTCCTTTTCCGGTACTAAGCTAAACACCGGGTTCTATTTCAAGGTAGAACCAACCTAACGTCGCCTATACAATTACCGACACTAAGCTAGATGTCGAGTTCTTTACAAGGGTACAACCACTCCCGTTTGGTTCTTTCACAAGGGTACAACCACTCCCTACACTCTTTGTGTTTTGAGGACTAAAACACTAACCACACTCACTGAGATAAATGATACAAATAATGATGTGTGAACTACAACTATATCACACAGTAACTATGCTAAAGGTTTTACACTTCTGTGTTGAACCTTGATGCTTAATCTCCTTTGCTACAAAAGGAAAGATCAATGAAATAAATGAATGATAAATGTTAGATGATATGTAAATGAATGAGTATGAATGTTAGGCTCTATGAGTGATGGTGTGTCCAAATGATCAGCTTGCTATTTATAGGCAAGCTGGTGAACAGCCGGCGGATCCCATAAAAGGGATCCGTCCTTTATATCGATTGGTTCCGCCAACTTGACAGCAAAATGACAGCTAAGAGTTTTTGGAAATCTTTCCAAATCCAGCTGTATCCTCCACACCTTTGTCATGTCATATCAAAATCTTCCAAAGTCAACTATCTTGCTTGAAGATCTAGCCAAGATATTATGTATGATGCATGCCATGATGTCATTGTATCATTTTAAAAATAAAGTTTCCTTTTAAGGAAATAAACTAGTAGATGTGTAAAATGTAATTCTAAGTAAACTTGTAAAATGTAAAATGTGTTTTAAAGAGACTTTAGCTAGCATTTATAATTTGCTAAAGGATATACTTTGTAATTGTCATTAACAAAACTAAGTAAAGATCGTAAAATATAAATAACGTTTTTAGGACGATATTTGTATTAACAATCTCCCCCTTTTTGTTGATGACAAAACATAAAGTATATTTTTGAGCAAAAGAATAAATATAGCGTGAGTTCTTTAAAATATAGATTAAGTTTGTTTTATTTGAGTTTAAAAACTCTTTTTATGCAAAAGTGTATGTATTGTGATGATTCACAGTTATGCAAACTTAATCCTTTCTCCCCCTTTTTGTCGAAACAAAAAGAAGAGTTGCGTAGCGGAATGCGATTTTGAGAAATTTAAGAGCTCCCCCTTGTTTGATACTCCCCCTAAATGGAGTAACAAGGTAATGATGCATGATCCTACAAGACAAATGGTTAGAAAAATGAAATGCTCCCCCTCGATGTATACTCCCCATTACAAGAGTCCCAACGTATACATTAGAAGGGTATGAGATGCTGCAAAAGAAATGTTAGTTGTGAATAGCCTCAATGGAGAAGCATAATGCATATGATATGGTCATTCAAATAAGAATGATAATCTAGTTGACTTTAAAAAGTCAAAAGGTAGTGTCTGATCAAAATTTTGTACCTAAAGTACAAGTGATCAAACTAGAATATAGATTCCAAATAGCTATATAATGATGTTAGTTACCTAACTAATGATAATATGCTTTATGTTGATCTCTCATAAGCATAAAAACATCACATTCATTCATTGAAAATTATGTGACAAAAGTCACAAACATAATATGATGTTACATGAAAATGAAAAATACATCCTAAAAAATAAGAAGTCCCACAACAACATTTAAAAGGTCCTATATAATGAGACTAAAATTCTCCTATTGAGGAGGATGAGAGATAGCGTTTAGACGCTCAAGAATGTGGTTCAAAATGAACCTCATTTCATTTTGGAGCTCGTGCACCAAAATGTTTGTCCTTTGAGCTATGTGAGCGGTTCTTTCACACATGTTGCAATCATGGCGAGCAAAACCGGGCGGAAGAGTAGACTCATTTGGTTGTGGTGGTGGTGGTGATTGGTTGTTGGGTGGTGGTGATTGTGCTTGTTCATTGGTTGGTGGTGGTGTTTGGAGGGAGTTCATGAGGATGTTTTGGAGGTCCATGGCTTCATTGAGGCGGTGATCTACCATACCCGAGAGAGTGTAGAGACGGTTGAGCTCTTCACTTATCTCCTCTTGGGTTTGAGGCAAATTGATCCACATTGCCTCATCTATGGCAATGAGAGTTGATGTGGGTGAGAGAGGTGGTATTTGAGGTTGAGATGATGGTGTATCATGGTATAAAGGACCATGGATATCCGGGAAAATCGGATGAAAAAGCATAGGCTCTTGACCTTCAAAGGTCATGGGTGTAGGATTGGTTGATCTTGGTGGGAGATCCTCCAAGTCATCAAGGTATGGATGAGGTGATGTAGGTGGAGTTCTAAATAGCTCCATAGGTTGGAGTTTGGGTGAGTTTGGTTGTGATTGAGATTTGACAGTCTGTGATGGAGCGGGTGGTGGTGTGGTTGCTATTGGAGTTATGGATGGAGGTGGAGTTTGTATGACAACATTAGATGGTGTAGGTGTGGATAAAGTAAGGAAATTTTCACTTGCTATAGGAGATGAGATATTAAGAGGAGATGATTCCTCTGATGATGAGTTAGCAAGATTTATGAAGCAACAGGGCTTAACACTAATGCGGGCAGTGTGTTTTGGAGGTCTAGAGGTGGAGGAGTTGGTTGATTTGGTCATGGTGAGCTAAGAGAACTAAGATGTACAGGTTATGTGTTGTGAAGAAGGTGAATGAGTGAGTTTTGCTCTAAGTTATGATCTTAATATATAGGCAGATAGTTTATAGAAACTAGTGTTTGGATTTGATGTAAATCCAATAGAGAATGTTGGTTCCTAATGATTTGGAACAAAAATTTGTGCAAATCACATCACATAAGTCAATCCATAGAACTTATGTTGAGTAATATGATGAAGATATGCAGTAAATGCAAAGGGATAGTGGAAAATCCTGTGATGTGATGTACCCACGGATTTGAAGGATCCCTAAAAAGGGTTCCTTGTTTGTATAGAAAAGATAACTCACTCCTTAAATTTAAAAATTCAAATTTTGGTGGGAAATGTTGTTCTTAGGTTTCTAAGGGTTTCTAAATCATTCTAAGATGTATAATGATCAGTGAACCTATTCTAAAGTATACTAGAAACTAAAATCTAAGAATCGGGATGAGTCAAAAAGTTTTAAGAAGTTTACTGTTATACCTGCGGATCCAATCGACAAGGCGTGCGGATCCAAATTTTTGGATCCGCCTGATCCGCAGGTTGAAGATTGGCGGAGCCAACGCTAACACATGGTGGATCCAAAATGAGGGATCCGTCAGATCCGTTGTTAAGCTTGTAGGAAAAATGTTAGTGTCTGATAGAGAAAATTGTTAAAAGAAAAATGAGAGGCCAAATCTATCATTAAAGTAAGATAGCACTACAAATATTTGATCACCTACAAATATTGAAATGTAACTTTTATTCATTGAAAATTTGTTTGTGACAAATGTCTCAAACTTGAAGTTACATTTAGAAGTCCCTAAAAATTGCAGAAATCCTAGAATAATTCTTTAAAGTACACTAGAATAATTCTAACAGCTTCTATGAAGAGGGATTTATTGGTGTTGATGGAGATATGATGGAAGCTAGCCACATAGTTTCTAAATCCTTAGTGTCACAAAAGTTAGAGTTATGTTCTTCATTTTCTTGAGTGTTTGTTTGATTTACCCACATTGAATCATCAATGTGTTGAAGTGGGATAAGTAGATCGTGTGGTTGAAGGTTGGATGAATTTAGTGGTGATGATGATTTTCTTTCTTCAGATGGTAAAGGTGATGGTGAGGAAGCTATTGGTGTAGTTACAGGTGGTGGTGTGCTATATGTGGGTGATGATGTTGTACCTAGTGGAATTATGATTGGTGATGGTGATTTTGTAGATGAAGACATGTTGACTATAGGAGTTATGATAGAAGTTGTAGTGGCAGTAGTGGATATGATTGGTGAGCTTACGTTTGAAACTGGATTAACAAGCCAGTAAGGTCTAACACTAATTCTAGCGGTTTGTCTGTATGGTCTAGACATATGAGATTTGTTTGATTTGTGCATTGTGAGAGGTTTACAGGTAAAGAAGATGAAGATTTAGTGTGTTATGATCATCTTAAGGTTCTAATTTATACTTCCCATTTTTATAGAAGTTGGTGTTTGGATTAATGATGTGTAAATATCAAAGAATTGGAACAAGATAAAGTAGTTTGTCCTATTGAAAAAGTCAATCCATAGAAATGAAGTTGACATGAAGATATGCAGAAAGATGACTCAAAAGGGAGAAAGATTGATTGATTCACGGTTTTCGAGAAGGTAATGAAAGAGTCTGTGAGTTATGAGCAAGACAAAATATTCAAATTTTGATGGGAGGTGGATTTTCCTAATTCTCTAAGATGTCTAAATATAATCTAAAAAAGCTAAACTATTGTGAAAAAGATTACTGTGTATTCCTGCGGATCCAATTGACAAAGCATGCGGATCCAAAACTTTTGGATCCGTCTGATCCGCAGGTTTAAGATGGGCGGAGCCAATGTTAACACTAGGCGGATCCAAACTGAGGGATCCGCCAGTTCCGCCGAGAGAGAAGAAAAAAAAATCTAAAAGGAACAGAGAGCAATGCAAATTTCGTGTTATTCGATAACAACCCGAAAATTCTTCTGGAACATATCTATTGTCTAGTATGTAAAGCAAAGCTACCAAATATGTAGATTCTAGCACACGTTATAAGTAAAATAGATCATCACACTTCATCGCAAAGGAAGTTTAAGCCAAACAGTGGCTTAAATTCGGAAAATTGATAACAATGTATGTTATCATTAGTTCAAGTTGAGTTAATACCACAAAAGAGTTAAGTACTATTATAAGGTCTTAGTAAGCACATAAATTTAACAATACATAGTCTAATAACGTATTATACCAAACACTCTCACTTATCTTTCAATAATTTAAGTATTTTCTTCTGATCCTTGCGGAATTTCATCATCCATCGTCCAACATTCTTTAAAATTCCCTTTGCTTGTCGATGTTCCGCAGATTCATCATCAAGGGAAGGAAGTTGACTCAAGTAGTCAATTGGAGGAAGCTTAGAGTTAGGTAAACCATCTTCATCACTAGCTGATGATGATGATGATGAAGATGAGGATGAGGTGTGAGCCCGTTTCCCTTTTCCTACTGCCACTCTATAGTCACTAAGCGGAACGAAGGTGTGTTTGATTTCGATGTAGTCTGGAACAAAGCCGAATGAGTCTAGAGGAATAGGAATGGAAGCTCTAAACAAACGTGTAAGAAGCATTCCATATGGCATTGAGGTTTTTCCTAAGACACGTATATCGACCATTCTTTTGGCGATATAGTAGGCTAGATTGAACTTTTGATGGGTAGACACACAATAGAGCATGTAGCATAAACTTGCATTCACATGATCTTTGTTTCCAATGGTGCTAATGACATTAGCTCTAAGAATCTCTTCAAGTTTCTTAAATTCGGGTTTAAGTTCATTTAGTTCCATAGCGAATGGATCACGACTAACATCCTTTCCTCGGAGTTTCTTAGTTTGGTTGCTTCTAGGCTTGAAAAGATGATCACGGATTGTTTCTTTAGGAGTTAGAGGAGTATCATATGGGTGTTCACGACCTAGGTTTGAATCAAGAATGGTTAAAGGCCATTTGTCTGAGTAGAAACAAGTTCCTTCTCTAGGAATGCCTAATACTTCTCCGAAATGATCTAATGGGAAATTGTAAGGATTTTGATTTATTTTGAAATGGATGCTAAAAGATCCAAGGTCATCAGTGATGAGTTTCACGGAAGCATAAAACTCGAGAATGAATCTAGGGATGATTGGCTCGTCTATGTCTAGGAGTGCATCAAATTGAATGACAGTCATTTGTTCACGGATGTTTGTTTCTTCTAAGAATGATGAATCTACAGTTCTGCCTTCATGAACGTACCGACTTTCTAAGGCTTTAAAAATTTTGACTTGAGATTCTGAGAGTCCCTTTGTTTGATGATGTTTGGGTAGGTAGTTGGTGGTCTTTTTGTGATCATAGTTAGTAGCGGGAGGCATGGTTTTCCTAGACATATAATTAAAGTTAGAATCACATAATATAAACATATGTGTCTGAATGAGAATAATGTGGAGTATGATTATCTCGACTCTTTTGAAGCAAAGATTTTTGTAGTAAAATATGAGATAATCCAAACACTCCTGATCCGAAAATATATGTGGATTATAACGTTTTTGATTTTGTGATGAACAATGATTGAAAGGAGTTTTTCCTAGTTGTGAAAAAGTAATCTCAATGGAGTATTTGATGATTATTGTAGTGTCTAATTGAAAACATGATTTTTGAAGTGCCTCATTATTTTTTATAATCCCTAATTTAATTTAGTGCAACCTATATGAATTCTAGACACAAATAAGAGATTGAGATGGATTAGGGTACTTACAATGATTGATTAGGAATGAGTTAATTGTGGCGAATGAAATATTTGAGCTTTGGGATGATAAGGGTCGTCAACAAATTGGTTTTAGTGTGGTTAGTGAGTGAAATGAACAGTAGAAGGTGTCTGTTTATTGAGAATTAGTCTCAGCAAAGCACGGATCTGGCGGATCCCAAACAAGGGTTCCGCCCTTGTTATCGATTGGATCCGCAGGATCAGAATATATGTTTGTTTATTTCCGTTTTTGTTTGGACTAGGATTTGAACAATTGTTTTAACTACTTTCTAGGTTTCAATAAACCATAGATAGAAGTAGGATTCTTTCTTGAGGTATTAGTGAGAGGATTATCAATGTTATCTTTTTGAGAAACTTTCTCAATTCGAGATGTTTTATCATCTAAACATTGTTTAATACGGAAATGATGATGGAGAGCTAAACTTTTGCTGGGATGAACAGTTGCAATGATGTTGCAACAGAGAAAAAGGTTATGGAGGTCAACAATATTGACCACGAGAATTTTCTCCACACTTTGCCTTAAAGTAGCAAGGACCGTTTGTTTCTTAGTAAATCATGATGTGATACAATGTCTCACATTAGTACACATATTATTTGAACTATTCCTATATCTCCAATTCCCGGGAAGATTATGATTTCTACACCTGTTCCTTTGGGATGTCTCTTAAGTTCCTAAATGTTTGTTGGTTTTGAGTTGGAATCATCTTGAGAGTGTAGACGTATATAATATTTGGTGTACTAGTGATGAGTGTCTAAATACTCATCATTTTATTCCCATTTAAACTACAAAAACATTTAAAAACACTCAGAAATGCTTCAAAATGCAGAAAAATATCATAAAATGTGTTTTTATATGATTCAGGAACAAAAAGATTGAAAACAGGTGAAAAACGAGCTAAGTTTACATAATTGGCAATTTCAGTCCCTGAAGTTTCAAAAATGGCAAAACAAGTCCCCCGGTTTTAAAAAAATGGAAAATTATCTTTTATGGTCCTTGTACTATTGAAACTTGGCATGATTGGTCCTTGGAGATAAATTTCGGATTTTGCTAGAATGGTCCCTGGAATTTCAGAATGTTACAACTATGGTCCCTAAACTTAAAACCAATGCCATAAATAATCCTAACCCTTTCTACCCTTAACCCAAAAATAAATAAAACCCAAAAACCCAACACCCATTATCCTAAACTGCTAACCCAAGCCCAATAAAAACCTAACCCGATCCAACCCACTAACTGGTATTTAAATACCAGTTTGACCCACGGTCAAACTCTTCTCCCTCACTCACTCAAACCGCCAAAACTAAAACCATACCACCCAAGCCCATAGTTTTCTCTGCTCTATCACCTCAACCCCCCACCTCATCACCCCAGCTGTCTAACCACTCCCTTCCACCTCCACATCCTCCCAAATTTCTTTAATTACCAAAAACCTGCTCGAAACCACTTGTGAGACTTTTGGCGCCAATTTTCATTTGAACAGCTGAGATTGATTTGAAGCCATCCAAGGGTGTAGGATTACTCAGAGATGTCGACAAGGAGTTTCCCAGCAAGTTTTAGTATATATAGGGCTTTGTAATAGATTAGAAAGTAGTAGTTAATTTTTATTAAATCGTTTTTACTTATTTGTCTTTCCTTATTTGTAATTTCAATTCCAGTACTCAATATAAGTTATTTACAGCCTTTTTATCATTAATCTTTAAAGAATTTCATCAGTTTATGTTAATTTCAAGTTTTTAATGTTCTGAGGTTACTGAGAATTCCAATTAAGCTAATTACTATTAAAACAAGCTTATTTCCTGCTTCTCTAAGCTTACATAAGCTTTATATAGCTTTTGATAAGCTTATGATAGATTAATTCAGCCTTACTCAAGTCAAATGGAAAAAGTCAACTGAAGTCAAAGAAGCAACAAAATAAGCCATTCTGGGGTATAAGCTATTCAGGAAGGCTTAAATAGGGTTTCTAGCTTGTTTTTGACAAGCTAGGAAAGTTCTGGTCCTAGGTTCATTGGTCTATCATCCATAACAGTTGTGAGAATTTCTCTAGTTTTGCATTACTTTCCATATTACTGTGCAACTGCTTATTTTTTAGCTTATTGTCATTAATTTATGCTTATTATTAGTTTCTAATTACATTTCATCATTTATATCAGTTTTAATTAGCCTTGTTTTTATTTTTCTTAATAATCACTTAAAAGAGCAAAATTAGCCAAATATAGCTTAGCTTGTTAAACTGCTTATTTCTGTTTTAAAAGTTTCTTATTAGAGTTTAATTAAGATAGTGAATCATTAAAATCAGATCTTTTAGTTTAAAATATTGTTTTTCACTTGCAAAACCAAGACAGTCCACTCATAAAGGGGTGTTTGGTTTAACTCAGTCAACTAGTCAAACAAGGTTTTACTGTACATTGACCTTAGTTCCAACTTTGTTCCAGCTTATTTTGGTCAATATAAGCCTTTTCTGAGTTCTTATAGTCAATATAGATAGATTTAGCTCTTTTTTATTGCCTATGTCAATTTTAGCTTCTAATATGTCCATATAAGCCATAAGCAGCTATAAGCTCTTTTGACCCTTGTTCTTGGCTTTTCTGAGTCCCTTGTGATCCATTTAAAGTAAACAAAAGAGTTGGATTGGAGCCTTTGGTGTTGTGCACTTCTGCACAACTTCTGCACAGCAGACTCAGTGTATACTGAGTTGCTGAAGCTGCTGAACTCAACTCAATTGTGGCTTATCTAGATAAGCTGAAGCCTTGCTTTTTGGTTTTTTGAATAGCTCATAGTACAAGCAATCTTTTGCCCCCATAAAAGTTCTCACTTATCAGCTTATTGATTGCTTAATCTGCCCTGCAATTTGGCCATTTTCCTGAGTTTCTGTATAAATTTTGCAACTGCTTAAGTGCTCATTTGCTTAATCTGTGGGATAAGCTCTTTTATTTAAGTTGTTTTGTGCTTATATAAGTTGGTTAAACTTGTCCTGAGCCTTTGGTAAAGTTTTGAGCTTATTAGCTTATTTTTAGCTTATTTGCCCAACTGCTTATCTACCCAACTGCTTATTAGGGTTTAGTGAACTTTTGATTTTAATTTTATTATATTAAGAATATTAATTTAGACTTATCCTGAATTTTTCAGATTTTTCCTAAGTCATTTGATATTTTTAATCTTTTT
Organism: Artemisia tridentata subsp. tridentata; assembly: GCA_021014915.2. NCBI lineage: Eukaryota > Viridiplantae > Streptophyta > Magnoliopsida > Asterales > Asteraceae > Artemisia > Artemisia tridentata. The sequence goes on along the minus strand of CP139501.1, from coordinate 264,567,037 downwards.
AATTAGTTTATAATAGTAATTAAATCATAATAAATAGAATAATAATCAGAAAAATATAATTTTAATTTTCAAAATTTTCTTTTATTAAGTAGAATCTAGGAAAAATATAATAATCTTTTTAGACCTTAAGAAAAATAGAATAGAAAATAAGTGATAGCTTCTATTTAATAGATTTTATCTTTTTGAATTTTTAATTAAGCACTTTTCATTTTTATAATTTTCTTAGCTTCTTTTTACTTCATAATATTTATAGAAAAAGTTTTAGATTTTTCTTTGTTCATTTAGTATTTATTATAAATTAAAATAGTTTAAAAAGTAATTAAATAATAAATAATTAATAATAATTAAATAAAAAGTGTAAAAATATATAATTTTAGTTTTAAAATAAGTTTTAAGTAATTTTACACTTTTAGGTTTTAATTTTATAGAATTCACTTTTTCGTCCCATTTTAGATTTCCCGTTACGCGTTTTTAGTTTATTAATTCGCGTTTAATTTTTTTGTGTATATTTGTTTTTAATTTGTTAATTAGATATAAAAAAGCAAAATCCAAAATATCTAATCATCTGTCACTCTAATCCTAACTTTCCACAGTTTGCCCATTCATACCTCGTTGGGAAACGATCCGGGTAAACACTTACCTGGTTTCACACTACACACGAACGTGAGTTTTTGCAAGTATCCTTTTTCACAAAGGGGTGATTTGTCTTTATTCACGCGTATCCATCTGCATAATATTTATATATACACTTTAGCACGGATCAACTAGCTATGGGATAGAGTATTCTACCTAATGCATCTCTATGTTTAGGGTCATCTTATGAATTTACTATCTTTATCCATGATGAGTCTGGTTTAGGAAAACGTGAGTGTTTTTCAAATGGTTTCCAGTCATATCTGTGATATATTCAAATTGGTTGAAAATATCCTTTTTCCTAATTGTTAAGCTTTTTTGAAGATCTTTAGATGAAGTTTTATCTACTTTATTTCAAGATTTGTTATGCATGATTTTGAGAAGTCATGCCATATCTTGACAAGATGATTTGAAGACGATGTCATCCTAACAGTACATGATCCTACTTAGTAATGAGTGTTCTCTACTAGGTTAGTTGTGTACTTGATCATTCCAAACTTTTGATGCTTGCTTAAGTTTGTGATCACGGCAATGCCAAGAGAATATGCTATATACTTATCCTATTTTATCTAAGTATTGATGCTATATTGTTGAGATATAATCCAAGTTAAAACAAAACTTGTCTTTAGGATTTTTAATCTAATTCTATGTCATAAAGATTTAAGAACCTTTTCCTACTCATCATGCTAATTTTCAAATACTATATTAAAGATGTGGTACTAATAACTTATGTTAAGTGAGTATGAAAACTGAATTATCTATGATAGCAATTTTCATGAGGAGTTATGAGGAATCGTACCTTTTTCCAATGATTGTTTCTAAGAATGCTATTGAACAAAATACAACCTCTGTTGGACACATTGTGGATCTAATCCTTTCTTTCAAGCATACCTAATGAAAGCTCAAGTATTTGGTCCCCAATATCTCATGGGTCCATTTGGGTTAATCAAAAAATATTACCAAGGTTCACTAATATCTTGGAGGTAGTCAAATGGGATTTCTTTATATAATGAAGTGTCAACTGTCGTTTTAACTTCATTCTTATCTTTTCTTCTAATTGAATTAGTGTTAGGCTCTCTAGATATCTTAACAGGTTCAATACTACTTAAGTTTTGACTTTTCTGTACTGTACCTACGGATCCTTTGCTTATACCGTGCGGATCCAAAGTTTTGGATCCGTGGGTCACTGACTCAGTTTCGATATCTGGGTTGGGACAGACTATGAATGCTAGGACCTATCGGTGCGTGTTATGTTATCGGCTCGGTGTTCCCCTATTCTCTGTTCAGATACCGTGCTCAGCTTGTTCCAGGGTCTTTACTGGGGATATTTATGGGGACCATTCTGTATCTTGTGCTGGTATTATTGGTATTAAACATCGACATAACGTGGTACATGATGTTCTAGTTGACATATGTTCTCGGTCGGGGGTTTCGGCTCGTAAAGAGGTTGATATTGGGCTTTGTGATGAAAGGGACAAATTTTTACGTCCAGCTGATATGTTGCTCTACTTTTGGGACGGAGGACTTGATGTATGTGTTGATTTGATTGGATCATCGCCCTTGACGCAAACTGGTATGGTTGATTTTGTGCCGGGTCGTGTGGTGATTGAGGCTGCACAACGTAAACGCGTCAAGTATGAGGCTAAGTGCGCAAATATTGGATATGGGTTCCTCCCCTTCTCTTTCTCTTCTTTTGGGGAACTTGAAAAGGACGTTGTGTCTTTGCTGAAGCGTATTCGAAAGTTTTCGATGACTCAAGACATTGGAGCACGTGCCGCTGCTCATATTTTTAGTAGGATTAGCTTTTCTATAGCTAGAGGAGTGGAAGCCCAATTAGTATCTCGGCTCCCTACTAACTTCTTGTAAATCCTTTTTGTTTCTAATAAAGTGATGTTATAATAAAAAAAATAAAAAAAATATAATAAATAATAATAATAATAATAATAATAATAATAATAATAATAATAATAATAATAATAATAATAATAATAATAATAATAATAATAGCTAGAGGAGTGGGAGCCCAATTAGTATCTCGGCTCCCTACTAACTTCTTGTAAATCATATATGTTTCTAATAAAGTGATGTCTTTATAATAATAATAATAATAATAATAATAATAATAATAATAATAATAATAATAATAATAAAGCGGATCCGCAAGTTCTCGAATATTAGATATGGGTTCCTCCCTTTCTCTTTCTCTTCTTTTGGGAAACTTGAGAAGGATGCAGTGACCTTACTAAAGCGGTTCCGCAAGTTCTCGATGACCCAAGACATTGGAGCACGTGTTGCTGCTCATATCTTTAGTAGGATTTGCTTTTCTATAGCCTAGAGGAGTGGGAGCCCAGTTAGTATCTCGGCTTCTCACTAACTTCTTGTAAATCCTATGAGTTTCTAATAAAGTGATGTTTAAAAAATAATAATAATAATAATAATAATAATAATAATAATAATAATAATAATAATAATAATAATAATAATAATAATAATAATAATAATAATAATAAGAGCAAATGGCACAAAAAAAACTAAATTTAGGGTCCGTTTTCAAGCAGGGTACTCTTCTTTTTTTTCTTACATAAAAAGGCGCCCAACAAATTTTTTCAGCCGATTTAGATTTTTTACTAATTTTCATTAACCAACTTCGTTAGTAAATTACATGTTTGGTCATTGAATTTGTATAATCATTTCATGTTTGGTCCTTAAATTTTTTTTTCTAAAATATTTTTTTGGAAACCTTTTTTACCGAAAATATTTTTTTGGAAACCTTTTTTTACCGAAAATAATTTTTTTGAAAAATTCTTTTTTCAAAAAAAAAAAAATTTAAAATTTTTTATAACCTTTTTTTCGAATTTTTTTTTTTCGAAAAAGTATTTTCGAAAAATAAAATTTAGAAAAAAATTTTGGAAAAAAAAAGTTTTTGAAAAAAAACTTTTTTTCCGATTTTTTATTTTAAATTTTTTTTCAATTTTTTTTTCCAAATTTATTTTTAGAAAAAAATTTCGGAAAAAAGGTTATAGAAAAAAATTTTGAAAAAAAATATTTCGAAAAAAAATATTTTCAAAAAAAATATTAGAAAAAAAAATTTAAGGACCAAACATGAAATGATTATACCAATTGAAGGACCAAACATGTAATTTACTAACGAATTGGGATAACGAAAGTTAGTAAAACCCTAAATCGACTGAAAAAATTTGTTGAGCGCCTTTTTGTGCAAGAAAAAAAGAAGAGTACCCTGATTGGAAACGGACCCTAAGTTTAGTGTCTTTTTGTGCCATTTGCCCTAATAATAATAATAATAATAATAATCTGATTGATTGTTTAGCTAAAATGTGAATTACAATATAATTGAAAACTTTCTATTCATATTGCTATATAATCTAAATTAAAACATCGGATGTAATTGGGGGAATTTAATTCCCTTTGAAAGCAAATCAAACACTCTACGTAAAATAATCTGAATTATAATTTCAACCTTTCTGCCAATCAAAAAAGACTGGAATGTAATTCAGATTACAATCACATGAGATTACGGCGAACCAAACACCCCTTACAAATTTTAGGGCCGTGTTTTTTGTTTATAAAAAGCACTTTTAGTCCTCTTGTGCCAAAGTTTTGTTTGCTTAAGCGTTTAGGGATGAAAAGTCTAGCTGTCATCTTTTTCTAATAGACATAAGTTAAACCCTTTTGTTCGCCGATAAATTATAACTAACTTGTCACCAAACATAGCCGTTAATAGTACGAGTAGTATTTTAGCAATTAACCAACGTCTACTAGCGCAAGATTAATATGTTACATCACTGGTGAATTTCATAGTGAATGTGTGCAAAACATAGCGATGACCTATGTTGTATCAAACTCAAGAGCGCACATGTTCATCACAACATGTTATGAATTGTCTTTTTTGAGTATTTACATCTTTGTGTAGAGTGGCTTTTGCCATGAGTCACAAAATTAAAGGAAATAACATATAAGATGCTCCAATGTTGAAAAAAGCTAAGTAAAAAAGATCAATAGCAAATGTATGCTTGAGTAAAAAGTGCAAGATATCGGAGCATAACAAGTTTGTCAACCATGAACAACAGTTAATTACATTCCCATAACACAACTACACTAAGATAAAGATTGCAAGATATCTTGGCAAAACAGAGACACAATCCCAACCTCTAGACATAAAGTATTTATAAGAACCCAAATATAAACATATCAAGTATAGTTAGTCACAAAAAAACATTAAGCATACCATATGTTTCCATCTTATGACTTTTTTTGGTACAGTTTTTTCAAATATAAACATACCGGCCAAATAAGGATTTTTTGGTACGGTTTTTTCATGAAGCGTATCAAATTTATTTCTTGGTTATCTGACTACTGTGAATTCAAGTCACAGTAATCAGTTTTAATGTTTGGATAAACAAATTATACTTGTAATAATACTGCAACTAAAACTGACTATCTAAGCGTAAAACAAATTACAGATTTTCTTCTTTTTAAATATAATACAAGAAACCTTAATTTAGTGGGTGTCAGTACATATTCTTCCAATTGAACGAAAACCGAAACTTCTCAAATGGTTGTATCACTCGCATCTTCGGCTTACGAGATATAAAAGCAGCAGCTTTACCTGAACCAGTCTCGGCAACACCAATCGCATCGCGCTGTTGCAACCCACTAAAATACCGTTCCTTAATCGACTCAACTTCCTCTTCGGCTTCTCGCTTCTTCGCTTGCTTCTCCGTAATCCTATCTTTCTCCCTAACCTTATTCTTTTCTTCACGTACTCTATCCCTCCTATCACGACGTTGTTCACCAGGGGTCTGATTATATTGGATGGAAAGTTGCTTTTCAAGTCGTTTTAGTGCTATTTGTTGTCGTTCTGCTTTTGATCTGAATACAGGTTTTTTATTAGCATGTACTAATACAGTGTTGCTGACATCATCTATTGAACGCTTCATTGTTTAGGATTCGAAGACGATGAATAATAATAATAAGCCAGCATGCACGAATATGTCTTTATTTATAGGCTTGCTTGGCGGTTAATTTGATACCGTATTGACTACGTAATCGTATAGTAAGGCCTTGGGTTTGGCTTGGGCTTGACTTGGTGGATGATTGGATTTGGGCTAACCCTTCTTTACTCCTAGTCATAATTTATTCTTTTTGAACGTTACTACTGTTTTTTCACTCGCATATTCCGATCCTCACAAGAGTTCTATAGTTCAAATTTCGCTACATACACACATCTTGGTACCTCAATTCAGTATCTTGACTCCCGTTTGGCTGACTTAAACCAATTAAATTCACAGATATCGAGTAAAGTGTATAAATCCTAATTTGTTGATATACGTTGCGATTTGGTATGTGTGTTTTTAATTTCTATAGTTTATTTGATGAACCTTAATTTTGTGAACCATAATTAATTGATGTTGGTGCCAAATGTGTTTTAATACATTAATGCTGTTAACGACAGATGTACAAAATGCAATTCCTGGAAAGTTAGCTAGAAAGAATCAAAATAAATATAAATGCATACTTATTACACTTTCAATAAGCAATAATCATATAATCATATTCATTAAAAGGTTGAAGTAAATTACATAGTTTGCATCCAAAATGAATGACACTCGACTTATAATAAAAATATGATGAGTCAATAGATTCTAGTTTTTTAAAGATATCACAAAGAATTGTAGCCCCTGATGGTAAAGTTCCTTGCGGTCCGAACCCGGTGTTGGTGTTGTCACGTGTATCAGCCTGTACCAATTTGTTTTCCTTAAAGTTCAAGTGCTTTTGCCGGGCAGCAACTCCTCCTTCAGCCTGCACAAAATGAAAATGTGAACTTTTATATTCCATGACCTGTGTTAAACTTAAAGATTGACTGTAATGTTCCGAAAATAACGTATTCGTATCCGTCGTAAGCAAAATATTACCTTGTGTGATTGAACTTGTATATGGATCTTGCCTTGTCAAACAACGGCTGCTGCAAAATCCAGTACCTTTGGGCCTGGATTCATGCCTACAAAAGTTGTACGTAAAGGTGAGCACCATCACGCGACTATCAACTGTGAATGACTAACACAACACGCTACTTACCTATTCTTTGTGAATCCTCAAATCTGTCTCCCGTAATGATAACCTGTTTCTGATAGCGCACGACCTTCCTCTACATGCCAGTGTGCCTAAGCGACAGCTAGTTATTCACTCACTCCATATTAATTTTTAGTAGCTTCATCAATAAATCTGTAACACCCCCAAAATCGGGTCCAGCGAAAGCATACATGTCGCTGGGGTGCTACTAAATTGGATCACAACACAAAGTAAAGAGAACGGATTTACCTTATACATTTAGAAAAATTAGTTACATTATCATAGTAAACCAGTTTACAACATTTAATTTGATGCGGAAATAAGGCCCATATAAATAAACAATTGGTCCCAAATATATATCAGAGTAGCCTATGACTGTGCCCTTGCCAAGCGCCTCCAACAATAGATTGTGTTGTGGTAAAGATCTACACCTGAGAATACACGCTAAAAAGGGTCAGCATAAAGCTGGTGAGTTCATATGTTTAAGTAAACAAGTTATGCATGGACCACAAGATTTCAAAGACAATATGTTAAAACATGTTCATGAAAAAGATTACTGTTGCACTAAACTCATGACACCGAAGCCTTAACAGTTAGTTCATATTATCACCCCAAACAGGTGCTTTGCCAAACACCTGTACGACATCAAATGAAATGCGTCCGTTTGACAAGTTGGAGCGACCAACCCGGACGGGGGAGTTTACCCCCAATAGATCTATTCACAACATTCGCGCTTACAAAGTAATTAACGGTTCATGATTGTGGGGAATTTATGGCAAACGACAACAACTTAGGCAATCAATAAATGTTTAATACACTTGTGTCCATATATAAAAACAAGCAATGTATTCCCACCCCAAGTATTTCAAATCGAATAGTAAAACGGTAAAAAGTGGGGCTATGAAACTCACCTCAGTAAAGCAAATCTCGATTGGTAAACGGTGAATAAGGTCCGATAATTCTAACCGCAACCTAAATAATTCATATGTCTTAGGTTCGAAAACAAGGTCATGCACGCAAGTTCATACGCTATTTTATCACTTGTACATGTTTGTTGCATTATTTATCGACAAAAATATAGTTACGTCAATGTGTCCATTTATTAAACAAAATAACCCTTTTTAGAAAACGTATCTTGTTAATCTCGTGATTAAACTATAGTCGTCTTGTTAATAAGTATTTTGAAAACCTCTAACGCGCCTAACAAGTATACGTAATGTTTCTACCATTTTTGTTTACGTCATTTTAGCCAAAATACACTCTAAAGTGTCCAAAATCCACATTATATTTTCCAAACAGCTTTCTAATAGCCAAAAATAATAAGCTGTCAAAAGTATATGTCGTCGTAATCCTTTCTAGGTCATAACTTTCTCGTCGTAGCTCCGTTTCCTAAGTTTATATATCCCCGGGTTCGTGTTTAAGTATACTAACATGCTATTAGTGTCTCGGCTAGTCTAGTTAACCTCTAACATCAGATTTTACCTCTTGAAAAACTCTAACAGCAACTATATTTGTTTCAGAAAATTGTTTTTCGACATCCAACTTAAAACTAACGTATCTTCTTAGTTATAAGCCCGTTTTAACTCATTCAAGCGGCTACGTTTTTGTTATAAATTCTATTTTCTATATTTTTAGCCTAAAATTGTAACCAAGCTACTGAGTTTTCTGTGGAAGGTCGTATGGGATAGATTACTTTCTAAAAGTGTCAAAACATTTTTCCTAGCCTTCTAGTTATCAAAACCATTTAACAACAACTCCAAAACTAATCTTAGTTCATCCACCAATTTCTCAACATATCAATAGTGATCTAACACTAAACTTAGCAATATTAAAGAGTCCATTTTTCATGAATGTAAATGATCATCAAGTGTAGTTAAGATTACAAGTTCACTAGTTTACATATATATGATGTTTTTATCTTCACTTTCTTGTTTGAAATTTATACCAACTAGTTTACTCACAATAAAGATTTGTTTAAACCATAGTCATTAGTTAAGAGGTTTTTGTGGTTATAAGATTTTGTTAACATGTATAAAGTGATAAACTAAGTATATGCAACTTGAACCAGCATCAAAATTTAAAGAGTATGAAATTTATCAAGATCAATATTACTTACTTAGGAAGATTAGTGTGATGAGAGGGTAATATCCTTGATTAACCCAAGATTAGTGTTTCCAAACCCTTACTAAAGTATCCTAATGAAACTTGAACTAGCCAAATCAAGATCTCTTCTTCCCTTGCTCCCTCAAGTGTGTCGAATTGTATGTGCTAGATGAGAGGTGATATATATATTTTCTTTCTTTCTTGAACAAGCTAGTAACAAATACTTGAACACATATATATATATATATATATATATATACTAAGGATTTTTCAAAGTTTGCATAGTGAGTCAAAAACATCATTTGGCTATGGTACTATGGTTGGGCCGATTGGGGTCTAGGGGGGACATGATCTTGGTCAAGCCACCATTTTGTTTGTGGACTCCATGTTTCAAGATTCATTGTTGGTAATTTAATGTTATGAAATTTTGTCTAGTAATAATTACAAAACAAGAGGAGGGGGGGGGGGGGGGGGGGGGGCGGCGGCGGTACAAGGTTAATTTTTGGAGTAGATGAGTCAATTTGGTACAAGAGTGTATATGTTGTATGTATTGAGTATTAAAAATAGGTATTGGTTGTTGGTTCGGTGATTAACGTAAGTTATACGTAATTAAATGTAAGAAATAAGGAAATTACTTTAGGCATAAGGAAATATTTTTGGAACTTTGGTAATAATTTAGGAAGTATAAAAATGCGTTAGAAATAATCGTTAGGAGTATTGGGTATATCGGGTGTTTAATTTAAATTGTGAGTAGCGTTTGTTGAATTAACACTCGTAAGTAAATAAAGAAAAGGAAATTGTTTTAGGGTTTAAAATTTTGAACCGGAGTAGGAGCAAGGTGTTGGAATGTTGTGGACTAAATATAGCCTAAGTCCTAGTGCACAAGGGGTTGTTCCTAGTTTTACGTTTATTTAACTAAAAAGTTTTTCATAAAAGTGTTATTGTAAAATTTCAAAGTAATAAATTAGAGTTTGGAAATAAATGTTGACATGAAAAATTACGGGTTGTTACAGTTTTCCACCCTTAAAGGAATCTCGTCCGCGAGATTCAGTCAGTGTTGGTCGTTGGAGTGGTGTCAGTGAAGAGGTGCAGATGCTTTTGACGGATCTGGTCTTCTCGTTCCCAAGTGAACTCGGGACCTCGTTGAGAATTCCAGCGAACCTTAACGATAGGAATTCAACTTTGCTGGCTCGGAACATGGTATGAAATGGGGCTAGCTTTTCAAGACAGGTTTGAGTTAAAAGTTTCCTCTGTTACGGTGCTTTTTGAGGCGAGTGCCAATGAATGGCTTATAAGTTTTTCCCATCAAAAGTTTATTTTTAGGTAATGTTTAAGGGTGACTATTCCAATCATAACATGATTCTTTCGGAATTAGACATAGGTGGCCAGGCTATGTATAATTGAGGACTAATGATGTATTGCTCGGTTTAGTCAAAATAACATTATGTTTCTTAAAGTTTAATAGTATTAATCGTTTTGTTTATAAAATGACGGTCAAGATAGTTTTTAAAGGAGTAATACAGTTTGTGGGGCAATAGCAAAAGTAGTTTACATGATAGTTGTAAAGTAGATTGTAAAATGGTAACAAAACAGATTTATACGGTAATTAGCAAAACATTTTATAAGGTGGCAAGAGTCTATAGGATAAAATTCAGACATTTTACAGGATGTAAATAAATTGGTTTATAACAGAGTAGTATCGTATTCTTGTAAAGCAATTGAGAAAGGGTAGTGAAATTAGGAGTGTAATGGACGAGAGTTGGCGTATTGCGGCGATAATAAAAGATAGAACGTTCATTAGACAGAAATTCGTAATAATACATGAAACTTATACGAAAGTACTTAATGTAAAACGCAAAAGAAATACAACCATAGAGATTTTTAGACTTCGGTTTTATTATACAAGCAGGAACTTTTCTTTAAACATGGGCGACATTTTCTTCAAAACAAGAAAAGAAGAGTGAGACATAATAAAGACGTTTCCTAAAAGTAGGTGCTCTAAGGTGTCATGTCATAAGATGAAAGCTTGAGGTCGTGTTATGATTAGCTGGCGTACTTCTGGGCGGTGGTTTACGAGGTGATATAGATGTTCTAAAGTATGGGACGAGCGTTCAAACTAGTCTTCAGAAACGGTTAATAAGGTGATCAGGGAAATTGGCAGACTAAAACGGAAGATTTAGGGAAATTGGCAGACTATAACAGGTTTTAATGTTACGTAAAACGATGTCACATATGATTTTGAAAATTTTTAGAGACCATTTGTATTAATCATAATATCTCGGAAGGTTTAGAGGACCTTCAAAAAGTACTAGTGTGTATGTTAGTTCAGTTATACTAGTAATACGTCTCTAGCTTTTAAAAGTTGTTTTGAAAGACCTAGATGGGTGTCCTAACTCGAAGTCAAATAGTGATATCACGTAGGGAAAAAGGCGTAACGTTGTGACAGGTACGGTATATATGTATATGTATACAGAAAACATTTATAGTGCATAGTGGAAGTCAAATCAGTATAAGTGATCAACAAGTAACGTATAATGCATAGTTATGACAAGCAAACAGTAGTGAGGCAGAAGGCTTGGCAGGCGAGCACGTGACGGTCATAGGGTTTTGTTTTTGTAAAAAGTGGTTATAGTCTAGGTTTAAAAAAAATATGCCAGTGTGCCTAAGCGACAACTAGTTATTTACTCACTCCATATTAATTTTTAGTAGCTTCATCAATAAATCTGTAACACCCCCAAAATCGAGTCCAGCGGAAGCATACATGTCGCTGGGGTGCTACTAAATTGGATCACAACACAAAGTAAAGAGAACGGATTTACCTTATACATTTAGAAAAATTAGTTACATTATCATAGTAAACCAATTTACAACATTTAGTTTGATGCGGAAATAAGGCCTAAATAAATAAACAATTGGTCCTAATATATATCAGAGTAGCCTATGACTGTGCCCTTGCCAAGTGCCTCCAACAATAAATTGTGCTGTAGTAAAGATCTACACCTAAGAATACACGCTAAAAAGGGTCAGCATAAAGCTGGTGAGTTCATAGGTTTAAGTAAACAAGTTATGCATGGACCACAAGATTTCAAAGACAATATGTTAAAACATGTTCATGAAAAAGATTACTGTTGCACTAAGCTCATGACATCGAAGCCTTAACAGTTAGTTCATATTATCACCCCAAACAGGTGCTTTGCCAAACACCTGTACGACATAAAATGAAATGCGTCCGTTTGACAAGTTGGAGCGACCAACCCGGACGGGGGAGTTTACCCCCAATAGATCTATTCACAACATTCGCGCTTACAAAGAAATTAACGATTCATAATTGTGGGGAATTTATGGCAAACGACAACAACTTAGACAATCAATAAATGTTTAATACACTTGTGTCCATATATAAAAACAAGCAATGTATTCCCACCCCAAGTATTTCAAATCGAATAGTAAAACAGTAAAAAGTGGGGCTATGAAACTCACCTTAGTAAAGCAAATTCCGATTGGTAAATTGGTAAACGGTGAATAAGGTCCGATAATTCTAACCGCAACCTAGATAATTCATATGTCTTAGGTTCGAAAACAAGGTCATGCACGCAAGTTCATACGCTATTTTATCATTTCTACATGTTTGTTGCATTATTTATCGACAAAAATATAGTTACGTCAATGTGTCCATTTATTAAACAAAATAACCCTTTTTAGAAAACGTATCTTGTTAATCTCGTGATTAAACTATAGTCGTCTTGTTAATAAGTATTTTGAAAACCTCTAACGCGCCTAATAAGTATACATAATGTTCTACCATTTTTGTTTACGTCATTTTAGCCAAAATACACTCTAAAGTGTCCAAAATCCACATTATATTTTCCTAACTGCTTTCTAATAGCCAAAAATAATAAGCTGTCAAAAGTATATGTCGTCGTAATCCTTTCTAGGTCATAACTTTCTCGTCGTAGTTCCGTTTCCTAAGTTTTATATATCCCCGGGTTCGTGTTTAAGTATACTAACATGTTTTTAGTGTCTCGGCTAGTCTAGTTAACCTCTAATATCAGATTTTACCTTTTGAAAAACTCTAACAGCAACTATATTTGTTTTAGAAAATTGTTTTTCGACATCCAACTTAAAACTAACGTATCTTCTTCGTTATAAGCCGTTTTAACTCATTCAAGCGGCTACGTTTTTGTTATAAAGTCTATTTTCTATATTTCTAGCCTAAAATTGTAACCAAGCTACTGAGTTTTTAGTGGAAGGTCGTATGGGAGAGATTACTTTCTAAAAGTGTCAAAACATTTTTCATAGCCTTCTAGTTATCAAAACCACTTAACAACAACTCCAAAACTAATCCTACTTCATCCACCAATTTCTCAACATATCAATAGTGATATAACACTAAACTTAGCAATATTAAAGAGTCCATTTTTCATGAATGTAAATGATCATCAAGTGTAGTTAAGATTACAAGTTCACTAGTTTACATATATATGATGTTTTTATCTTCACTTTCTTGTTTGAAATTTATACCAACTAGTTTACTCACAATAAAGATTTTTTTAAACCATAGTCATTAGTTAAGAGGTTTTTGTGGTTATAAGATTTTGTTAATATGTACAAAGTGATAAACTAAGTATATGCAACTTGAACTAGCATCAAGATTTAAAGAGTATGAAATTTATCAAGATCAAGATTACTTAGGAAGATTAGTGTGATGAGAGGGTAATATCCTTGATTAACCCAAGATTAGTGTTTCCAAACCCTTACTAAAGTATCCTAATGAAACTTGAACTAGCCAAATCAAGATCTCTTCTTCCCTTGCTCCCTCAAGTGTGTCGCAATTGTATGTGCTAGATGAGAGGTGATATATATATATATATATATATATATATATATATATATATATATATATATATATATATATATATATATATATATATATATATATTTCTTTCTTGAACTATGTTAGGAACACATTTTATTAAATATTTCTAGTCTTGTTCATTTCGTATAATAGTTGCTTAATATGGATATTATGTTAGTATTTAAGGTCCGGTCCATTAGATGTCCATGGGCCGGCCTCTTTAGTGTTAAAACTTCTAGAAACTATCAGGTGTATGTCGCCCTAGCTAGTTGCCTATAAATAGAAGGCTAGGGTGCTCATTCTTATTGTTGGTTATTCATTTGTATGCGGAAGCTATGTCAAAGTCTTAAGTGAATGATAATCATCCGACTCTTCTTCTCTTAATCTTTTCTCTATTTCTCTCTAATCTTTCGTACAACATTTACTTATTGTTATTTACATTTCGTAGCTTAATTAGTAGTAGTAGTCGTGGTTTATTAGTGTATTTATGTGTGTGGTTTACATATTAAAGAGGACCTACAAACTAGCTAGTAACAAATACTTGAACACATATATATACTAAGGATTTTTCAAAGTTTGCATAGTGAGTCAAAAACATCATTTGGCTATGGTACTATGGTTGGTCCGATTGGGGTCTGGGGGGGGGGGGACATGATCTTGGTCAAGCCACCATTTTGTGTTGTGGACTCCATGTTTTAAGCTTCATTGTTGGTAATTTAATGTTATGAAATTTTGTCTAGTAATAATTACAAAACAAGGGGGGGGGGGGGAGCGGCACAAGGTTAATTTTTGGAATAGATGAGTCAATTTGGTACAAGAGTGTATATGTTGTATGTATTGGGTATTAGAAATAGGTATTGGTTGTTGGTTCGGTGATTAACGTAAGTTATACGTAATTAAACGTAAGAAATAAGGAAATTACTTTAGGCGTAAGGAAATATTTTTGGAACTTTGGTAATAATTTAGGAAGTATAAAAATGCGTTAGAAATAATCGTTAGGAGTATTGGGTATATCGGGTGTTTAATTTAAATTGTGAGTAGCGTTTGTTGAATTAACACTCGTAAGTAAATAAAGAAAAAAGAATTTGTTTTAGGGTTTAGAATTTCGAACCGGTGCACAAGGGGTTGTTCCTAGTTTTACGTTTATTTAACTAAATTTTTTTTCATAAAAGTGTTATTGTAAAATTTCAAAGTAATAAATTAGAGTTTGGAAATAAATGTTGACATGGAAAATTACGGGTTGTTACAAAATCCTTGTACTTGACTTCCTCTTTACAAAGCATGACGAACAACGGCTGCTGCAAAATCCAGTACCTTTGGGCCTGGATTCATGCCTACAAAAGTTGTGAACAAAGTATGAGTAATTGACTGCTGCATAATACGTAAAGGTGAGCATCATCATGCGACTATCAACTGTGAATGACTAACACAACACACTACTTATCTAGTCTTTGTGAATCCTCAAATCCGTCTCCAGTATTGATAACCTGTTTCTGATAGCGCACGACCTTACTGTACATGCCAGTGTAGGGCTGAGCAAAACCGACCAAAACCGAAAAGCCCGAAAAAACCGACCGAACCCGGTCATCCCGAAACCGAACCGATAGCAATCGGGTCGGTACTCAGTTACATAAATTCATATATATCGGTATCGGGTCGGGTCGGTATAAAAACCGACTTAAACCCGACAGAACTCGAGAATACTGAATGTATATTAGGTCAGTTAAAAAAAAGTCGCCCCTCCCTAATCTCTTTACCAGTCTAACTCAGTCACTCTCAAGAACACCACAAAAACACACCGAAGAACACCACAACAAAACACACCGATTTGAATCAATCTCATCTTATTTGGTTATAACCGGTTATGCATATGTCATTTGATGTAAGGTTAATTGCTTATCTTTTGTTAATGTCAAATTCGTTTAAATGAAAATCAGCAGCTCTCTGTTATTAATTGCTAATTGATGTTTTATAACTGTTTAAATGTAATTGATGATTTTCGTTTGAATGTCAATGATTTTCTACTGTGGCTTTTTGCAGTCAATGTTTTTTCTTTAAAATATATCAATTTCTTTAACTGATGCTACTGATGTTCTAATACTGTCAATGTTTTGAAACAAGATGATTTTCCCAGGTTTGCTAATTCGGGCCTGTATGCATTGTCCCGAAAACCGACCGAAATATACCGAGTATAACCGAACCGACCGAGATCTATTCGGTTCGGTATTCGGGCACGCAGTTTGAAAGTTTTTGGTTTCGGGCTGGGTCGGGACGGGTCGGGTCGGGTCGGTTTTGGCCCGAAGCTCAGCCCTACGCCAGTGTGCCTAAGCGACAGCTAGTTATTCACTCACTCCATATTAATTTTCAGTAGCTTCATCAATTTAAACTCACTTTCTTGAGGAGTACCATGATCGCGGATGATCTCAGATTATATTTCATTATTTCATAAGCCCATGTGTTTGGTTTCTTTTCAGCTTTTTTTTTTTTTTTTTTTTTTTTTTTTTTTTTTTTTTTTTTTTTTTTTTTTTTTTTTTTTTGTTTAAGTTTATGAACTTATATTTCATCTTTAGGTATTGATAAGAAAGCAAACATGGGCTTATTATATATAAGCCAAAAGACATGAGCTTAAACAAACACCCTCTTAGCGTACCAACTGCATAGTTATTTAATGTAACTTGCTAAAAATAGATGTAATTTGCAACAACACTCATAACTTACAATATTTGAAGTTCCAAACTAACAATCTCCAAAAAAAACTTCATCGAATGTCTATTATCATCAACTGAAAATTCAGATTCTTGCTCCAACTTCCATACCACGAAATTTAATCCCACAATACCTTCAACCCCAACGAAACCTGCATATAAGATTAACATGAGAAAGCAACCAACTTTTGATCATTTAAATGCTGAAGTTAACCTGATTCTTATTAAAAGTAGTAGTCTAACCATCTTTTCTAAGCCCTTTTTCGTAGCATGATTAAGAGGAGTTCCGACATGACATCCTGAAAGAATGTGTTACCAAAAGTGAGACAGACAACACAACACGTTGCAATCAACAAAATCATATACATTTTATATATATTGCTTCAACTGACTGGTTTGCTTATTTGCATATAATAACATATTGCAAGTGCCACAATCATATACCTGATTTCCAAGTGCCACAATCAATTGCAACTTCATCATCTCTAGCTTATAGTGTGTATTCCCATTTCCAGAACTCTGAGCCTTCTGCAATTCGTCTTTTAAACTGTAAACATCTTGGGATGACCTTGCAGCTTCTTTACCTTCGGTATATCTGATTTACCTAATCACCATTAATGACCCAATCCTACAATATCCAAACATTATGAAGAAAAATTACAGATCTAGAGATTGTTTAACGGAAAGAACACGAACCAAAGTAACAAAGCTATTTCCTTTACAAAATCATCTTTCATCCCAAATTAGGTAGATATTGTATGTATTGGAAGAATATACAGATAAGCCGCTTTCTCCGTTAGCTGCAATCCAAGAAGTGCTACAAACTGTTAGAATTTTACCACAGATCCTAAAGGGGAGTCTAGTGAAAATTTTAACCAAACTAAGGTATATAGTGAGTTGTCTCCATACCTTTTTTCATCTAATCATACTCGGACTCAAAAACCGTGAACGCCTGCTTAAGTGCGCTTCTCCCCTCTTCCGCCATCGTATTTTTCTGTTGTCGCTTTGCACACTTGCATCTCCACTAACATCGCTGATCAAATCACATTCGTCAGTAAGCATTTGTTTGTACGTCTCATTTCAGCACACAAACTGACAAAAGCACCCATCTTGGCCTTCATTTCAGTCCACAATCCCTGATGAGTGCATATTTACTCATCATTTTACGCCCATATTAAACACAAAAATAACCAAAAAACGGCCAAATATACCAAATTATACTGAAGATATCCTTGGTTTGTGTTTTTATGCATTTCGGGTACAAAGGATTGAAAACGGAGCAAAAATGAGCATTTTTGGATCGACTCGACAACAATTGTGCATTTTGGTCATACCGAGACGGGGTCCAAGTCAGCCCATATTAAACCAATCCAAATCTAAACAAACCAAGTCCAAATAACAATCCCATTTTACCAGCCCAAAGAATAACAAAGCCCAACACATAATAACCCACATCCGGCCTTTTTGTGTTTTAACTAAACACAAATTAACCAGTTGACAAAGTCAACTCCTTCTTCCCCTTTCCCATGCTTCCCACCATAAACCCAGTCCCATCACTGTACCATCTTTGGACAACTTTGTCTCCCCCCTCCACTTCCCAACACCCACTCCAGCCACCCTACCCTTCTTGTACCCTTTCCCCCCTCCTCCAGGTCATCAATCCACCACTCACAATGGGCGCCAAAACCAATTGAAGGGCTGTGATCATCTCTTTTCTATCCAACGGTTGGGATTTAATCCCAAGAAGCACAAATGAGTTTCCCAAGTTGTTTCTCTCACAGAACTAGCACAAAGAGGAGAAGAACCCTAGTTTAGCATTTTAGTATAAATAGGTCATTTTGTAGCCATTATAAGGCAGGTTTTATTTTAGCTTAAAATTTAAGGTACTTGTATTTCTTTTAGCTTATTGTTATCTTATCTTTCTTTTCCAGTAATGTAATTTGATTTTTAATGAAATTTCAAGTTTTTCCTGTTTGGTCAACTTAAGTCAACCTACTGTTCATGTGCTTAATTGTGTTCTTATTAGTTTCTTTGCTTATATTTGACTTCTGAGATGAGAATTGAGTAAAGTTTGTTAGGATTTAGTAGCTAGTCTTTGCATTTTCTCAAAATTTCCTAAAAAGCTCAAAATCAGTTGGATTTAGCCTAGCTTAATTTGTGCTTGTTTTCTGCTTAAAAGTTGCTTATTAGGTTCAAATTGAGTTGCTGAGACATTGTCCTTCAGAAATCTTAGCTTAATCAGACTTCTTTTGGTTTTAAAATTCAAGACAGACCCAAAAAGGACTGTTTGGGTCAAAAGTCAAAACGGGTCAAAACCATTCTACACTGTTCATGTGCAGTTGTGGAAAGTTTAATCCAGCTTAGATTAGCTTGTATAAGCTGTTAGTAGGGGTTTTTAATCTGTTTGTGTTGATTTTGATGTTTTGAGTGGAACAATGAACACTTAAGGTATAATCTTGGTCCTAAAAGCTAGATATAGGAAGAAGCTGTTAAGAGGCTTATTGAAAGTGTTTTTGTGCACAAGTCAGTTCAACACATTGGTCATGTTAGAGTTGGTAGTGTAGACTTTTGTTTCAAAATTACCCCAAGTCTGTCATAAGATTGAATACAGTCTGCATAATCCCTTTATGCAGTCTGCATCAGAATTGTTGGACCATTCATGTGCTTATTTGTGTTAAGCTGAGCTTAACTCTTTGGCTTCTCAGTAGTTTGCTAGTGTATCTTTACTTATTCCCACATTCAGGCCCTTCTCTAGCTTATTTGAGCTTGGAATTAAGCTCAAAAGTCTCTTATCCACACAAGCATACACTGAGCAATCAGTGTACACTTGTCTAGAATAGCCACTTTCTCAGTTTAACTTTAAGCAGTAAATAAGGACTTATTGGCCTGATTCTGACCCCATTGTAATCCTTGGTTCATGAGCTTTTCTAATTGCTAGCTTTTGTGGTCTTAAATTGCTATCTAAGTGCTTAATTTTAAGCGTTAAGTTGCCTTGTGAGGCTGTTTTGCCATAAGTCAGTGTTAAGCTCTTTTTTTTTGAGCTTATTGAGTTTCCAAAAGCTCACTGCTTAACTAGTGGCTTATTTGGTTTCTTGATTTTCATTTTTAGCTTATTTGTGACCTTTAGCTTATTCCTTAGTCTTTCTAGCTTATTAGTGTAATCTCATTTTTACAACCTTGCTTGTTGCTTTTATTTCATAGAATCTGATAAGCAGTCTCAGCTTATCTAGGCTTATTTGTGAGATTTAAAAAATCTTCCTTGGTTAAAGTTGCTTAAAATTAGCTTATAAATAACTTTGCTTTAGGAAGTTTTTGCAAAAAATAAAAAAAGGGAAAGTGGAAGTCAGGGGTGAGCAAGGCTCGAACCCCTGACCTCAACACTCTCAACCTCTTAACACAAACACACACACCAGCGCGCCCTTGGGTCTTTTGTGGTTAAATCTTACACAAATAACCTTTTAACCCTTGTTGGCCATTTAAGCTTAGAAGCCTTTTCCAGCTTATTGTGGCTTATCCGAATAAGCTGGTTACACCCTCTTATTTTTCCTAGAATTGTTTTGTCGTTAAGAACTTTTGTAAATTTTTTCAGATTTTTCTTTTAAGGTTTAGTATTTTTTATAATTTAATCTAGTTTAAACTGTTTTTAATTCGTAATAATTAATTAAAAAATCAGAAAAATACAATTCTTTTTTCTAAAATTTTATTTTATCAATTAGGATTTAGGAAAAATAAATTTGCACCCGTAGGATTAGAATTCTAAATATTTTAGTTGAAGGCTCGTTTTTGAATTCCCGATTTGCGTTTTTAGTTTAAATTAAGTTGTGCTTTATTTTTCTTTGTAATTTTGTTTTCCATATCTTTAGTAGAAGTTAAAAACTCAAAAATCCAAAATCCATTCATCAAGCATTTTAATTCCAAACCAAAAACGAAATCCTCGATTCACACCTCGCTGGGACACGACCCGGGTAATCACTTGCCCGGTATCACTCATATCACAAGCGTGAGTCTTTGCAAGTTAACCTTTTTCCTAAAGGGTTGGTTTGTCTATTCTCACGTTTACTTGGTATTTTTGATATATAAGTTTTCACACGAATCAATTTTTGGCGCCGCTGCCGGGGAGGTTGTGTTGCGACAATATCGTTTAGGTTTAAACGATTAGTAACTTGAGATCCTTCGTCAAGAAGTTTTCGCTTTCATAAAAATATAAAAAAACAAAAATATTTTTCTTTTCTTTTGTATATATATTATCATATAAAACAAAAATACAAAAACATTTTCCGTTTTGTTGTGTTAAAATAAAAGATAAAAGCAATCTCAATATAATATTCCTCAACTTGGAGTATTATCATATTAAGTTCCCAAACAAAAGATTAAAACTTGCCTTTGTATCACTTGCGAATATCGGCTCACCTTTAATTGATAAACAAACTATAAGAGGGGTATAAGGAGAGGCGATCCAACGAACTTCGCCTCGAAAAGAGATCCATTCTTCTCTTCCGCTCCTTTGTGCGTTTATCTTTTGAAGAGCTACCGTACGCTTGTTGATTATTGGTTTAAGTTCACTTGTGTTTTGCTTCGGTCTCGTTTTAATTGAATTGTTTTTAGTGCATGCGCACTCGTTCTTCTCCGTCAACAAGTCCTTTACGTGAACTCGTACATACTCCGAGAAGACGTAATCGGAGACGTAATCGTAGGCATACCGCCTCAATAGCCGAACCCGAGATTCGTGCTATTCCCGTTCCTCCCATTGTCACAATGGCGGATGAACGCACCATGTCAGAGGTTCTCCAAGCACCCACCGAGGGCTACGGAGATGCTATTGTTGTTCCGGCAATCGTTGCCGATAGCTTTGAGCTTAAGACCGGGTTGCTATCCTTAGTAACTGCGAGTCAATATTTCGGATTTGAGAGGGACGATCCTCATTCCCACATTCGATGGTTTAACAAGATCACCTCTACCATCAAATACCGAAATGTTCCTCAAGAGGCAATCAAATTGCTTCTTTTTCCTTTCTCTCTCGAGGGGACCGCCCGAATTTGGCTCGAAAAACAACCCCCTCGTTCTATTGAAACATGGGAAGATTTGGTGTCGAAATTTGTGAATGAATTCTTTCCTCCATCCAAAACCACAAGCCTTAAAAATGAAATCACCAAGTTCACTCAAAAATTTGATGAATCCTTTAGTGAAGCGTGGGACCGTTTTAAAGAATTACTTCGCAAATGTCCTCACCACGGTTTCTCCGAGTTACATCAACTCGATACCTTCTATAATGGTTTGAACCACTCCGATCAAGACTCTCTAAATGCCGCCGCCGGTGGTAATCTCTTGTATCGGACTACTAAAGATGCTTTAGCCATCATTGAGAATAAGTCTAAGGTTCGCACTTCACGAAGCAAGCAAGTTGTTTCCCAAGTGAATGCTTCACCTTCTACTTCATCTCCCGTGAGTTCTTCTAGCACCGATGCTAAGATTGACAAGCTCACGGAGGCTATTCAAGCTTTGGTTCTTTCCAAGCAAAAGAAACAATCTTCCCCACAAACTTCTTCACCCACTCAAGTCAAAGCGGTGGAAGAAACTTGTGTCACTTGTGGTGGTCCTCATGCATACTACAATTGTACTGCCACCGATGGTAGTCGATGTGAAGTTAATGCGGTAGTCAGGACTTTCAATCAAGGAGGTAATCAATACCGTCTTCAAGTTGACCCGAACTATCGTGCTAGCAATCAAAGTGGACCACTCGAATTTTCTCAACCCAACAATCCAAATAGATTCAATCAAAACCAACCGAGAGGGCAAAATGTTCAAAATCAATTTCAAGCCCCGATCAATCAATACCCAAATCAAGGTGGTAATTTCAATCAAGGCTTTCAAGCTTCTAATTACCAAGCCCCCGTTGGTCCCTGATGAACTCAAATAAGTACATTTTATTATCATCATTTATCCTATTTATTTGACTTGTTTTATTATATTATATATGAGAATCGATACATTAATGTTTACTTTAGTAATTCTCAGGTAAAAACAAGCATTATGTGAAACTTGGCGATTTTGGACTAATTATGGAGCAAAACAAGCGAGATGTCAAAAGTCTACTGAAATCCAGAAGATGCGCCGTATCTCACTCAACAGATACGACGCAATATCATATTTAGATGAATTCGAAGACCATTTCCTGACTTTGAAGAATGCGCCGCATGCAATTCTGTCATGCGCCGCATATGAAACTTTGGTCAAAGAAGAAGATCAAGCTCGTTCTACTCCAGTTACGCCGCAATATACTTCTAACATACGGCGTATCACTATCAAGATTTCACCAGTTACAATCCAAGACAGCTAAAGTACATGCGCCGCATACAAAGATCAAGTTACGCCGCATCTGAAGACGGTGTACGAATATTCCAGAATATATTAATCTTGGACCCCACGCGAAGTTAAGTCAATGCGCCGCATCTATCAACTCAATGCGCCGCATCGATTCCTCAGACAGAAACTATAAATACCCCAAGGACAGACGAATTTAGAGGACCTTTTGTATAACCCTAGAGCCGAATTCAGACCACCAAGCAGCACAAGACACACCTCAAACAAAGATACAAGAGCTGTAAGAAGGTCCTGCATGTATTCAATTCATTAAGTAGTTTTGTTTTATTGTTTTAGTACGCTTTAATTCATCAGGATTGATGGGCTTGTGTCATGTGACTACGAAAGATCATGCACTCCCCTTAATATTGCTTTCCTATTAATTAAAGTTTATATGTTGATGTCTTTGGTGACTTTTATTAGTGCATTGATAACCTCTGTGTCTAGCTGAGTCTTGCTTGGGTCGCCATGCCCCTTCCTCGCCTATTTATTCTAGCGTCTCTAGAAAAGTAGGATAGACATAAGTAATCATTAAGGGTTTACTCGCCGATAAGATTAGAGCCAACGAGAAAGGTTTAATTATATACACTTCATATAAAACTAGCAATAAAATAAGTAACAAGCTATTTAATTATCAGGACAGGTCTTCTTATTGTCTCGAGTATCTATCTGTGTACGTGTGTGCTAATCGCTGATTCGTGCTCATTAGTTTAGTTTTCTATTTAATTATAACCAAACTGTGCCAGTCTCTCAGGCTGAACCCCCTTGCGTTAGATTAGGTTGTATAACTAACTTAGGATATTAAAATACTGATGAGTGTCTAAATACTCATCATTTCTGTCACATTTTATCTGCAAAAACATTTAAAAACATGCAATTATGCTTCAAAATACAGGAAATATCAATTGATTGTGTTTTTATGTGTTACGAGTGCAAAACGATTGAAAACAGGTGAAAACGAACAAAGTTTGCATAATTGGCAGTTTCAGTCCCTGAACTTTCAAAAGTTGTCAAAATTAGTCCTTGGTTTTCAAAAATGGAAAATTATCTTTTATGGTCCTTGTACTATTGAAACTTGGCAAGAATGGTCCCTGGAATTAATTTTCACTTTTGGCAATTTTGGTCCTTGGATTTTCAGCATTGTACAACTATGGTCCCTAAGACTTAACTAAAATCCAATTTCCAAGTCCTAAAATTAAACCCAGCTACAAATAATCCCAACCCATCCTATCTAAATAACCCAGCCCAACCAAACACAAGCCCAACCCCTAATAACCCGGCCTGTTTTATTTTAACTAATAACCAGAGTTTGACTTCGGTCAAACTCATCCCCTTCAATACCACCCCGCCAAAACCAAAACCACCCCTCACCCACAGTATTTCTCTGCAACTCCACCCCCCCTCCTCTGCTACACTCCACCTAACATGCCAAAAGGCATTTATTGCTTCTTCTCCATCAGTACAGAGCCATGTGCTAGTTTTCCCACTCACTCAATTTTGGCGCCAAAAATCAGAATCAACAGCTGAGATCAGTTGAAGACTAACCAAGGGTGCAGAATTGCTCAGAGGAAGATAGGAAGAATATCCCACCTCATTTTTTGTATATATAGGACCAATGTAAGCCTTAATGGCTAAGTAGTTAATTTTCTTAATCGTTTTTAATTATCAGTCATTTACTTATTGTAATTTTCAATTTCAGTTGTTAATTCAAGTTGTTCTGAGGTTATTCACTTTCTTGTAATTCAGTATTGTACTCAATTTCAGTGATAATAGAAATGCAAGTTTTTGTGAATTTGAATTAAGCTTGTTGTTGTTAAGAGTCAACCATAAACACTACCCAACCTTCCTATAAGCTTATGGAAGCTTTTCATAGCTTTGTGTAAGCTAATATTAGAAATAGCAGTTCTTAATTTGAAGAAATGAAGAAAAGTCAATGAAAGTCAACATAAGCTCACATTAAGCTCTTCTGAAGGGAAAAGCTATTTAGGAAGGCTTTTTCTGGGTTTTCTAGCTTGTGTGAACAAGCTAGGAGTGTTCTTGGTCCTTGTTTCATTGTTCCATAAGCTCATCACAGTTGTAAGCATTTTGTTAGTTTTTCATTAATTTTGCATTTTACTGTTCCATAGCTTATCATTAGCTTATTATTGTTATTTCCTGCTTATTACTAGTTTCTAATCACATTTCATCAATATAATCAGTTGTTAATAACTTTGTTTTCATTTTACTTAAAAAACATAAAAAAAAGCCAAAAATAAGCTTATATAGTAAAACTGCTTAATCTAGCTTAATTCCAGTTGATAAATACTTTTTAGTACTCAAATAAACTAGTTAAACTCAGTTTGTTCAGATTTCTAGTTTAAATAATCTGTTTTAGTTTTAAAATCACCACAGCCCTTTTAAAGGGGTGTTTGGCATAAAAAGGTCAAATAGCTATTTACTATACATTTTCCAATTGTCCAACTTAGAATCAGCTTAACTCATTCCATATAAGCTATTTTGAAGTTCTGATAGGCCATTTAGATAGAAATAATGCTTTTGTATGCTCTGTGTTCATTTCAGCCTTCAAAATGATCAAATAAGCCAATATAAGCCACAAGCTTATTTGGACCTCAAATTTGGCTTCTCTGAGTTCATTTTGGACCATTTAGTGTATTGACAAAGTTTGGTTTGGTCTTGTTTACTCTACACAAATCTGCACAAGTCTGCACACCATAACAGACCACCATTTTCAGTTTTTGTGGTTTTTACAGATTTTGGGTGATTTTTCATTTACTCATCATAAGCCCTCAGAAGCTGTTCTTTGGCACAAATAAGCTCACCCAGCTTATCTCACTCTAGTATTTTTCTTGTAATGTTTAGAATCCTTTAAAGCTGTCAAATCAAGGCTGCAAACTAGGCATTTTTGCCCTGTGCAGGCCTGCATCAGCAGACCTTGATAAGCCATTAGCTTATTGAGAGCTTCACAGCTCTTAACTTGGGCTTTTCTTGATTCCTTTAGCTTAAATACACTCCTCTCAGTTCATATTAGCTCTTTCCATAAGCTCTTAGCTTATTTTTCAGCCCTTAGCTTATTTTGAAAAATCCAAGTCTTAAAACCTTAAAACTCCAACTGTTAAGCTTTTGAGCTTATTAGAAGCTTATTTAGCTTGTTCTAAAAATATTTCCAGTTTTAAAGTTGCTTAATATTAGCTTATAGATAAGTAGAAAACAGAAAAAGTCCAAAAAAATAAGTTTGAGCAAAAAGGGTGTGTGTGGATTCGAACCTGGGTTCCCTAGGTGACAAGTTCACTGCATAACCAGCTGGGCTAGCTCACTTATCAGTTATACTTTGCATCTTTTTCATTTTAACCCTTTTTAGTTTTTAAGCTTATATAAGCTGTTCAGCTTATAGCAGCTTATTAGAATAAGCTGGCACCACTTTTTTATTTTTCTTAGCCTTTTAATAACTTAAAATAATTTAGGAAAAAGTTTCATAATTTTCTGAATAGTTTTAATATTTTTAATCTTTTAATTAGTTTAAATTAGTAATTAAATCATAATAAATAGAATAATAATCAGAAAAATATAATTTTAATTTTCAAAATTTTCTTTTATTAAGTAGATTCTAGGAAAAATATAATAATCTCTGTAGACCTTAGGAAAAATAAAATATAAAATAAGTGATAGTTTCTATTTAATAGATTTTATCTTTTTAAATTTTTAATTAAGCACTTTTCAATTTTATAATTTTCTTAGCTTCTTTTCACCTCATAATATTTATAGAAAAAGTTTTAGATTTTTCTTTGTTCATTTAGTATTTATTATAAATTAAAATAGTTTAAAAAGTAATTAAATAATAAATAATTAATAATAATTAGATAAAAAGTGTAAAAATATATAATTTTAGTTTTAAAATAAGTTTTAAGTAATATTACACTTGTAGGTTTTAATTTCATAGATTTCACTTTTTATTCGCGTTTTTATAATTTTCGTTTCGCCTTTTTTTATATAAATTGTGTTAATCTTTATTTTTCCGTGAGAATTTGTTTCTCATTTGTTATTTAGAATTAAAAAAGCAAAATAATCCAAAATATCTAATCATCAGTCACTCTAATCCAAGCTTTCAAACAATTGCCCATTCACACTTCGTTGGGAAACGATCCGGGTAATCACTTACCTGGTTTCACACTACACACACAAACGTGAGTTTTTGCAAGTATCCTTTTTCACAAAGGGGTGATTTGTATTTATTCACGTGTATCCGTCGTTGCATAATATTTATATATCTATTTAGCACGGATCAAATTTTGGCGCCGCTGCCGGGGAGGTGTGTTGCGACAATATTGTTTAAAGTTTAAGCGATTAGTGATTTGAGACCCTTCCTTGTGAAGTTCCTATTTCCCATAAACCATATAAAATACAAAAATATTTTTCTTTTCTTTTATATATATAATATCATATAAAAATAAAAAAACCCAAAAACATTTTCCGTTTTATTGTTAAAATAAAAGATTAAAAGCAAAATTAATATAATATTCCTCAACTTGGGTATTATCATAATAAGATTCCCAAACATCAGATTTAAAACTTGCCTCTGTATCACTTGCGAATATCGGCTCACCTTTGATTGATAAACAAACTATAAAGGAGGTTTAAGGATAGTTTGACATTAAATTGTCGAACTGAAAGAAGCGGGTTTTTAAGGAGCATTAATTGCCCACCTTTGCTTCTCCGCCACTCTGTGCGTTTATCTTTTAGAGAGCTACCGTACGCTTGTTGATTGTTGGTTTAAGTTCACTTGTGTTTTTGCTTCGATCTTGATTTAATTGAAAAATTTTGCTAAAAGTGCATGCGCACTCGTTCTTCTAGTTCATCAAGCCCTTTCCGTGAGCTTGTAAACATACCTCGAAGACGTCGTAGACGTTCTGCTCCATCAGTCGTACCCGAGATACGTACTGATCCCAAAACCACTGTCATCATGGCAGAAGACCGTCCTATGAATGAGCTTCTCCAAGCTCCCACTGAGGGCTATGGAGATGCCATTATTGTTCCAGCCATCGTGGCTGAGAATTTTGAGCTTAAAACTGGGTTGATAAACCTTGTAACATCGCGTCAATTCTATGGTTTTGAAAGGGACGATCCTCAAGATCACATTCGATGGTTCAATAAAATCACATCCACCATCAAATGCAAAAATGTCCCTGAGGAATCAATCAAACTTCTTCTTTTCCTATTTTCCATCGATGGGGCAGCCCGGATTTGGCTTGACAAACAACCCCTCGATCAATTGGAACATGGGAAGATTTGGTTCAAAAGTTCGTAAATGAATTCTTTCCTCCTTCTAAAACCACGCATCTTAAAAATGAAATCATGAAATTCTCTCAAAGGTTTGATGAACCATTTGGAGAGGCATGGGATCGTTTCAAAGAATTGCTCCGCAAATGTCCTCATCACGGTTTCACCGATTTGATGCAAATAGACACTTTCTACAATGGGTTAAACCCATCTGACCAAGATTCTCTCAATGCCTCAGCTGGAGGTAATTTTCTGAGCAAATCCACTAAGGAAGCCATTGCACTCATTGAAAATAAGTCTAAGGTTCGCACTGCACGAACCAGACCATATAATTCCCAGGCTAGTGCTGGTCCTTCCACTTCATCTCCCGTGAGTTCTTCTAATACTGATACTCAGCTTGCTGAACTCACGAAGGCTATTCAAGCTTTGGTTTTCTCCACACAAAAGAAAGAGTCCGCTCCGCAAACTTCTCACACTGCTGAAGTCAAAAAGATAGAAGTTTGTGTTACTTGTGGTGGTCCTCACGCTTACTACAATTGTACTGCCACCGATGGCACTACATTTGAGGCTAATGCTATAGCCGGAACTTCCAATCAAGGAGGTAATCAATACCGTCCTCAAGTGGACCCAAACCACCGTGCTAGCAACCAATTTGGACCGCTCGGATTTCCTCCTCCCAACAATCCAAATAGGATTAATCCTAATCAACAAAGAGGGCAACACATGAAAAATCAATTTCATGCCCCGAATAATCAATACCCACCCCAAAGGGGTAATCAAGGGTATTCATCTCCTAATTACCAAGGACCTCTCTCAAATGAACTTGATAACTACATCAAGGTTAATGAGACCAAATTGAAGGCAATGCAAAATCAGATCTCTAATTTGAAGAATGAATTTCAATCTTCAATATACAAGCAAGGAACTGAGCTAAAAAATGAGCTTTCAAACAAAATTGATCACTCTCAAAGCGAGGTTAAGAATATGCTTGCCAGTCTCATGAACCATCTCAATCCACCTTCTTCCTCGGGAGGTCTCCCTGGTAACACTGTTGTCAACCCAAAGGGTGAACTCAAAGCTGTCACCACACGCAGTGGTAAAGCTTATGATGGACCCACTATTCCTACTACCTCTTCTTCTCCTCCCCCCAAGGTAGTGGAAAGTGAACCTGAGGTGACTAAGGACAAGATACTTCCTACTAATAACGGAGGTACCGACAACGTCCAACCTCAAGTTGTCCCGAAACCCAAGACTAAACCTGGAGTTTTCTTTGAATCGCATGAAATCCCTGTTGAAAACCCTAAATCCAAACCTTCTATTCCTTACCCATCACGTTTAAATGAGCAAAAGCTCCGCGAAAAGGCTAGTCAACAAATGGATAAATTCTTTTAAATCTTTAAAGAATTACATTTTGACATAAGCTTTGCGGATGCTATCATTCTGATGCCCAAATTTGCATCCACAATCAAACACTTGTTAAGCAACAAGGAAAAACTGTTTGAAATGGCGAAAACTCCATTAAATGAGAACTGCTCAGCAGTTATCTTGAAAAAGCTTCCCGAGAAGCTTGGAGATCCTGGAAAGTTTCTAATACCTTGTGTATTTCCGGGAATGGTTGAATGCTATGCCTTGGCCGATCTTGGTGCAAGCATCAACCTGATGCCTCATTCAGTATGGAAGAAACTTTCTCTTCCGGCTCTCACTCCTACATGCATGACTCTTGAGCTTGCAGATCGTACCATATCTCATCCACGCGGCATTGCTGAGGATGTATTTGTGAAAGTAGGAAAGTTCCATTTTCCAGCTGACTTTGTGGTTGTCGATTTCGATGCTGATCCTAGGGTTCCTCTCATTCTTGGAAGAGGATTCCTAAGAACGGGCCATGCTCTCATTGATGTATTTGAGCATGAAATCACATTACGTGTGGGTAATGAAGCTGTTACCTTTAACCTTGATCAAACTTCGAGGTACTCCTCAAATTATGATTCTGAATCGGTTAACCGAATCGATGTCATTGATGTTGCTTCAGAGGAGTACTCTCAAGAGTTTCTTGGTTATTCTCATAATTCTGTGAGTGGGGATCCCACCACATCTTCTCTGCCTATCATTTCCGACTCTTCCCCTTCTCTCACTCCGTTTGAGGGAAGTGATTTCATTTTGGAAGAGATCGAGGCTTTTCTCAAGTGTGATTCATTTCTAGAAGGAATTGATAACGCTGAGATTGATCTGGAGGGAGATATTCTTCTTCTTGAGAAATTGTTGAATCAGGACAATTCTCTTCCACTCCCTCCCGTTGAACGTCATAATGAGAAAATCAAATCAGTTGAGAAAATTGATGAATTTCCTAAGGTCGAACTCAAAGACTTACCACCTCATCTTGAGTACGCATTTTTGGAGGGTGATGATAAATTACCCGTCATTATTGCTAAAGATTTAAGTGATGAGGAAAAGACTGCTCTAATAAAGGTCTTGAAGTCACACAAGCAAGCCATTGCTTGGAAACTCTCCGACTTAAAGGGTATCGACCCTGAATTTTGTACTCACAAGATTTTAATGTAGGATGACTTTAAACCAGCAGTCCAACACCAACGAAGGGTGAATCCCAAAATCCACGATGTTATCAAACAAGAGGTTCTCAAACTTCTTGATGCATAATTGATTTATCCCATCTCTGATAGTCCTTGGGTTAGTCCCATTCACTGTGTTCCAAAAAAGGGTGGCATAACTGTTGTCACAAATGATGAAAATGAGTTGATCCCAACTCGATTGGTTACGGGGTGGCGTGTTTGCATTGACTATCGTAAGTTAAATGATGCCACCCGAAAAGACCATTTTCCTCTGCCCTTTATGGACCAAATGCTTGAGAGATTAGCAGGGAACGAGTACTATTGTTTCCTTGATGGTTTCTCGGGTTACTTTCAAATTCCCATTGATCCACAAGATCAAGAAAAGACCACCTTTACATGCCCCTATGGAACCTTTGCTTATAAACGTATGCCTTTTGGCTTATGCAATGCTCCAGGCACATTCCAAAGGTGCATGATGTCCATATTCTCCGACATGATCGGGAAAACTATGGAGGTCTTTATGGATGACTTCTCGGTCATTGGGGATTCATTCAAAACATGTCTCTCCCATTTAGAAAACATGCTGAAACGGTGTGAAGACACCAATCTTTGTCTAAATTGGGAGAAGAGTCATTTTATGGTCAAAGAGGGCATTGTCCTCGGCCATAAGATATCAAAGAACGGGATTGAGGTTGACAGAGCTAAAGTTGATGTCATTGCTAAATTACCTCATCCCACTACCGTCAAAGGTATTAGGAGTTTTCTGGGTCATGCCGGTTTCTATCATAGATTCATACAAGATTTTTCTAAAATCGCCCGACCTATGACTCATCTTCTTGAAAAGGATGCTCCTTTTATCTTCTCACCCGAGTGCATCGAAGCTTTTGAAACATTAAAGAAAAAGCTTACTGAAGCACCCATTCTGGTTGCCCCCGACTGGGATTTTCCTTTTGAGCTCATGTGCGATGCAAGTGATTTTGCTATCGGTGCAGTCCTGGGGCAACGAAAAGCCAAACACTTTCAGCCTATCCACTACGCAAGTAAAACCATGACTGAAGCTCAAACTCATTACACCACTACAGAAAAAGAATTATTGGCTGTGGTGTATGCCTTTGAGAAGTTTCGGCCATATTTGATCTTGACGAAATGTGTAGTGTATACGGATCACTCGGCTCTCAAATATCTCTTTGCAAAACAAGATGCAAAGCCGAGATTGCTCTGTTGGGTTCTCCTCCTGCAAGAATTTGATATCATTATACCTGATAAAAAAGGAGCTGAGAACCTAGCTGCTGATCA
Organism: Artemisia tridentata subsp. tridentata; assembly: GCA_021014915.2. Lineage (NCBI taxonomy): Eukaryota > Viridiplantae > Streptophyta > Magnoliopsida > Asterales > Asteraceae > Artemisia > Artemisia tridentata. The sequence continues at coordinate 264,535,154 of CP139501.1, read as the reverse complement.
TCTATCCCGATTGGAGAACCCACACCAAGATGTTTTCGAGAAAAAGGAAATAAATGAAACATTTCCTCTCGAGACACTCAATGCGGTTGCTTTTTGTGGAGATTCTACTACCCCATGGTTTGCTGACTTCGCAAATTACCATGCGGGTAACTTCATAGTGAAAGGGATGTCGACCCAACAAAAGAACAAATTCTTCAAAGATGTGAAGCATTACTTTTGGGACGACCCCTACTTGTTTAAAGTATGTGCGGATCAAGTCATCCGGCGGTGTGTTCACGGCCAAGAGGCCGATGATATTCTTAAGGCTTGCCACAATGGACCCACAGGGGGACATCATGGTGCCAATTACACTGCCAAGAAGGTGTTTGATTCCGGTTTCTATTGGCCTACAATCTACCGTGATGCCCATGACTTAGTCAAATCTTGTGACTCTTGTCAACGTCACGGGAAGATTTCTCAAAGAGATGAAATGCCACAAAACGTCGTTCAAGTTTGTGAAATTTTTGACGTTTGGGGCATTGACTTTATGGGCCCGTTCCCGTCTTCACGAGGGAACAAGTATATACTCGTGGCTGTCGATTATTTGTCTAAATGGGTCGAAGCGAAAGCTCTTCCCACCAACGACGCCCGAGTAGTGTGTAAAATTTTGAAATCACTCTTTTCTCGGTTTGGAACTCCCCGTGCTATCATTAGTGATCGCGGTACGCACTTTTGCAATGAACAATTTGCAAAAGTCATGCTTAAATACGGTATTACTCACCGTCTTTCTACCGCGTATCACCCACAAACAAGTGGACAAGTGGAAGTTTCAAATCGTGGTATTAAAAGAATACTGGAAAGGACTGTAGGAGAAAATCGTGCATCCTGGTCGGATAAATTGGATGATGCACTATGGGCCATCCGTACAGCTTACAAAACACCCATCGGGTGTACGCCTTACAAACTTGTGTACGGAAAGGCATGTCATCTTCCGATCGAATTAGAGCACAAAGCCTACTGGGCCTTGAAACATGCTAACTTTAACCTCCAAACTGCGGGTGATCACCGTAAAGTTCAAATGAATGAATTAAATGAACTGCGTGATCAAGCCTACGAGAACTCTTTGATCTATAAAGAAAAGACAAAGAAGATTCATGACTCAAAAATAAAGAACCGCGTTTTTAACGTTGGTGATCGAGTCCTTCTTTTTAATTCAAGATTAAAGATCTTCTCAGGCAAACTCAAATCCCGTTGGTCTGGTCCATTCACTATTACAAAGGTTTATCCATATGGTACCGTTGAGTTATCTCAAAATGACAGTCCAAATTTTAAAGTGAATGGCCATCGGTTAAAACACTACTTTGGAGAGGACATACCACCTGTGGGAAACTAGAAGGGGGGGTTGAATAGTTTACCGGTTTAAAAACTTCTTTTAAAAATCTTGTTTAAAAAGTATGCTATTGGAAACTTTGATTCGAACTCTATGTGTAATCAAACAACACCAATATGAACTACAAACTAAGCTATGTAATAATAACAAATAAAAGTAAAGAGTAGAGTTGGAAAGATCAAACCAAGACAGAGGATTTATAGTGGTTCGGCTACGAAGCTCTTCTTCGCCCTACTCCACTCCCCGAGTACCACACTCGAGAGTTTCAAACACTATATCAACAACCTCCCTTCAGGCGGAGAAAACCGTACACGTCGCTTATCCTATTTCCGACACTAAGCTAGATGTCGAGTGGTAATCTTAGCTAGCACCAATCTACCAAGGTCCACGTGACCAAACACTCAAGCCCAGTGGCTTCAAGAGATCACCAAGATCTCAACACGATCACAATGATCAACACTCACTTCACTCTACTCGACTAACACTATCCTAATGACCCTTGATCTTCTTGATCAATCACACAAGCCCAATGGATTCAAGAGATGTTCACTATCTCTATAGATCACACTTGATCTTCACTCTCACTCACAAAAAGAAAATAAACTTGATGTATGCGAAGACACAACAAGGTTGTAACAAGTGTTACAAAAACCTATCAACTATAACTTTAGTATCTTCTTGATTACTTGAGTTCTTCTCTTGCTAATGAAGAGGGATGACAACACCTTGTATCAACTTGGATACTTGTGTTCTTCTCTTGCTAGTGAAGAGGTATGAAGAGGATCACTTGAAGGATGATTGGATCACTCTTGAAACAAAGAAAAACTAATCTAATTGACCCTAAGAAGTGAAAGGTGTGAGAGGATTTAACTAAGGGATTTTTCTGTATGTGAAGGGTGCCTAAAACTGTGAAAGAGGTGGGTATTTATAGGCAAAGAAAATCTGAACGTTACAATTCAAAATGGTACGGACGGCTCCACTAAATGACCCACGACTCCATTAAATTTAACGGTACCGTGGAGCCGTGGTAGACTAGGACGCTCCAAATTTTGTCTTTTCTGGTGAAAACTTATTTGGGGAAGGTTGGAGCTGATTTTGGGGGGAAAATAGCTGTTGTGATTTTCAAACTTATTTTTCCATTAAAACATTTCTTAATATTTCAAAAATAATTTGTCATGTGTATTTTTGAAAAAATGTTTTGTCCCATTTAAAATGTGAATTTTCGAAACATGAATTCACTTCTTTGATCACTAGTTCAAGTTGTAACTTTGTTCAAGAGTGATTTGCGTAGAAACGGGATCTTCCGATTAAAAACTTGTTAACGTTAATTTTAACGTAACGTGAGTTCACATTTTGTCATCCTTAAAACGTGAAGTAATCGAAAGATATAAATAACGTTTTTAGATCATTATTTGCATCAACAATCTCCCCCTTTTTGATGATGACAAAATATAAACTCATTTTAGGTTAAAATTAGTTTTAACAAGTTTTTAATGAGTTTACTCCCATTTCTCCCCCTTTTTGTCAAATCAAAAAGGTGGTTAAGGCTCCCCCTTGATGTGTACTCCCCCTCATTTGGAGAACACAAAGGAATCGAGCAATGGATCGTGCTACAAAACAAAGTTAGACGACAAATATACAATATCTAACAAGTAGCACATTTATGACAAATATCCAACCACAAGAAAAATTATGGCTAAGAAGCCAAAATGAAAAGCCCATTACATAAATATGAAATAAATGTCATACATAAGTATGACTACAATAGGGAAGCAAAGTAAACAAACAAGAAGACACATAAACATCTAAAGTAACATGAGGCTTCTAGATTTGCTTCCAACTTCAAAAGGGCTCCTAGGTATTTATTGGGAGAGACTAAACATGAATATGTTTAGTTGGTTGGGCTATGTGGTGGTGGAGGTGGTAAAATGATGGGTCCTTGTGGTGGTGTGAGGAGGTGTTCAAGGTAGGAGAATTGAAGACTCAATTCATCTCTAAGGCCCATGATAAGGAGTTGGTTGTGGTGACAACAAGCACAACTCAAGGTGTGTGGTTGTAGGGGATAAAGGATGGGATGACCCATTAAAGGTTGAGGTGATGGTGATAGGGAAGATGATGATGTGTTGGTGGTAAGTTCAAAAGGTGATATGGGTGATAGGGCTAGTGTGAGGGCTAAAGGTTGTGGTGATGGTGAAGATGATGGGGTGAAGGTTAAAGGTGTGTTGGTTCTAAAGGTTGTGGAGGATGAGGATGTTGGTTTGGTTGATGTTGCCTTGGATGGAGCATGGGGTGTAGTGAAAGAAGATGATGATTTGGTTGAGGTTATGGGTGTGTGTGTATCATCATCATCATCCAAGGTGAGATCAATGAAAATTGTCTCTTTGGTGTTTGGTGAGATTTGTGATATGTGAGTACTCTTGATCCATTGATCAATTTGAGTGGTTTCATTTGTTGGTTTGATGTAGAATTTTTGCTTCTTGAATACTCTTGATCCCATGATGATGGTATGGTGAATGTGAAGGTGTAAGGATGGGTGTAAGAATGACAATGCATAATGTTAGCTTAAATAGCCAAAACATAAGCATGCAAGTTTGAAATGTTGGATTTGGGGATTTGGGTGCATGGGAATCAGGTTTTGGTTGCAGATTTTCTGGAAAAGATAGTCAAAAAGTGGAAGAGAATAGCAGTTTTTGTCTTCCAGAGGCACGGCACCACTAAATTTAGTGGAGCCGTGGCCTATTTAATGGAGCCGTGGGCTCTTTTGACCTTCTTTCTAGGTCTGCAGGTTTTAGGCAGCCTAAATGGGGAAATTTCTGGGGAATCCATTGGCTGCAAATCTCAAAGCCTCAAATTACTAAACACATAGAATTCCTAAAGCTAGTTTCAACTAGCAACTAACATGATCATGTGATCATCTATGTATTTAGGCAACTATTAAGCATGCATGAATTCAAGCATTTTTAACATCTAGTGCATGTAATAAAATAAGCTATCATGCATGATTTAGGCAAGATAAACCAACATGAGGATTAATTAACAAGAGAATTAATCATGTTAAAAGGAAACACATCAAGCAAGTTAATGTATTAGGCAACAATGCCACAAACTATTAGTAGTATTTTAATCATAATACTTATATTAATAATACTACTTAAGTTATTTCCATCTAATCCTTTCTTTTCCCCAACTTCTTAATTTTGTTCCCAAGCCCTTTGATCGCCTTGCCGATGGACTTAAATCCCCCGATAGTTTGCTCATGCATCTCCACTTGTCTATTGTACATTGTGGTTTGCCTTCTCATCATGTGGGATAGATTTACCATCCCATTTTCGAGGTCGGTTGTACGTCGAAATGATGAGGTATCAAGATTACGAAAGTAGGTGTCGGGAGAAGGGATTTGAGAGCTAGAAGTTCCTTCTTCGTTCACCTCATCATCGTCCTCATCCATGGGTTCAGATGATGATTCGTGACTGAAGGAGGAGGATGAATGGGGAATATCGGAAGTGGATTTACGACCACGTTTGGACCCTTTGTCCTTACGTTGCTTTGTGCGACGTTGTGGTCCACCAAGTGGGTGCATAACCGGATTGACTAGGACATAGTCGACACTTTGAAGAAGTGGGAAATGTTCCATGACCCACCTGAATAAACGAGTAAGTAACATGCCGTATGGCATGAGCTCATCGGACCGACGATGAATGTTGGCCATCCGTTTGACCATGTAGTATGCGAGGTTGAATGGTTCCTCGATACTAAGACAGTAGAGCATAAGGGCAAGACTTGCCGATACGTGATCACGGTTGCCCGCAAGGCTTAACACATTTTCACGTAGAAGAAGTTCCCAACTTCTAAGGTCGGGACGGAGTTCCCTGAGGTAGATTTTGGATGGGTCGAGAAAGACAACGGATCCATCACGTTTTTGGTACGTGTTGGCGACTCGAGGAATTTGGATAATTTGTTTGATTACTTCAATGTCGGGAATTTGGGTACTATAGGCACCTTCTATCTCAACATTGTAGTAAAGAGACTCTAGAGAATGGTCGTTGGTGTATGCACACTGACCATATGAGGGAACACCAAGAATTTCACCAAACTGAGTGACAGACAGGGTGATATTTTGGTGTTGAATCCAAAAGTCAAGAAAGACGTTTCCGTCAGAGTCAGTGTAGGTACGAACACGACTGTAAAATTCGAGAACGAAAAGGGGACATATTTGATCGTTTATTGTGTATAAACAATCGAACCGAATAGAAGGGAAACAAGCACTGACTCTGTCTGACATGACATAAAGTGCATCGACTACACGCCCTTCGTGTATGTATCGTGTTAGCACTTTGGAAAAATAAGCCTTTTGTTCATCAGTGATGTTTGGGTTTTCAAGTGTTTCAATGATGTATTTTCGGGTTAATTGATAATCATTCCGAGGCATTGTTTGTCTACAAAAAAAAATTTTTTGTATATGTTAGTTCGTTGCATTTTAATGATTACACTTCTAGTGTGTGTGCCTAAATGCAAACAATGTGGAGGTGCGGCAATCTCGACTCTAAAATTATCCTAAAGAGATTACCCAAACGCTCCTAACTTCACTTTTGCTCAATCAAATATGTCGAACAATACATATCAATTATGTACTTCGAGCCATATTTGAGAGTTCATGTATGTATGCAAAAACGTTTTTAATTTGCATCAACAATGTATGAAAAAGGTTTCATGATCCTAGACTTGTGAAGTTTTTCGAAAAAATGATCGAATTGGGGTGTTTGGCAAATGCCTCAACATGGTGCCAACAAGCTTTAAGATTGAAAAGCTTTAATGCAGAACGTTCCTAATCCAATTTTAATCATCCTAAACATGATTCCATTACAAATAATCAATCATAATCCGAATTTAGTGATTAATTTCGGATTAGGTTTTGCAACATAAATGGGTTTTTGGAAATCCTAGGTTTAGGGAATCATGTGAATACTACATTGTCTAATCCTAGTCTTAATTTCACAAGGGTTTAACTAATTTTGAAAATCCCCAATTCGGATTTATACTCAAGAACAAACCCTAGACTCAAATTAAATGAAATTAAGAGTGATTTACTTACAATGAGTGATGTTGTGATTAGGATTTGTTGATTCCAATGCCTCAATCTTGATTTGTAAGAGTTTAGTTGAATTATGGTGTTATGGTTCGATTTTGATAGCAAGTGGAAGTGGTTTTGTGTGTTTGGAAAATTTGTGCAGAAGAAAAGAGTAACTGGGCGCGTTTTTCAGATGCACGGCTCCACGGTTCCACTAAACATTAGTGGAGCCGTGGCTCTTTAGTGGAGCCGTATGTCTGATGGTCCAGTTTTTCTTCTGTTTTGACTTTTGGCTGATTAATCTTACTTATTTAGTAAGACTTTTTGACACGAGGAAAAAGTTTATACCTAATAAACTTTTTGACAAAAGATGATTAAATGGGATGACCGGAAATGACCTTAGTGTTTCCGAGAAAATTGACTAAGATGTCATTGGATGAGGATTTACTTCTGGTATTTCCCGTGAAATAAATAGAAGTTATGAGTTGTGGTTAGGAGGATGACTATAATATTTCCCATGAAATATTTAATTAGTCGGAGTACGCGACACAAGGAATGACTAGATATTTCCCGTGAAATATTCATGAGTCATGTGACGAGTGAAAGATATGACTTAAAAAGTCATGAGCGATTTGTAGAGAATGACTTCAATGTTTCCCGCGAAACTTTCGAGAGGTCATAGAAGGGATGAAAGGTTATGAGGTATGACGTGACGGATGACTTTAATATTTCCGAAGGAATATTCAAATAGTCATGAGCGGGATGAGAAGAATGACTTGAAAAGTCATATGACGAGACGCGAGGAATGACGTTAATATTTCCAGTGAAATATTACGAAGTCATGGGATGAGGCTTAGGGAATGACTTGAAATTTCCAATGAAATATTCAAGAGTCATGAGTCGAGAATAGGATGGATGTGTGAGATGACTTTAATATTTCCATAGAAATATTGAAATAGTCATGAGCGGGATATGAGGAATGACTTGAAAAGTCATATGATGAGACGTGAGAAATGACATTAATAATTCCAATGGAGTATTAAGAGGTCATTTGACGAGAATGTAAAGGTTAAGGTGAGAAGAAATACTTTTCAAAGAAAAGATTTCTCATTCGACGTTATCATGACGGAGGAGATGTCTTTTCGCGGGGAGATGACGTACTTCGACGAGCTTCGTTCATGAGCAAACTATAGGGTTCCCGGACAAGTCTAATGGCATCTTGACTGCTACTCTTCACAGGGAGTTGTCTCATCTATAGTGTTTGTTGTCATGCCTTTCCGGCGCTTGCGTACTCGGTTTCGGTCGTGGTGACAATAAGAGTAGTTTGTTTCTTGGGGAACCAAGATATTTGTTAATCAACCTATGAAGGTACAAACATTACTCATTTTGTTTCAACCCACATTAACTCTCACATTATCAGAGTTGGTATAGAAACATTTTCTACATCAATCTCCTCAAGATATCGTAATCTCAAGTGTATAGTATCTTTAATGTATGGTATGATACATTAAACACTTTGATGTAAGAAGTTTTGGGATACTTCTTACAAGTGGGCACAAAGCCAACACTATTCATGATAATGGACCTACTTGCCGTTAGGTAAACTACTTTACCTATTATGCCCCTAACCTAGTTATATCCGCGCACTCACCTTCTTCGTCTCTTGTGAGTTTCGCATTTGCAGATATGGGCGTTATTGTCAATAAAGACTATTACTTAAACTATGTATCTCATACATATAGTATACATAAGTTTACAGGGATACTTCATTTAGGCAAGATTACGTATGTGCAAGGAAGGGAACTTGATTCACTTATCAATGCTTAATTCAAACTTGTCACGCATGATCTTCAAGCGATCATCGAACATTTCTGGACAAGTTGAATTTGGCATGATGAGATGTGAATAGAGTTTCTGTGTTATAGTGCCTACCATGTTAGATTCTAACTACACTATTTCATGCCAAACATTACTACTAACAAAGGATATTTTAAGAAAGCGTACCTGTGCCTGAGGTGTATGCTCTTAAAACTAGAAGACTAGGGTACCTTTGTTGAATGTTAAGCATGAAAGACACGACTTGACTATTGCGTCACCGGGTATGCTTGATAACGCATCATACTCCTTTTGTTATACTCCAAAGTTTATATACATTCATGTTTTCCTAGCAAAACAAATGTTCAAACATCTGGTCCCCAATATCTCATGGGTCCAAAGTTGTTAGAGTTAAACATCCTACGCATTTGTTGCGTTAGTTTAGGATGTGAGAATGGAGGACACATTTCCCATGGTAAGTAACTTTGTGGTGGACGATCATTCCAAGTTACGGGAAAGTTACTTGGATGATTTTGTCTTCTAAAGTTACCTCTCGGTAGAGGAGTTCTAGACCGAGGTTTGGGAGAGTTTACCTTTCTAGGTGGAGGAGTAGTTGACCTAGTGTCACGCTTCACAAATCCATGTTCGGGAGATGACAATGGTTTGTTAAAGCCTTTGGTTTCCTCTCTACTTGGAGTAGACACTCTAGTTCTATTTACAACTACTTGACTTGGTTTAGGACTTAAGTTACTTTTCAGAATTGACCCAGTTTTGTCCTCAGCACCACACGGTACCACGGTACCACTAAATTTAGTGGTGCCGTCTGTATCTTTAATGGTGTCGTCACCTTCAGACATGGACTTTTCAGGCATTACAAATTTTACTTGTTTAGTACTACTTGTAGAAGCCTGATTTGGGTCAAATCCTAAACCCGAACGGTCATGTTCACTATATCTAATATTTTCAAGTATATCATTAAGCTTTTTAGTTCCTTCATCAAACCTAATGATTCTTAAAGCATTTTCTTTAAGTTTTTCATTTTCTACTTGAAGACTAATACATGACCCGCATCCTAAATCTACTTCCTTGTTTTTCTCAAGTCTCTTGACTTGATCATTTAGTTCTAAAACTTGTAGTTCTAGTTCTTTTAATTTTAATTTTAGCTTTGTGTTTCTACCTAAGATCTTAGTACTAACTATGCATAGTTTGTTGTATTCGTCATGTAATTCATTGTCATCTACTGATGAATTATTATCACTATAATAAGAAGAGTCGGAGTGTACCTCGTTAGAAGCTTGAGCCATTAAGCACGTTTCATCATTAGGCTTCTTCTCTTCTTCTTCACCGCTATCACTCCAAGAACCTCCTACAAAGGCTCTTTGGTTGTTGGATTTTGGTGGCTTAGGACATTCTCCTATGAAGTGATTGAGCTTTCCCTTGACTAATATAAAAGTAAAGGCAGCTATCTGGAGAAAAAGTCCTCCGACACGAGTCCTAGTTGTTGCGCTGCGGTCCGTTTCCCGGCTTCGCTTGGAGAGGAGAATCGTTGGTTTGACCGACGGGATCTCCGCATCTAAAGCATCTCCTATCACTTGTCCCTTTTCTTTCATCATGATTTCTTTGGGATGACTTCTTCTCATCTCGAGATTGTCTAGGAAATCTACCTTTCCTCCTAAAGAACTTTCTAAAGTTCCTAACGGCTAGTGCGTACTCTTCATCTTCACTACCGGAACTCGAACATTCCTCATCACTAGACTCCTTCTTGGCTTTTAATGCTAGAGATCTAACTCTCTCGCTTTTGCCTTTGACAATGTCGGAATCCTTCTTGATGATCATCTCGTGAACTTTCAAGTTTCCTATAAGTTCATCGAGTGACAATGCCGCCAAGTCCTTTGACTCTTCTATGGCGGTGACCTTTGCTCTCCATTTAGGATGTTGAGCTCTAAGAAACTTTCTAACATAGTTCTTACTAGAATAACCTTCATCAAGAGCTTTAAGACTAGTGATAATAGTATTAAATCTAGCAAAAGCATTATCTATTGACTCATCCTCCGAAATGGAGAATTGTTCATATTGTTGAACAAGAAGATCTATCTTGTTCTCTTTGACTTGGTTATTACCTTGGTGAGTGACTAACAAAGTTTTCCAAATGTCTTTTGCCGTATTACACATAAAAATTCTTTCAAATTCCTTTATAGGCAAAGCATTATAAATCATCATTTTAGCCTCATTATTTTTGGCTAATTTCCTTTTAAGTTCATCACTTTGTTTATCATAAGAAACTATTTCATCCTTTTTAGTTTCCGGATTCTTTTGAATAGGTTGAAAGTCACCCTCGGTAATAACATGCCAAAGATCAATGTCTTTTGATTTCACATAGGTTTCGAATCTTGTTTTCCAATAAATAAAACAATCGGTTTCGAAAAGTGGTGGTCTTTGCATAGATTGCCCTTCTAGATATTTGTCGGAATCCATTGATCGGTTCAACCTTTAAAATACAATATACTTTAAAAACTTGACTAACCTGTCTCTGATACCAATTGTGGGAAACTAGAAGGGGGGGGGTTGAATAGTTTACCGGTTTAAAAACTTCTTTTAAAAATCTTGTTTAAAAAGTATGCTATTGGAAACTTTGATTCGAACTCTATGTGTAATCAAACAACACCAATATGAACTACAAACTAAGCTACGTAATAATAACAAATAAAAGTAAAGAGTAGAGTTGGAAAGATCAAACCGAGACAGAGGATTTATAGTGGTTCGGCTACGAAGGTCTTCTTCGCCCTACTCCACTCCCCGAGTACCACACTCGAGAGTTTCAAACACTATATCAACAACCTCCCTTCAGGCGGAGAAAACCATACACGTCGCTTATCCAATTTCCGACACTAAGCTAGATGTCGAGTGCTAATCTTAGCTAGCACCAATCTACCAAGGTCCACGTGACCAAACACTCAAGCCCAGTGGCTTCAAGAGATCACCAAGATCTCAACACGATCACAATGATCAACACTCACTTCACTCTACTCGACTAACACTATCCTAATGACCCTTGATCTTCTTGATCAATCACACAAGCCCAATGGCTTCAAGAGATGTTCACTATCTCTATAGATCACACTTGATCTTCACTCTCACTCACAAAAAGAAAATAAACTTGATGTATGCTAAGACACAACAAGGTTGTAACAAGTGTTACAAAAACCTATCAACTATAACTCTAGTATCTTCTTGATTACTTGAGTTCTTCTCTTGCTAATGAAGAGGGATGACAACACCTTGTATCAACTTGGATACTTGTGTTCTTCTCTTGCTAGTGAAGAGGTATGAAGAGGATCACTTGAAGGATGATTGGATCACTCTTGAAACAAAGAAAAACTAATCTAATTGACCCTAAGAAGTGAAAGGTGTGAGAGGATTTAACTAAGGGATTTTTCTGTATGTGAAGGGTGCCTAAAACTGTGAAAGAGGTGGGTATTTATAGGCAAAGAAAATCTGAACGTTACAATTCAAAATGGTACGGACGGCTCCACTAAATGACCCACGGCTCCGTTAAATTTAACGGTACCGTGGAGCCGTGGTAGACTAGGACGCTCCAAATTTTGTCTTTTCTGGTGAAAACTTATTTGGGGAAGGTTGGACCTGATTTTGGGAGGAAAAATAGCTGTTGTGATTTTCAAACTTATTTTTCCATTAAAACATTTCTTAATATTTCAAAAATAATTTGTCATGTGTATTTTTGAAAAAAATGTTTTGTCCCATTTAAAATGTGAATTTTCAAAACATGAATTCACTTCTTTGATCACTAGTTCAAGTTGTAATTTTGTTCAAGAGTGATTTGCGTAGAAACGGGATCTTCCGATTAAAAACTTGTTAACGTTAATTTTAACGTAACGTGAGTTCACATTTTGTCATCCTCAAAACGTGAAGTAATCGAAAGATATAAATAACGTTTTTAGAACATTATTTGCATCAACACCACCCATGGTTGTCCCGGATCTTCAAACTTTCCCCATGAACCAATGAATGCGGGGTCGAGTCAAGCTAGTGACTCGGTGAACAAAAACATTAGCAAAACATGGGTTCTCACCCGTGTCTCTGTCTTCTTTCTCTGTTCTACCACCTAAGTGTGGGGAGTTGCCCCCGCTGTTGTATATAGGTTTAAAAAAAATGTGTATATATAAAATAATGGCTATTAGTATTGCCTTTTCACGTTCTAAGTGTTGGTTTAACAACCGGTACTTTGAATATTGAGGCCAATATTCAGTTCTAAGTGTGTGGGGGGGGGGGGGGGAATTCTAGCGAATTTTATCATATGTACCATCTAGTACCCCCATTTTGGCCAAAATTTTAAAATTTTTTCTTACTTAGAACGCAATAAATGGTTATCAGTCCGCCATGTCTAACCCACATAAGGATTGGCTAATCCGAGAGCAAACGGCTCTTGGTAAAGATGTCTCAAATCCGTTTATGGCTTACAATTTGCCAAAAATTGTATGGTATTCGACTCACCATATCTTTTATAGTGAAGAGTTGGCTAGCCCGCAAGGTTATGACTTGTGGTAAAGGCATTGGAAAACCATAATTGGTAATCAGCTCACCAAAGATAATAACTGTATTTTATCTAAGAGTTGGCTAGTCCAGAAGCAAACGGCTTTTGGTAAAGACAAATCAAATCCGTTGACAGCTGATGGTTTGCTCAAAATCATTTGGTTATCATTGTACCAAAGTATCACATACTAAAACATTGGCTACTCCAGAAGTAATGGCTTTTGGTAAAGAGAAAAATCCATTAAATTTTCATAAAATATTGCTAGGGACTAGCAATAGTTTAGTGTGGGGGATTGATGAGTGTCTAAATACTCATCATTTCTGTCACATTTTATCTGCAAAAACATTTAAAAACATGCAATTATGCTTCAAAATACAGGAAATATCATTTGATTGTGTTTTTATGTGTTGCAAGTGCAAAAGGATTGAAAACAGGTGAAAACGAACAAAGTTTGCATAATTGGCAGTTTCAGTCCCTGAACTTTCAAAAGTTGTCAAAATTAGTCCTTGGTTTTCAAAAATGGAAAATTATCTTTTATGGTCCTTGTACTATTGAAACTTGGCAAGAATGGTCCCGCCAAAACCAAAACCACCCCTCACCCACAGTATTTCTCTGCAACTCCACCCCCTCCTCCTCAACACTCCACCTAACATGCCAAAAGGCATTTATTGCTTCTTCTCCATCAGTACAGAGCCATGTGCTAGTTTTCCCACTCACTCAATTTTGGCGCCAAAAATCAGAATCAACAGCTGAGATCAGTTGAAGACTAACCAAGGGTGCAGAATTGCTCAGAGGAAGATAGGAAGAATATCCCACCTCAGTTTTTGTATATATAGGACCAATGTAAGCCTTAATGGCTAAGTAGTTAATTTTCTTAATCATTTTTAATTATCAGTCATTTACTTATTGTAATTTTTAATTTCAGTTGTTAATTCAAGTTGTTCTGAGGTTATTCACTTTCTTGTAATTCAGTATTGTACTTGATGAACTCAAATAAGTACATTTTATTACTATCATTTATCCTATTAATTTGACTTGTTTTACTATATTATGTATGAGGATTGATACTTAATTGTTTACTTTTGTAATTCTCAGGTAAAAACAAGCATTTGGTGAAACTTAGCGATTTTGGACTAATAACGGAGCAAAACGTGCATAAAGTGGAAGTCTACTGACATGGACAAGATCAAGTCAATTCTGCTCCAGATGCGCCGCATCTCACTCTCGAAATGCGCCGCATCTCTATCAAGATATCACCAGATACGATCCAAGATACAAGAGGACATGCGCCGCATCTAATCAAGGGTTACGCCGCATCTTCTGGCGGTGTACGAATATTCCTGAATATTATAATCTTGGACCCCACGCGAAGTTAAGTACATACGCCGCATCTACTTAGTAGATGCGCCGCATCTTTCCTCAGACAGAAACTATAAATACCCCGTAGACCTGACGAATTTAAGAGTTCGAAACCCTAAAACCGAAGTTCGGACAGAAGAGCAAAAGGACGAATTCAGTCAAGGAGGCAGCACAAGACACACCCAAATCGAAGATACAAGAGCTGTAAGAAGGTGCTGCATGTATTTAATTCATTAAGTAGTTTTGTTTTATTGTGTTAGCAAACTTTAATTCATCAGGATTGGTGGCTTGTGTAATGTGACAACGGAAAGATTGCACTCCCTTTAATACTTGCTTTCCCATCAATTAAAGTTTATATGTTGATGTCTTTGGTTACTACTTATTAGTGCATTGATAACCTCTGTGTTTATTAGTGGCTTGCGGGCATTTGACTGCGGGACATAATGTGGCTCCCACGGTTGTTTCTAAATTGATCACTTAGGAATAACTTTTAGACATAAGTAATTATTAAGGGTTTACTCGCCGATAAGAATAGGACCAACGAGAAAGGATTAACTACATACACTTCATATAAAGCTATCAATAAAACAAGTGACAAACTATTTAATCATAAGGACAGCCCTCTTATTGTCTCTAGTATCTATCTGTGTACGTGTGTGCTACTTGCTGATTCGTGCCTATTGGTTTATTTTATTATTTAATTACAACAAATCGTGCCAGTCTCTCAGGCTGAAACCCCCTTGCGTTAGGATATTAAAATACTGATTAGAATAACGAGATAATACGTTCCACTCTTAGTGATCGACACTCTACTTACCATTATCTTCATACTGACCGGGTACACTGCTCGTTAAGTGTGTGTGTTATTGATAAGTCGGCTAAATATAAATTTAAAACTTGAGTAGGCATTAAAACTGCTAAACCGCAACGACACATCACGCGCATCAAGTTTTTGGCGCCGCTGCCGGGGAGTGAATTGTTATTATCTGTTAATTTGATTAGTATTTTAATTAGGTTTTTCTTTTTATTAGATTAATTGTATCATTGTACTATTTTGCATATTTGTTGTATTGTGTGTTAATTGTTTTCTTTTTATTTTTGTGTGTTTATTTTCGTTTGTGTGTTTAAATTTTTGTTTTTATTTTTCGTATTTTTCTGTTCTGCTATCGTTGTACTGTGCTAAATCAAACGATACGGCGCATCTGATCTCTCAGATACGGCGTATTGCGTTTAATTTTTTTAATACAACGCGTTTAATTAATTCGATACGACGCATCTTTTCCCCAAGATACAGCGTATCTGTTTTTAATAAGAAAATTTTTCTAAGCGATAAAGTAATACGACGCATCTGCCTTTGCAGATACGGCGTATCTGTTTTTGATAAATTTTTTTTCTAAAACATTAACGCCATACGACGCATCTTCTTTTGAAGATACGGCGTATCTATTATTTTAATTAAAAACAGTTTGCGAATTATTAAACAGATACGGCGTATCGATCTCTGTCGATACGGCGCATCTTACTGAATCAAAAATCTTTTATTTTTAAACGTAACGAAAATACGGCGCATTAACTTTCGTTAATACGACGCATTTAATTTTAATTAGATAAGCTGATTTTTGATAATTAAAACAGATACGGCGCATTCTAATTTCTAAGCGGCGTATCTATTTTCTGAATAAAAGTTTGACTTATTTTTAACGTATTAAGATACGGCGTATCCCATTTATAGGATACGGCGCATCAACAGCAGATATCAGAAGCTTTTATTTTACTTTGATCGTTTCACCCTTCTTTTGCACGAGTAAGTTTTATTTCAGGAAGATGGACGATCCGGATATTACAATGGAAGAATATATTAGACTTGGAGAGGAAAGAGCCTTGAGCAATAATGGGATCTACGATTGGGAAAGAGCAAGATATGGTGCGCAAGTCATCAAGGATAAAGAAGTCACTATGGAAGAATACTTGATTTTAGGACGAGAAAAGTCAAGGCATGAAAGAAACAAATTGCCATTCCGACACACTTGGACTTTATCAAATAATAATGATGATGAAGAGTCATACGATTTTGGTGCAATTAGGTTTCCGGCAATAGTTATTGATGATGTTATTTCTCCGGAAGTTGCCCAAGATGAAGAAGAGTCACAAGTGTTTGATTTGAATGATAATCCGGCAATTGTTTACAAAGAAGCTTATTCATCCGAAAGTGCTTATGATGAAAATGAAGATGAATGTGGGACAATGGTGTATAGTGCTATTACTTGTAATTTTCCACCCGAGGTGGAAAATATATTCTCATCCTATCAAAAACACCATGATAATACCCCTTCGGATGGAGATAATAAGTATTCTGATATTGAAAAGTTTGATGCTATTGTGTACGATAACATACCGCAATTACCACAACGAACGGAAATATTTAGGTGTGGAGCGGATGAGCCAGATTATGACCCCACAAAGGATTTCGAAGAAATGTGGGATGACTTATTTGAGGCGGCTATTCGGGATAAAGATGAAATTGCAAGACCATTAGTTGAAGATGGAGACTCACGAGATAAATTGGAGTCACTTACAACAAAAAGTGGTACAAATTTATTTAATACTATTGATCCCGTTATTAATAATCTTGCTAGTTTTCCTAAACAGGTTGCAAAACAAAAAGATGATGAAGTGAAATTTATTACACTACCTATTGAAGCACCTATGATGAACCCGTATTTGGTGGAGCTCGAAGAAGAATTTGGTGATGAGCTCTTGAACATTGCTATGATTGATGAAGATGATGATTTCGACCCTATGAAGGTTGTTGAGGAACTCGAACTTTTACTTGCTAAAGATCCTTTCTCATCTTCTGCGGAAGTCAAGGGACGCCTTACTACCAAAGATGCTAACCAAGAAGAAAGGAGACTGATTTTTCCTCAACATACTACTCTTTCAGATGAAGTGGGCAAGTCATCCAATTTATCAACCAAACCGGGTAAGAATAGGAAAGATGTTCATATATTGCCAAGGTATGATATTTATGTATTTCTTCCATCTTTAATATCAAATTTACACTCTTTTCGTGTTTATTGCTACTATCACCCGCACTTGATCCCAAGTGAGGGGAACCACACCCTATTACACAGTAAATAAGGGTGGAGTCAGGCTCGTGACTCGAACAAAAACAAGCGCTTCGTGGGAGGCAACCCATGCTTATCTTTTATTTTATTTTCTGATTTTGTATTGAGTCTGTCAGATCTGCCGTAGATGCGGCGCATCTCCATCATAGGATGCGGCGTATCAACTGTACAGATCATATCTTTATTTTTCTGCATTTTTTTTAATTTCCGACTTTAAAACTATTTATCAGTTTATTTTAATGCGGCGCATCCCTGGTTAAGGATGCGGCGCATCTTTATTCTGATCCGTATTTATTCCAGGCTCGATACGGCGTATCTTCTTCAATAAGATACGGCGCATCGACTGACCTGATGATTTTCAGTTTTAATTTTTAAGTTTTATTTTTCCTAACTACTAATGTATTATGCAAGTTTGAACCTTTCTTATCTTAGGTGTGTTTTAAAGTGTTGGTGGTATTATAGTTTCCTGGATTTCCTGTGGATACATCAAGTATGAAGCTTTAACGTTCTAATCCACAAGAAGTTAATTTTTGCTCTTATACTAATGGAGGATCATACCGAGCAAATCTCAGGGGAGTTTTTCTGTTCTAATTCTTTTATTTTCCAGTTTTTAACCTTTTATACAAACAACGAGGACGTTGTTTAACTTAAGTGGGGGGATTGGAGAATTAGAACACTTAACAATTACTTGTCCTAAACTTTTTCAAAAATTATGCTTAAAATGTGCTTAATATATCAAACTTAAAATTTTTTTTAGCATGTTTTTGTTTAAGATCTAAGTTACATAACTGCACACATGACGTTATTTTCAAAAATTGTGATTTTTCAAAATTCACAAATCTATGAGTGTGCCGGTGACTTGTAAACTTTAGAACTTGGCTTGTATACTATTCGAGACCACCATAATGAGTATTATTTATATAATTGGAATGACTTGTCTAACTTGGTAAAATTCTAGGATTACACCAAATAGCCTTTATATGTTATGTGTTATTGACTAACTACACTGGTTAGTTAACCCCCGTATAAAACCTTTTGTTACTCTCATTTTTAGAGTAAGATACCCCTAGAAAAACCCTCAGAGCCATTCCTTTCGTTTCTTACACCTATGTTTAAAATGTTTCGTTACACCCTTACACCTTAGCCTACCCTGTAGATTAGAATCCGTGGTTGGTTAATTGCTATAGGCAGAGTGTGTTTCCTTACATTACCTGTGTTCGCGTGCGTAATTCATTATCTATGGTTAGGTCGGGAAATTGCACAATGCAATTGGAGTGAAAGTAAATATTGTATATCTTTGAGTTTATTTTTCGTGTGTTTACTACTTTCACTATTACCATTATTTCTGAAGTATGAAAAGTATGAATAAAAATTATCCGGAAAGAAAGTTGTAGTGATGTGGTGAAATTTTACACATCTATGTTTATATACTTAAAAAAAAAAAAAAATCGAAAAAATGAGAAAAGAAAAAGAAAGAAAGAAAAGTTGGATGTTTATTTTAAGCCAACGATGTAGAGTTATGTAAGTGGTCGATATCACCACTATTTGTTGTATTATATCTATGGATTGAATGGGAATTGGCAGTTATGGGAACGCCAATTAAGGTTTATTCTTTGATTAAGATTTTGTTGAGTATAATTCGTGTCTACCTAAAGCGTGTGTTTCAAGTGTTAAAGCGTGAGTTATTCAATGATATGAGTCTTATTCATGGGATGGTTGGGATAGTGATTAACCACACTTAGGATTTTAATTTATTTGTTTTGTTTTGTTTATTTTTATTTTTACACCAATTTATATCCCAAATGTTATCCATACCCTATATTATTCGTTATCCAACCGAACCTTTGATTTATTGAGATTAGGGATTTGAGCAATCTTAAGTATCGTAGTCGTGGATTCGGCTATGTATTTATGATTTTGTCGCCCTTTTTGATATATTATTATTGGTGAAGTTTGGACCTATCTTTAGCCTATTCGAGTTAAGGATTTGAGCAATTGCAAGTATCGTGTTCGTGGATTCGATCATGTGTTTGTGATTTTGTCGCCTTTTCTGGAATTTGAGATCGATAGTGATTAAGAATAATTAACCCTTAAGCCTAAAAACCCTTTTTACCGCTTTAGACTTGTTATTCCTTAGCTTTAGTGGTGGAGATGTGTATACTTGCCAAGCTTATGATAGAATATTCGTCGCGACTGGACAGTTAAACGATTAGATTTGCTTTTATCGACTTATTTTATTTTACTTCTAATTCGTTAAGTGTTTAGTTGTGTGATTATGAAATAAATGAATACATGCTTAAATATAAAAATAAATCCTAATACATCTTTTAGGATACATTTTCATAAATGAAATTCTAAGGTTTACTTGGGGACAAGTAAAGTTCAAGTGGGGGGATATTTGATGAACTCAAATAAGTACATTTTATTACTATCATTTATCCTATTAATTTGACTTGTTTTACTATATTATGTATGAGGATTGATACTTAATTGTTTACTTTTGTAATTCTCAGGTAAAAACAAGCATTTGGTGAAACTTAGCGATTTTGGACTAATAACGGAGCAAAACGTGCATAAAGTGGAAGTCTACTGACATGGACAAGATCAAGTCAATTCTGCTCCAGATGCGCCGCATCTCACTCTCGAAATGCGCCGCATCTCTATCAAGATATCACCAGATACGATCCAAGATACAAGAGGACATGCGCCGCATCTAATCAAGGGTTACGCCGCATCTTCTGGCGGTGTACGAATATTCCTGAATATTATAATCTTGGACCCCACGCGAAGTTAAGTACATACGCCGCATCTACTTAGTAGATGCGCCGCATCTTTCCTCAGACAGAAACTATAAATACCCCGTAGACCTGACGAATTTAAGAGTTCGAAACCCTAAAACCGAAGTTCGGACAGAAGAGCAAAAGGACGAATTCAGTCAAGGAGGCAGCACAAGACACACCCAAATCGAAGATACAAGAGCTGTAAGAAGGTGCTGCATGTATTTAATTCATTAAGTAGTTTTGTTTTATTGTGTTAGCAAACTTTAATTCATCAGGATTGGTGGCTTGTGTAATGTGACAACGGAAAGATTGCACTCCCTTTAATACTTGCTTTCCCATCAATTAAAGTTTATATGTTGATGTCTTTGGTTACTACTTATTAGTGCATTGATAACCTCTGTGTTTATTAGTGGCTTGCGGGCATTTGACTGCGGGACATAATGTGGCTCCCACGGTTGTTTCTAAATTGATCACTTAGGAATAACTTTTAGACATAAGTAATCATTAAGGGTTTACTCGCCGATAAGAATAGGACCAACGAGAAAGGATTAACTACATACACTTCATATAAAGCTATCAATAAAACAAGTGACAAACTATTTAATCATAAGGACAGCCCTCTTATTGTCTCTAGTATCTATCTGTGTACGTGTGTGCTACTTGCTGATTCGTGCCTATTGGTTTATTTTATTATTTAATTACAACAAATCGTGCCAGTCTCTCAGGCTGAAACCCCCTTGCGTTAGGATATTAAAATACTGATTAGAATAACGACATAATACGTTCCACTCTTAGTGATCGACACTCTACTTACCATTATCTTCATACTGACCGGGTACACTGCTCGTTAAGTGTGTGTGTTATTGATAAGTCGGCTAAATATAAATTTAAAACTTGAGTAGGCATTAAAACTGCTAAACCGCAACGACACATCACGCGCATCAGTACTCAATTTCAGTGATAATAGAAATGCAAGTTTTTGTGAATTCGAATTAAGCTTGTTGTTGTTAAGAATCAACCATAAACACTACCAAACCTTCCTATAAGCTTATGAAAGCTTTTCATAGCTTTGTGTAAGCTAATATTAGAAATAGGAGTACTTAAATTCAAGAAATGAAGAAAAGTCAATGAAAGTCAACATAAGCTCACAATAAGCTCTTCTGAAGGGAAAAGCTATTTAGGAAGGCTTTTTCTGTGTTTTCTAGCTTGTGTGAACAAGCTAGGATTGTTCTTGGTCCTTGTTTCATTGTTCCATAAGCATCACAGTTGTAAGCATTTTGTTAGTTTTTCATTAATTTTGCATTTTACTGTTCCATAGCTTATCATTAGCTTATTATTGTTATTTCCTGCTTATTACTAGTTTCTAATCACATTTCATCAATATAATCAGTTGTTAATAACTTTGTTTTCATTTTACTTAAAAAACATAAAAAAAGCCAAAAATAAGCTTATATAGTAAAACTGCTTAATCTAGCTTAATTCCAGTTGATAAATACTTATTAGTACTCAAATAAACTAGTTAAACTCAGTTTGTTTAGATTTCTAGTTTAAATAATCTGTTTTAGTTTTAAAATCACCACAGCCCTTTTAAAGGGGTGTTTGGCATAAAAAGGTCAAATAGCTATTTACTGTACATTTGCCAATTGTCCAACTTAGAATCAGCTTAACTCATTCCATATAAGCTATTTTGAAGTTCTGATAGGCCATTTAGATAGAAATAATGCTTTTGTATGCTCTGTGTTCATTTCAGCCTTCAAAATGATCAAATAAGCCAATATAAGCCACAAGCTTATTTGGACCTCAAACTTGGCTTCTCTGAGTTCATTTTGGACCATTTAGTGTATTGACAAAGTTTGGTTTGGTCTTGTTTACTCTACACAAATCTGCACAAGTCTGCACACCATAACAGACCACCATTTTCAGTTTTTGTGGTTTTTACAGATTTTGGGTGATTTTTCATTTACTCATCATAAGCCCTCAGAAGCTGTTCTTTGGCACAAATAAGCTCACCCAGCTTATCTCACTCTAGTATTTTTCTTGTAATTTTTAGAATCCTTTAAAGCTGTCAAATCAAGGCTGCAAACTAGGCATTTTTGCCCTGTGCAGGCCTGCATCAGCAGACCTTAATAAGCCATTAGCTTATTGAGAGCTTCACAGCTCTTAACTTGGGCTTTTCTTGATTCCTTTAGCTTAAATACACTCCTCTCAGTTCATATTAGCTCTTTCCATAAGCTCTTAGCTTATTTTTCAGCCCTTAGCTTATTTTGAAAAATCCAAGTCTTAAAACCTTAAAACTCCAACTGTTAAGCTTTTGAGCTTATTAGAAGCTTATTTAGCTTGTTCTAAAAATATTTCCAGTTTTAAAGTTGCTTAATATTAGCTTATAGATAAGTAGCAAACAGAAAAAGTCCAAAAAAATAAGTTTGAGCAAAAAGGGTGTGTGTGGATTCGAACCTGGGTTCCCTAGGTGACAAGTTCACTGCATAACCAGCTGGGCTAGCTCACTTATCAGTTATACTTTGCATCTTTTTCATTTTAACCCTTTTTAGTTTTTAAGCTTATATAAGCTGTTCAACTTATAGCAGCTTATTAGAATAAGCTGGCACCATTTTTTTTATTTTTCTTAGCCTTTTAATAACTTAAAATAATTTAGGAAAAAGTTTCATAATTTTCTGAATAGTTTTAATATTTTTAATCTTTTAATTAGTTTAAATTAGTAATTAAATCATAATAAATAGAATAATAATCAGAAAAATATAATTTTAATTTTCAAAATTTTCTTTTATTAAGTAGATTCTAGGAAAAATATAATCATCTCTGTAGACCTTAGGAAAAATAAAATATAAAATAAGTGATAGTTTCTATTTAATAGATTTTATCTTTTTAAATTTTTAATTAAGAACTTTTCAATTTTATAATTTTCTTAGCTTCTTTTCACCTCATAATATTTATAAAAAAAGTTTTAGATTTTTCTTTGTTCATTTAGTATTTATTATAAATTAAAATAGTTTAAAAAGTAATTAAATAATAAATAATTAATAATAATTAGATAAAAAGTGTAAAAATATATAATTTTAGTTTTAAAATAAGTTTTAAGTAATATTACACTTGTAGGTTTTAATTTCATAGATTTCACTTTTTATTCGCGTTTTTATAATTTTCGTTTCGCGTTTTTTTTTTATATATAAATTGTGTTAATCTTTATTTTCCCGTGAGAATTTGTTTCTCATTTGTTATTTAGAATTAAAAAAGCAAAAAAATCCAAAATATCTAATCATCAGTCACTCTAATCCAAGCTTTCAAACAATTGCCCATTCACACTTCGTTGGGAAACGATCCGGGTAATCACTTACCTGGTTTCACACTACACACACAAACGTGAGTTTTTGCAAGTATCCTTTTTCACAAAGGGGTGATTTGTATTTATTCACGTGTATCCGTCGTTGCATAATATTTATATATCTATTTAGCACGGATCAAATTTTGGCGCCGCTGCCGGGGAGGTGTGTTGCGACAATATTGTTTAAAGTTTAAGCGATTAGTGATTTGAGACCCTTCCTTGTGAAGTTCCTATTTCCCATAAACCATATAAAATACAAAAATATTTTTCTTTTCTTTTATATATATAATATCATATAAAAATAAAAAAACCCAAAAACATTTTCCGTTTTATTGTTAAAATAAAAGATTAAAAGCAAAATTAATATAATATTCCTCAACTTGGGTATTATCATAATAAGATTCCCAAACATCAGATTTAAAACTTGCCTCTGTATCACTTGCGAATATCGGCTCACCTTTGATTGATAAACAAACTATAAAGGAGGTTTAAGGATAGTTTGACATTAAATTGTCGAACTGAAAGAAGCGGGTTTATCTTTTAGAGAGCTACCGTACGCTTGTTGATTGTTGGTTTAAGTTCACTTGTGTTTTTGCTTCGATCTTGATTTAATTGAAAATTTTTGCTAAAAGTGCATGCGCACTCGTTCTTCTAGGTCATCAAGCCCTTTCCGTGAGCTTGTAAACATACCTCGAAGACGTCGTAGACGTTCTGCTCCATCAGTCGTACCCGAGATACGAACTGATCCCATAACCACTGTCATCATGGCAGAAGACCGTCCTATGAATGAGCTTCTCCAAGCTCCCACCGAGGGTTATGGAGATGCCATTATTGTTCCAGCCATCGTGGCTGAGAATTTTGAGCTTAAAACCGGGTTGATAAACCTTGTAACATCGCGTCAATTCTATGGTTTTGAAAGGGACGATCCTCAAGATCACATTCGATGGTTCAATAAAATCACATCCACCATCAAATGCAAAAATGTCCCTGAGGAATCAATCAAACTTCTTCTTTTCCCATTTTCCATCGATGGGGCAGCCCGGATTTGGCTTGACAAACAACCCCCTCGATCAATTGGAACATGGGAAGATTTGGTTCAAAAGTTCGTAAATGAATTCTTTCCTCCTTCTAAAACCACGCATCTTAAAAATGAAATCATGAAATTCTCTCAAAGGTTTGATGAACCATTTGGTGAGGCATGGGATCGTTTCAAAGAATTGCTCCGCAAATGTCCTCATCACGGTTTCACCGATTTGATGCAAATGGACACTTTCTACAATGGGTTAAACCCATCTGACCAAGATTCTCTCAATGCCTCAGCTGGAGGTAATTTTCTGAGCAAATCCACTAAGGAAGCCATTGCACTCATTGAAAATAAGTCTAAGGTCCGCACTGCACGAACCAGGCCATATAATTCCCAGGCTAGTGCTGGTCCTTCTACTTCATCTCCTGTGAGTTCTTCTAATATTGATACTCAGCTTGCTGAACTCACGAAGGCTATTCAAGCTTTGGTTTTCTCCACACAAAAGAAAGAGTCCGCTCCGCAAACTTCTCACACTGCTGAAGTCAAAAAGATAGAAGTTTGTGTTACTTGTGGTGGTCCTCACGCTTACTACAATTGTACTGCCACCGATGGCACTACATTTGAGGCTAATGCTATAGCCGGAACTTCCAATCAAGGAGGTAATCAATACCGTCCTCAAGTGGACCCAAACCACCGTGCTAGCAACCAATTTGGACCACCCGGATTTCCTCCTCCCAACAATCCAAATAGGATTAATCCTAATCAACAAAGAGGGCAAAACATGCAAAATCAATTTCATGCCCCGAATAATCAATACCCACCCCAAAGGGGTAATCAAGGGTATTCAGCTCCTAATTACCAAGGACCTCTCTCAAATGAACTTGATAACTACATCAAGGTTAATGAGACCAAATTGAAGGCAATGCAAAATCAGATCTCTAATTTGAAGAATGAATTTCAATCTTCAATATACAAGCAAGGAACTGAGCTAAAAAATGAGCTTTCAAACAAAATTGATCACTCTCAAAGCGAGGTTAAGAATATGCTTGCCAGTCTCATGAACCATCTCAATCCACCTTCTTCCTCGGGAGGTCTCCCTGGTAACACTGTTGTCAACCCAAAGGGTGAACTCAAAGCTGTCACCACACGCAGTGGTAAAGCTTATGATGGACCCACTATTCCTACTACATCTTCTTCTCCTCCCCCAAGGTAGTGGAAAGTGAACCTGAGGTGACTAAGGACAAGATACTTCCTACTAATAACGGAGGTACCGACAACGTCCAACCTCAAGTTGTCCCGAAACCCAAGACTAAACCTGGAGTTGTCTTTGAATCGCATGAAATCCCTGTTGAAAACCCTAAATCCAAACCTTCTATTCCTTACCCATCACGTTTAAATGAGCAAAAGCTCCGCGAAAAGGCTAGTCAACAAATGGATAAATTCTTTCAAATCTTTAAAGAATTACATTTTGACATAAGCTTTGCGGATGCTATCATTCTGATGCCCAAATTTGCATCCACAATCAAACACTTGTTAAGCAACAAGGAAAAACTGTTTGAAATGGCGAAAACTCCATTAAATGAGAACTGCTCAGCAGTTATCTTGAAAAAGCTTCCCGAGAAGCTTGGAGATCCTGGAAAGTTTCTAATACCTTGTGTATTTCCGGGAATGGTTGAATGCTATGCCTTGGCCGATCTTGGTGCAAGCATCAACCTGATGCCTCATTCAGTATGGAAGAAACTTTCTCTTCCGGCTCTCACTCCTACATGCATGACTCTTGAGCTTGCATATCGTACCATATCTCATCCACGCGGCATTGCTGAGGATGTATTTGTGAAAGTAGGAAAGTTCCATTTTCCAGCTGACTTTGTGGTTGTCGATTTCGATGCTGATCCTAGGGTTCCTCTCATTCTTGGAAGAGGATTCCTAAGAACGGGCCATGCTCTCATTGATGTATTTGAGCATGAAATCACATTAAGTGTGGGTAATGAAGCTGTTACCTTTAACCTCGATCAAACTTCGAGGTACTCCTCAAATTATGATTCTGAATCGGTTAACCGAATCGATGTCATTGATGTTGCTTCAGAGGAGTACTCTCAAGAGTTTCTTGGTTATTCTCATAATTCTGTGAGTGGGGATCCCACCACATCTTCTCTGCCTATCATTTCCGACTCTTCCCCTTCTCTCACTCCGTTTGAGGGAAGTGATTTCATTTTGGAAGAGATCGAGGCTTTTCTCAAGTGTGATTCGTTTCTAGAAGGAATTGATAACGCTGAGATTGATCTGGAGGGAGATATTCTTCTTCTTGAGAAATTGTTGAATCAGGACAATTCTCCTCCACTCCCCCCGTTGAACTTCATAATGAGGAAATCAAATCAGTTGAGAAAATTGATGAATTTCCTAAGGTCGAACTCAAAGACTTACCACCTCATCTTGAGTACGCATTTTTGGAGGGTGATGATAAATTACCCGTCATTATTGCTAAAGATTTAAGTGATGAGGAAAAGACTGCTCTAATAAAGGTCTTGAAGTCACACAAGCAAGCCATTGCTTGGAAACTCTCCGACATAAAGGGTATCGACCCTGAATTTTGTACTCACAAGATTTTAATGGAGGATGACTTTAAACCAGCAGTCCAACACCAACGAAGGGTGAATCCCAAAATCCACGATGTTATCAAACAAGAGGTTCTCAAACTTCTTGATGCAGGATTGATTCATCCCATCTCTGATAGTCCTTGGGTTAGTCCCATTCACTGTGTTCCAAAAAAGGGTGGCATAACTGTTGTCACAAATGATTAAAATGAGTTGATCCCAACTCGATTGGTTACGGGGTGGCGTGTTTGCATTGACTATCGTAAGTTAAATGATGCCACCCGAAAAGACCATTTTCCTCTGCCCTTTATGGACCAAATGCTTGAGAGATTAGCAGGGAACGAGTACTATTGTTTCCTTGATGGTTTCTCGGGTTACTTTCAAATTCCCATTGATCCACAAGATCAAGAAAAGACCACCTTTACATGCCCCTATGGAACCTTTGCTTATAAACGTATGCCTTTTGGCTTATGCAATGCTCCATGCACATTCCAAAGGTTCATGATGTCCATATTCTCCGACATGATCGGGAAAACTATGGAGGTCATCTATTGACGAATTATTATCACTATAATAAGAAGAGTCGGAATGTACCTTGTTAGAAGCTTGAGCCATTAGGCACTTTTCATCGTTAGGCTTCTTCTCTTCTTCTTCACCGCTATCACTCCAAGAGCCTCCTACAAAGGCTCTTTGGTTGTTGGATTTTGTTGGCTTAGGACATTCTCCTATGAAGTGATTAGGATCTCCGCATCTATAGCATTTCCTATCACTTGTCCCTTTTCTTTCATCATGATTTCTTTGGGATGACCTCTTCTCATCGTGAGGTTGTCTAGGAAATCTACCTTTCCTCCTAAAGAACTTTCTAAAGTTCCTAACGGCTAGTGCGTACTCTTCATCTTCACTACCGGAACTCGAACATTCCTCATCACTGGACTCCTTTTTGGCTTTTAATGCTAGAGATCTAACTCTCTCGCTTTTGCTTTTGACAATGTCGGAGTTCTTCTTGATTATCATCTCGTGAACTTTCAAATTTCCTATAAGTTCATCGAGTGATAATGCCGCCAAGTCCTTTGACTCTTCTATGGCGGTGACCTTTGCTCTCCATTTAGGATGTAGAGCTCTAAGAAACTTCCTAAAATAGTTCTTACTAGAATAACCTTCATCAAGAGCTTTAAGACTAGTGATAATAGTATTAAATCTAGCAAAAGCATTATCTATTGACTCATCCTCCGAAATGGAGAATTGTTCATATTGTTGAACAAGAAGATCTATCTTGTTCTCTTTGACTTGGTTATTACCTTGGTGAGTGACTAACAAAGTTTTCCAAATATCTTTTGCCGTATTACAAATGAAAATTCTTTCGAATTCCTTTTTAGGCAAAGCATTATAAATCATCATTTAAGCCTCATTATTTTTGGCTAATTTCCTTGTAAGTTCATCACTTTGTTTATCATAAGAAACTATTTCATCCTTTTTAGTTTTCGGATTCATTTGAATAGGTTGAAAGTCACCCTCGGTAATAACATGCCAAAGATCAATGTCTTTTGATTTCACATACGTTTCGAATCTTGTTTTCCAATATATAAAACAATCGGTTTCGAAAAGTGGTGGTCTTTGCATAGATTGCCCTTCTAGATATTTGTCGGAATCCATTGATCGATTCAAGTTTTAAAATACAATATACTTTAAAGACTTGACTGACGTGGCTCCTGATACCAATTGTGGGAAACTAGAAGGGGGGTTGAATAGTTTACCGGTTTAAAAATCCTTTTAAAAATCTTGTTTTAAAAGTTAGCAATTGGAAACTTTGATTCGAACTTTATGTGTAACCAATCAACACCAATATGAACTACACACTAAGCTAAGTAATAATAACAAATAAGAGTAAAGAGTAGAGTTGGAAAGATCGAACCGAGATAGAGGATTTATAGTGGTTCGGCTACGAAGCTCTTCTTCGCCCTACTTCACTCCCCGAGTACCACACTCGAGAGTTTCAAACACTATATCAACAACCTCCCTTCAGGCGGAGAAAACCGTACACGTCGCTTATCCTATTACCGACACTAAGCTAAATGTCGAGTGCTAATCTTAGCTAGCACCAATCTACCAAGGTCCACATGACCAAACACTCAAGCCCAGTGGCTTCAAGAGATCACCAAGATCTCAACACGATCACAATGATCAACACTCACTTCACTCTACTCAACTAACACTAATCTATCGACCCTTGATCTTCTTGATCAATCACACAAGCCCAATGGCTATAAGAGATGTTCACTATCTCTATAGATCACACTTGATCTTCACTCTCACTCACAAAAGATAGGAAAGCTTGATGTATGCAAAGATACAACAAGGTTGTAACAAGTGTTACAAAAACCTAACAACTATAACTCTTGTATCTTCTTGAATACTTGAGTTCTTCTCTTGCTAATAAAGAGGGATGACAACACCTTGTATCTACTTGGATACTTGTGTTCTTCTCTTGCTAATGAAGAGGGATGCCAACACCTTGTATCTACTTGGATACTTGTGTTCTTCTCTTGCTAATGAAGAGGTATGAAGAGGATCACTTGAAGGATGATTGGATCACTCTTGAAACAAAGAAAACTAACCTAAAGAAGTGAAAGGTTTGAGAGGATTAAGCTAGGGGATTTTTCTGTGTGTGAAGGGTGCCTAAAACTGTGAAAGGGGTTGATATTTATAGGCAAGAAAAATCTGAACGTTACAGAAAAAATGGTACGGACGGCTCCGTTAAATACCCCACGGCTCCATTAAATTTAACGGAACCGTGGAGCCGTCATAGACTAGGACGCTCCAAATTTTGTCTTTTCTGGTGAAAACTTATTTGGGGAAGGTTGGAGCTGATTTTGGGGGGAAAATAGCTGTTGTGATTTTCAAACTTATTTTTCCATTAAAACATTTCTTAATATTTCAAAAATAATTTGTCATGTGTATTTTTGAAAAAATATTTTGTCCCATTTAAAATGTGAATTTTCAAAACATAAATTCACTTCTTTGATCACTACTTCAAGTTGTAACTTTGTTCAAGAGTGATTTGCGTTGAAACGGGATCTTCCGATTAAAGACTTGTTTATGTTGATTTTAACGTATCGTGATTTCACATTTTGTCATCCTCAAAACGTGAAGTAATCGAAAGATATAAATAACGTTTTTAGAACATTATTTGCATCAACAGTTCATATAAACCTCCTCATCCAATTCACCATTTAAGAAGGCTGTCTTCACATCCATCTGATGAATAATCAGATTGTGAATTGATGCCAAAGCAATCAGCAATCTTATGGTACTGATACGAGCCACAGGGGCATAAGTATCGAAGTAATCAATCCCTGACTTTTGTTTAAAGCCCTGAATGACTAGTCTAGCCTTGAACTTTTCAATAGTTCCATCTACCTTCATTTTCCTTTTGAAAATCCATTTGCAACCCAAAGGTTTGCAACCAGGTGGTAGATCAGCTAACACCCAAGTGTTGTTGCCCATGATGGAGTCCATTTCATCATTTATTGCTTCTTTCCAGAAATCAACATCCTGAGACTTCATTGCTTCATCAAATGTCTTGGGGTCATCCTCAACATTAAAGCAATAGGAGTGTTGGTCAGAGACCTCATCCTTTGTTACTTCAATTAAGTATAATTGAAACTCAGGTCCAAATGACTTTGGAGTCCTGATCCTTTTGCTTTTCCTGAGCTCAGGTTCAGGTTGATGTACTACAATCTCATCAGGGACCTCACCAGAGACCCCTGAAACACCAATGTCATCACTTCCATTAGGAATCCTCTGACTTGGTCTAGGGACTGATGAGAATCTATTCTCATCAAAAAGTGCATCCCTTGATTCAATTATTGAGTTAATTGAAACATATTCATTAGGTTCAATAACATAAAACCTATATGCCTTGGAATGCTCAGCATATCCAACAAAGATGCATTCAATGCCTCTTTCACCCAAAGTTTTCATCTTTGGATCAGGGAGTCTTACGACTGCCCTACAACCCCAGACCCTGAGATAGTTCAGGTTGGGTTTCTTTTTAGTCCAGAGTTCATAAGGGGTTGTCTTGTTCCTTTTGTTGGGAACCCTATTTAATAAATAGCAAGCTGTTAACATAGCTTCACCCCAGAACCCTTGACTCAGCCCAGAATAGGACAACATGGAATTAACCATCTCCTTCAGCACCCGGTTTTTCCTTTCAGATATACCATTTTGCTGAGGAGTATAGGGAGCAGTCGTTTCATGGATTATACCAACAGACTGAAAATAATGAGTATCCATGTACTCACCTCCCCTATTAGTCCTTAATCTTTTGATCAGAGACCCAAGTTGTAATTCAACTTCAGTTTTAAATACCTTGAATTTATCTAATGCTTCATCCTTAGTATGTAACAGATAGACATAACAAAACCTAGAAGCATCATCAATAAATGTCACGAAGTACTTTTTATTCCCCAAAGAGGGAGTGGCATGCAAATCACACAGGTCACTGTGTATTAGCTCTAAGAGCTCAGTCTCACGTTTTACACACCTGAAAAGGTTTCTTAGTTATTTTGGTCAACATGCAAGTCTTACACTTTTCAGTATCCATGTCAAATGCTGGGATTAACCCATCCTTAGACATATCTTGCATCCTTTTATAGTGTACATGGCCAAGTCTAGCATGCCAGAGGGTAGAGTCGTTCATTTTAGAGGTTGACATAAAGGCTGAATTAACAACATCAGTGACAATATTAAGTCTAAACATTTGATTACACAAATAGCCAAAACCAATAAACACACCATGTTTAGACAATATAAATTTATCAGATTCAATAACTTGTTTATATCCATGATTATTCAAAACACTACTTGAAACCAAGTTCTTCCTTATATCAGGAACATGAATAACATTAAACAAAGTTACAATCTTTCCAGAACTAAAACTAAGATCCACACAACCACGACCATGCACCAGGGCTGTTGACTCATTTCCCATGTGAAGAATAGAACCATCATTCAGTGACTCATACATCTTGAACCAGTGTCTATCTTTGCACACATGAACAGTTGCTCCAGAGTCAACCCACCACGCAACATCATCATCCTGCACATAGTTAGATTCAGATACATATGTAACATAATAAACCTGAAAAGATTTATTAAACATATTCTGACCTATCAGTGAGTTGGTAGAACCCCCACTCCCTGAACCACTAGTGCCTGAACCATTAGCTTTACCACCAACCTTAACACCTTTGCAATCCCTTTTAATGTGACCAGATTTGCCACATTTCCAACAAGTAGGTGTTGCCTTCTTGCTTGGATCAGCCCTTGTGTTATCATGATGTTTACATTTGCCCTTGTTGTCATTGTACCTGGTGGATTTGTTATGTTCCACCATATTGACAACAAATGCACCAGTAGCATTGCTATTATTTGGCTTGTCACTATCCTGCGCCCTGAGGGATTCCTCAATACGCAGAAGACTGTCCAACTGAACAAGAGTCAGTTCTTCCTTCTTATGTTTCAATGTATGCTTGAAATCTTTCCAAGAAGGTGGTAGTTTATCAATGATACAAGAGACTGAAATAGCCTCATCCATGTTCATTTTATGTTGTGTAAACCTTCCAAGTATACCAAGAAGTTCATTGTATTGTTCCATAACTGGTCTTGAATCAGTCATTTTATAATTTGTGAAATTACTTACAAGAAACTTCTTACTTGATGCATCCTCAGCCATATATTTGGCATCCAAGGAATCCCATAGTTCTTTGGAAGATTCAACATTCTGATAAATATCAAAGAGAGAATCAGACATACCATTTAGGATTAAACCTCTGCAAATGTAATCATCATTCTCCCATTTGCTCTTCTTCCTTATTTGTTTCACAGTTGCATCATCACCATCTTCAGGAATAGGAGTGCTCAGAACATACACCACACTCATGCTTGAAAGCAAGAAGTGCATCTTCTTCTGCCATCGTCTAAAATCCACCCTTTCAAACTTATCAAGCTTGGCAAAGTTTGAAGCCATGTATTTCATAGCAGCAGCAGCCATTGATTATCACAAAATAGTTTACTTTGATTGTTGGATGGTTGTCAGCCCAGAACAGGGTGAAGATAAACAATAGCCTAGCTAATTACCAATGAATGGTTACCGGATATCACTTGGAATCGTGTTATTACTTTCCAAAGTAAACTATTCGACCCTAATGCCTGGGTATCACGAATATCTACTTGGGATAAGACCAAATGTATGTTATTGAATTAGGCACCAATCAGTAACCCTTCACGTATAAGTGTTATATGTTTTCTGTTGTCTCTATCCATGCAGTTGTGTTTGATCTCGCATTTATAGGTAAGATCACTCAACCCTAGTCAATGAAATTATGAGTGATTAACGGCCTATTAATCACCACATAATTAGCCTCCATAATAATAGGAATTAGTGGTTACATGACCAATTAAACGTGGTCATTAAAGCAGTTTTAACTGCCACTTGAATAGGTCAAAGCCGTTACAAGTTAGTAATGATTCAGTCTCAGCTAGTTGATTCACTCGCTGATGAGCTAGTCCCTGAGGGTTGCTCCCTGAGTATGTTCACTGAGAGGTTCACTCCCTGAAGACATGAACTCTCTGATGATACAACTCCCTGATGAGATCCTTCAGCCTGAGCTGAACTCATCATATGATGAATACCGTTCAGTCCAGAATGTCACTCACTGACGAGTGCACTCACTGAACTTCATCAGGAACCATACTTAACCACTATCAGAGTCAGGGTGTTCAGGGACCTTATGGGCGTACACTCCGTACCTCCTGACCCATTACCAGGTGTGAACTGATCCCTCAAGTGCACTAAATTTTCCAACACATAATACTCCCACTAGCTTTCAGGAATAATTAGAGATTATCTTATTTCAATTATAAATCAAAACTTGGATTTAATAATTAAACATAAGTTTTATCTCCTAGATGCATGCATTAATCCATTCATGAATTATTGCACTTTGTACACTTCCAAAGATTAGTTGAATTCATAAACTCCTTTCAATTACTTACCGTCCTCGCTCAAGTAATCACTTAAGAAAGAGTTTTGATATTCCATTGTCATTTTTCAAATTAATGAAAATAAGTATGACAATCATAATCTTTATATATATTTAATGTGCTTAGGATAGAATATTCAATCACAGTTAATTGCCTAAGTGTGATTAATAATCTTGTCACAAGACATGCATTAAATATACGTACAATATTGTCCATATGATTTTTCCATAAAGAATTAAACCTCTAGGGTTTTTCTTCCCTTTGAAGAAACTCGTCTCCCTTATCTAGTCTAACTATAAAGTTCAAGATAAACCAAGTTTCCAAAATTGATTATCTTCATGGACAGCATCTTAACATTCATAGTATGAGTAATTTACCCAATTCAATATTTGGTAATGCATCATAATGATCATCAGGTTTACCATAATCATGTAACTCATAATCCTCAGCATATTAATCAAATATCTGAGATATACTTGTAGATCTATGAATGAAAATTCCATCATTTTGAGGTCTATCATTTAGCCTCATTATGATATTTACTAGTGTATTTTAGAAGATTTTGTATTTTGTAATTTTATCTTTACAAGATATAAAAACTCCCACTTGCCTTTTGTAATTTATAGACTATCTATAAATACTCAGCAAATAGAGCAACAATACAATGTTCTCTTTTGGGACATTACAAAGCACAATGACAATTCCTGACATTAGTTTGTTAATAACCTACTTCAACAGAAGTTTAACAAATTCAGAATTTCATTTTAAGACTTAATGTGATTCATCACATTCCATAATTTAATGATGTCTTATTAATCTTCTTAGACAATATTCTAACCTTGATAACTTTTGGAATAAAATAAGATATAGTTATCTTTAATCAAACGCTGCAAGAGTTTGATTCTCCTAACTGAACATACCATAAACATGTGGTATTTCATTAGAATTAATATTGTAAGATAATTTAACAATATGTAAGATAAACATATATCTTTCGGCTTATTTATTTACCAACTAAGTCATCTTAATGGTATAATAGAATTTCCAAGCCAATTGCATGCTTTACAACCCAAGTACTTTTTGACCAAGTCACTTCATGTCCATGTCTCATCAAGACGACATAAACAGCTATAATCCCACTATACGTTATAAGTCATTTTTCAATGACTTCATGTATATGTCTTAATAAAAGATATAACAAGTTAACGTCTTACTTTATATTATAAGTCTTGTAATAATTAAAAGACTTCATGTTTGCGACTTTACAAAGAAATCATAAACATGTATAACTAAAGTAATCATGAACACCACTTGTTGGTTTCAATAGTAATTTCAAGTTAATTTATCACTTCATTTATTTATGTCATTCCAAGAATACATAAATATCCAAATTGAAGTAGTATTAGATTAGTTCATTCATTTATGTTATTCCAAGAATTCATAAATATTCAAATTGAAGTAGTCTTGTTATCATATTGACACACGTTCTAATTAAGTGTCTAATTTAGAAACAGCAAATTTTCCATATACGGTCTCACGTAACATGGAGTTTTACCTTGTTATTGCAATCTAGCTAAGCTCTTACATAACTTAAATTGCAATACCAAGTGTTTCTTGGATTAGATGTATTAGAACGTTAGTCTCTTACCTTGCAGTCAAGAGAATCCTTTAAATCATATTCCTATGTGTTGTACCTTGCACACAATAAAAATTTCTCCCACTTGTGCATGGAACAACATCATGTAGCAGATAAACAACACGACACACGTTTGTTTATGTGATCAATATGATTGTATAATAGATATTAGCATAATTAGTAGATGTAGAACCACTTCATTGTCTAGTAAAGAAACGTACATGACTATCCTTAAAAACATAAATGTCTACAATTTTAAATTAATTATCTTGAGACACTCTAGAGATAATCTGGATTAGTACTAAGATGACAAAGCTTGTAGCTCCCACTGAATTACAGATCATTACAATAATTCCTTATTCAGTAATACACACAATACTCCCACTGGATTTGACAACATTATAAGTGTCTTATAACCAGTTAAACCAAATAGTGTACTATTTACTTTCCTACATCTTTAAGACACCCATACGTAACAGTTACTTAGGTATTAAAAGAGTGTATTCTACTATGTAAATAATGGACTATCAATTAATGCCATTAACTTGAAAAATTGGGCATGCAATTTCTTTCTTAATAGGTATACCATTCCAACAATTGTATGTAGTACCTTTCAATGGTCAAAACAAAAGGAACTAGATAAAATATACTAGTTTGTCTTTTACCATTTTACGGTAATTAGTTTTAGCTTCTAATTTAATAACTCATAAAATGTGCAATAATTTTAACTATTAAAGTTTGCTATGAGTTATGTATTTAGAATTTAGACAATTCCAATTTTCCTATTATACCTTTCTCATTCATTAAAAGGAATAGGATTAAGTTTCACGCTTCTCTCATGGAAAAGAGACTAGGTTTATCCTTTTAGTAAAGTTGACTCTAGCAAAAAACCCCTACGGGTGTAGTTCAATTTACCAATAAAAGAATATCTCACGTTTACAGTTTAATGTTGCATTAATACATTTAAAAGAATTTACAAAATTCAATTTTAGTATTTTCGATAATACAATCTTTAAGAAAATTAAATACCCATTGGTTTATATTCATATGAACCATAGAATTTTCTTAAAGCTAGGATCCAAATTAACATAGTTCCATTACATCAGTTGATCTGCTAATAATGAAAGTATAAAATAAGGTAATCTGTCGAACAATAATTGGCAAACAATTTCCAATTCCTATATCATTATGGGATTTACATTGCCAAACAATATTGCAATGTAAGCATGTTTTATCCCCATCTTATGCCTTAAGTCCAAGCTCTCACT
Organism: Artemisia tridentata subsp. tridentata; assembly: GCA_021014915.2. Taxonomy (NCBI): domain Eukaryota; kingdom Viridiplantae; phylum Streptophyta; class Magnoliopsida; order Asterales; family Asteraceae; genus Artemisia; species Artemisia tridentata. The sequence continues at coordinate 264,498,180 of CP139501.1, read as the reverse complement.
TACAACTCAATTAAGTCATCTAATTTAAAGAACTGCAAATTAACATAGTTTCATTACATCAGTTGATCTGCTAGTAATGAAAATATGAATTTACCTTTCCATTGCAATCTAGTCCAAGCTCTCACATGACGTAAATCACAACTTCAAGTGTTCTTTTAATTAGATGACATTAACTTAATTTTAAGGGTACTAGTTTTTTATGTGTATAATAAAAAATATGTACAAAGAAGCATGCATATAACTTCGTACCATAAGCTTTAATAAAAACCTTTTTATTAACCAATTCACTAAGATTAAATTAACAAAGTTTTGATTGAGGTATTGGGTTTACCAATCAAAGAATTTACCTTTAATTATCGTCAATTATATCGTACTTTTGCATAAGTCCAAAGACTTAGTGTTTCGGATAATTACCACAAAGTGGCGCATGGAATTAAAGCTAATTCACCATTAAGATGATTTTGTACTAAAAAATAGTCGTACTTGGTAGCTCCAATTTGACGCACAAAGGAGCGGAGAAACTAAGGTCAGCTTAAAAAGCCAATTAAAAACCCGTTTCTTTCGATTTGACAATTTAATGTCAATCCTCCCTATACCCCTCTTATAGTTTGTCACAATTGGGTGAGCCGTTCTTACTACTAGTACAAAACTCATCATCAATTAAACTATTGAAAATTTAACTCTTCAAAAATAATTCATTGTTTCACCATTATTTAGTCCATATTATTTTTCTATTAAAAAATTACATTTTTTGTTTATAAACGTGTCTAACAAAAAATAAACAAAAACAAGTAATAAAAATAAAAAATAACACAACTAAATAAACACACATAACATAACAATTAATATGTGAAAACATGTAGCCACATGCATACTATATTCGATAAACCCTATTAATAATCAATATTTAGGTTTATAACGTATATATTTAACTAAGGCCCTCACTTACAAAAGGAAGTGAACCACATGCATTGACGAATCAATTGCGTAAGTCATAATTAAATATATAGCACATAGCACGTAATTGATTCATTAATTATATTGAGGTCTTCCTCAATTCAAGAATTATAAATAAATAAACATGTGTAAAACTTAACAATTAATTCATATATCCAATTTAAACAATTTAAATTTTATCGACTATAAATCCATGCCAAACATGCACGTTTTCATGGATTCTACATAACAATTATTAGCACGTTGTCACAAGATCGCATACAATTAACACATAAACATGTCAATCCTAGGGTTTCTAATCAAATTAAAATTACAAAATCCAAAACCCTAAAAAATTAATTTTGGACAATCAGCCCTTAATAAAAATTAGGGTTCGAATATTTAAACTTAAAAATTTGATCAACATGTATAAACACAATTCAAGATTCCTTTTTTTATGCGTTTTGGTAATTAATTACACATTATCCAAGGTTCGTGATGCCACTGTTGGAATTTTAATACATGACAATCATAATTAAACAATAACATCAAAGTAAACATGCAGAAGCGAGTAGATCATATAACATGTGAATTAATTAACCAAATTAAATAGTAAGCGTACTTTTGATTCTAGCCAAACAAGAATCAATTCTTCAATACAATGATCAAGAACCCTAATTAGGGTTTATAAGGATTACAAGAATTGCCCCTTATCGTTTTTGCAATTCAATCCAAGATACAATCAATAGTGTGATTGTACCACGTTCTTGTACACACGTACTAATACCAAGTAAATGTTATGCTAGTAAAAGAATCACAAAACTAAACCAAACAATTTGTTTATAAAATAACACAATCGAAAACCCTTAAGGGTTGTTTGTTTCGATCGACCATAAAGGGAAAAAAGAAGAAGAAAACTTTAGGGTATTAGCAAATGCACAAGAGGCACAAAAGAATGATCATAAGGTTTGTTTATATAGGATTAGAAAACTTAGAGAATAAGTTAGACAAGGATTAGGAATCCCTAACCCTTGGCCGGTCGATCTAGATCCCTTAGGGGATTCTAGAACCTCCTTTGATCTCTAATATTTCATCTATAAAACTTTCCTTTTATTCGTCTAACGGTCGTTAGTCATTATCCGTTAAATACTAACGATCGTTATGTGTTTTGTGTATATAATAATTAAATATAACTTTTTAAAAATAATTATTATTCATTTACTCTTCATACGTAAAGTGTGCAATCCCGTGATCTCGAGTTCGATCCTAACATACGACTACTAAAATAATGTCCACAAACTAACATGAACCATATAAGCCGAAATCAAATAAGCTAATAAGCGCACATATAAGATTAAACAAATACATGCATATCCTTCCATACCATATATAAACTTATGTAGTTGAGGGGTAAGCAGAAAAAATGCTCCCATATCCTGCTCTAAGCTACAACACGACAACACGTTAACACATGTTGTGACTAACTATATATATGAGATTGATTCTACGGGTGCCAGTGAAAGACCAAGTGAAACTTGCGGGTTATTGATTTAGAGTGTGGTTACACTCGGATTTAATATGGGTTACAAACTTACTTCAAAAAAACTACAGTAATATTCATTAGCAAACGTTGGCCTAGCTTGCAGGTATACATGGCAATAAGAACACGTTCACATTATGGTCATGTTTGGCAACAAGCTTTCGAAAGCGTTTAGGAGAGACAAACGGTAAACATTTGCTTGTTTGACAATACCTCAACAAGCGTTTGAAACATGACTAACTGCTCAAATCTTAAATGCTTCCTGAAAAAGCATTCAGGAATTGCTCCAAGCATTTTCTCTATGAAATTACATATATACCCTCACATACTACATTAGTTTCTCTATATTAGCACTTAGTTCACCGTGTTTTATTGCATGGTAATGTTTGTTAGTCTTTCACTTCCTTCTGTGATTGAAATAATGGACATAGCCATAACTTTAAGGGGGCGTTTCGTTCGTAGAATGTTTTCGAAGAAATTGTAATATTTGGAAGGAATTGTAATTCAAAAAATTGGAATGTGTTGGAATTGTAATTGATGAAATCTGTCATTGCGTTTGGTTGACTCACAACGTAATGTAATTCAGAAAAATATTACTGTAATAAATTAGTAAAAGTATCACATGAATAGTATAATAATAATAATAATAATATGGGTTTCTTCCCTTCTCGTTCTCCTCCTTTGGGGAACTCGGGAAGGATGCAGTGACCCTACTGAACCGGATCCGAAAGTTCTCAGTAACTCAAGACATCGGCTCGCGAGCTGCTGTTCATATTTTTAGTAGGGTTAGCTTTGCAATAGCTAGAGGAGTGGGAGCCCAGTTAGTATCTCGGCTCCCCTCTAATTTCTTGTAAATCCTATGTTTTTCTAATGAAGTGATGTTATAATAAAAAAAATATATATATATATATATATATATATATATATATATATATATATATATATATATATATATATATATATATATATATATATATATATATATATATATATATATATATATATATATATATAATAATAATAATAATAATAATAATAATAATAATAATAATCTGGTGCATCGTATGGATATATGAGGGGATCACGCGGTCCACTGCTCCAGTGAAGTGGGTGTGAAGTTCAGACATAATCTGGTGCGTGACATTCTTGTGGATATTTGTTCTAAGGTTGGGATCATGGTGCGAAAGGAAGCTCCTATGGGGTTCCTATCGGAGGATGGGAAGGAGCTACGCCCTGCAGACTTGTTATTATTTAATTGGCTTAAAGGTAAAGATGCATGTTTGGATGTGACTGACATCTCTCCATTTGCTGGTATTGGGGCGACTTCGTGGGCTCCTGGGGCAGCCTTGCACAATGCTGTGGAGAAGAAGAATAGAAAGTATGCATCCAAATGTGAGGACAATGGATACAAGTTCATACCTTTTGCCTTTTCTACGTTCGGGGAATTTGATACAGAAGCTTTGAACACCCTTTCACGTATTAAGTCTATTGCTAATAGCCACTCAAATAATGTTAAAAGTGGTGTTTTTATCTTTCATAGGATTAGCTTTTGTATTCAGAAAGGAGTGGGAGCACAACTTGTGTCTAGACTCCCATCCAACTTTATGTAAAAGTTTTCATGTTTAATTAAATTTTTATTATTAATTAAAAATAATAATAATAATAAATAATAATAATAATAATAATAATAATAATAATAATAATAATAATAATAATAATAATAATAATAAGAGCAAATGACACAAAAGACACTAAACTTAGGGTCCGTTTCCAATAAGGGTACTCTTCTTTTTTTCTTACTTAAAAAGGCGCCTAACAAAAATTTTCAGCTGATTTAGGTTTTTTACTAAATTTTGTTAACCAACTTCGTTAGTAAATTACATGTTTGATCCTTGAATTTGTATAATCATTTCATTTTTTGTCCTTATATTTTTTTTTTCTAAAATATTTTTTTACGAAAATATTTTTTTGGAAACATTTTTTACCGGAAATATTTTTTTTTGAATTTTTTTTCTTTAACCTTTTTTTCACATTTTTTTTTCTAATTTTTTTTTTCAAAATTTTTTTTTCCAAATTTTATTTTTTTCTAAATTTTATTTTTCGAAAATATTTTGCAATTAACCAACGTCTACTAGCGCAAGATTAATATGTTACATCACTGGTGAATTTCATAGTGAATGTGTGTATAAACTTAGACCTCAAGTGTGCAAAACTTAGCGATGACCTCTGTTGTATCAAACTCAAGAGCGCACATGCATGTTCATCACAACATGTTATGAATTGTGTTTTTTGAGTATTTACATCTTTGTGTAGAGTGGCTTTTGCCATGAGTCACAAAATTAAAGGAAATAACATATAAGATGCTCCAATGTTGAAAAAAGCTAAGTAAAAAGATCAATAGCAAATGTATGCTTGAGTAAAAAGTGCAAGATATCGGAGCATAACAAGTTTGTCAACCATGAACAACAGTTAATTACATTCCCATAACACAACTACACTAAGATAAAGATTGCAAGATATCTTGGCAAAACAGAGACACAATCCCAACCTCTAGACATAAAGTATTTATAAGAACCCAAATATAAACATATCAAGTATAGTTAGTCACAAAAAAACATTAAGCATACCATATGTTTCCATCTTATGACTTTTTTTGGTACAGTTTTTTCAAATATAAACATACCGGCCAAATAAGGATTTTTTGGTACGGTTTTTTCATGAAGCGTATCAAATTTATTTCTTGGTTATCTGACTACTGTGAATTCAAGTCACAGTAATCAGTTTTAATGTTTGGATAAACAAATTATACTTGTAATAATACTGCAACTAAAACTGACTATCTAAGCGTAAAACAAATTACAGATTTTCTTCTTTTTAAATATAATACAAGAAACCTTAATTTAGTGGGTGTCAGTACATATTCTTCCAATTGAACGAAAACCGAAACTTCTCAAATGGTTGTATCACTCGCATCTTCGGCTTACGAGATATAAAAGCAGCAGCTTTACCTGAACCAGTCTCGGCAACACCAATCGCATCGCGCTGTTGCAACCCACTAAAATACCGTTCCTTAATCGACTCAACTTCCTCTTCGGCTTCTCGCTTCTTCGCTTGCTTCTCCGTAATCCTATCTTTCTCCCTAACCTTATTCTTTTCTTCACGTACTCTATCCCTCCTATCACGACGTTGTTCACCAGGGGTCTGATTATATTGGATGGAAAGTTGCTTTTCAAGTCGTTTTAGTGCTATTTGTTGTCGTTCTGCTTTTGATCTGAATACAGGTTTTTTATTAGCATGTACTAATACAGTGTTGCTGACATCATCTATTGAACGCTTCATTGTTTAGGATTCGAAGACGATGAATAATAATAATAAGCCAGCATGCACGAATATGTCTTTATTTATAGGCTTGCTTGGCGGTTAATTTGATACCGTATTGACTACGTAATCGTATAGTAAGGCCTTGGGTTTGGCTTGGGCTTCACTTGGTGGATGATTGGATTTGGGCTAACCCTTCTTTACTCCTAGTCATAATTTATTCTTTTTGAACGTTACTACTGTTTTTTCTCTCGCATATTTCCGATCCTCACAAGAGTTCTATAGTTCAAATTTCGCTACATACACGCATTTGGGCTGGCGAGAGTAAGGGTTGAAAACATTAACATACAAAAACCTCATTCGTTTATCCGTTTATATTATAGAACCAAAAAGAAAACCTTGAAAATTATTCTTACAACGTGGTCACCATCACATTGACCGAACAACACTAGCCACAATGTCGTAACCATGTGGTTGAGGAATAAGCTGAAAATTTTTCCCCCATAGCTGGCGCTCTAAGCTACAACATGTTAACGCATATATCCTGACTAACCATGATATGAGAATTGATTCTACGGGTGTAGTACCAGAAGTGTGGAACCCGTTAAAGTGCAACTTGCGGGTTGTTGATCTAAAGTGTGTTGTAGTTAACTAGTTATGATGCGATCACACTCAAAGTATTGATTAATTCTTATTACACTTGACTGAAACAAAGATTACCAACTTGTTTAAAAAAAGTATTCATAATGAAAACGATACGCTAACCGAATGATTAAACTAAATACGATGATACGAGATGTTCTTCAATGGTAGAATGGTGTCTTCTGCTGTTCTTGCCTTCTGAAAATCGTCTAGGTGTCGTTTGGGGTGAAGAGAATGATGCCATAATTCGTTGTTAAGGCTTCTATTTATATGTTTTTGAAATTGACTCCAATACGGCGTATTCATTTCTGAAACACCGTACTCAATATACTATAAGTGGGCTCCAAGCAATAAAATATATTGGTCAACCGTTTGACCAACCTTCAATACGGCGTATCACCATAAATGAATACGCCCTATGTCTTCAAAACGCGTCTTCATTAGATCTTCATAAGGGCTTCTATACGGCATATTACGTCGTATTCTTCTGAATACGTCTTGGGTCTTCTTTGCAAGGGCTCTTTTACGGCGTATCTCTATTTCTGGATACGCCGTATTCTTCTGAGTGCAGGCAATCTTCGATATCTTCTAAGTAAAGTATACGGCGTATCCCCAGTTGCGTGATAAGGTATTTTCTTCATTTAAGCTCCAAATATCGCCATTTTCCATGTCTTTTCCATTTTTGCTCCAGATTTACTAAGAATAAGAAATATAAACGATTAGGCAATGATTCTTATATAAAAACATAGTAAAAGAGAAATGTAAACGGGATAAATGATACACAAAATGTGTACTGATTTGATCATATCAACGTGAAAAAGATATCACCCTCAAGCAACTGATGTGGATATACTAAGAATGCTTCGCAATAGCTTCATCATTTCACTGAAAAGAGATATTTGGATGCTAATTATGTTATTGTTTCTGCTTTAAACTGTGCAGATACCATGAATCGTATTTTATATCATAAAGTTAGTTTGTAATTTACTTTATATACTTAACTATAGAAATTAGTAAATAAAATGAGTGTGTATCTGTCCTTTTGACCACTTTGTATGTTCTGATAAAGAATTTCTTTAAATGTGATCATAACGTTATGTTATTCTTGATTTATCAGGTAGATAAGAATTCTTAATTTCTGAATGAATAGTAAATTAATTAGTTTCTGGTGCTGTGAAGTAAAATCAATGATCGATCCATATACTTAACATTTACAATGTCAAATGTAATTTATTAAGTAGGAAGATATAACAATACTCAATCCAAAATATATTCAAGAGTGGCCAAGTTGATGTTTTCAACTTATATTGTTTCCATCATACCGTAAGGCGTAAAGGATCCAGGTTTGCGGCTCTTGGTGCAGTTTGTGTTCTTTTCTACGAAATTTAATATATGTTGATGTCATGTATGTTACATTTAGAATGAAATAAAATTACTAACTTCCTTCCAAGAAATGTTTTCATTAGCAAATGCTGGCCTTGTCTGCATATTTTACATCCCCAAAACTATATAACAACAAAGAACAACAAAAACACACGTAACTCATCCTTCCGACACCTATTCTATTTGTTTCACCTTTCTATATATATATATATATATCGACAGAAAATGGTGTCATACTCCATTCCTCTTATCTTTATCTCTCGTTACATTTTCTGTTACAAACTTTGATGTCAATCTATGCAAATCAGGTGCAGCCGCCCATTTACTAGAATGATCCACTGGATTCGTTTCACATCTTTCAAGGTCAAGATCGCTTCCATCAACAGAAGTCTCAGTTTCATAGCTATTCATAGAAACGTTGAGGCTAAATGCATACCCAAAATACTTTGAGCTGTTGTATTGAGAATATATCTCAGGCTTTACAAATGCACGAAAATCATTTTGGGAACGGGGCATTTTAGAGAAAAGGACTTCTTTAAAATTGTGAACACATCCGTGGTTGAAGGGATTCTTCCTTCTTTCATACCGGTATCGGAAGTTTTCATAAGTAGTCTGCATAAAAAGCGGAAGTTTAGAAGGTGTTTGGGTTTGTGTTTTTTACTGGTTGTATCAATATCAGAATTATAATTTAGTCAGCTTTTTATGTTCAGATAAACATCCATCTAAGATATCTGAAAGATGATTAGGAGTTATGATAATGAGTTTTATATTAACTAATTATTTAAGTGTGAAACAACTAACCTATTTTCTTCTTCTTTGAACCTAATTTGAGAAACTTTTATAGGGTGCTTAAAATTGCTTATTTGCTTATCTGTCTTCCAAAGAGAGAAGCAGTTTTAGGTGTTTAGATAACACTATTTATCGGCCTATTCTAGCGTAAATATGCACTTAAAAATTAGCAAATTGGTACCCGCTTATACCTTAAGCAGATAAACAGTTAAAATATAAGCAATCACAAACACCGCTTGCATCTTATTCATTCTAAATATTATTTACTTACACTCAAAACATCAAATTAGTATTCAAACACTATAATGGAGACGAACATGTATTTTAGATTGATGTGAAGGACGAATGGCTACCTGGTTGGTGATGATCAAATAAAGATGAAAGGTGGATAAGCCTCCAACGAACCATTGAACAGTAAAAGTGTATGTTATAAGCATTCCGCATACAGGTGACTTCATGAAAGCTTCCCATAGACTGGAACTGTTTTGTTGCATAATCATGATGATATTAATCCAACACATGCAGAAAACATAAAGGCATAGTAGTGCTGTCGAGGATACAAACATGAAAAAAGATCGGTAGTTCCTCTGAAATTCACAAGTTTGTATGGTTAGATGTACCATATATATAAGAACTATCATTGCATAACAGGAAATTATAAACTAGTGCAAAGGATCATACCTTGCCGATACACTGTCCAACCCATGGGCAATGATGATCAAAGCGATCAACACAGTTATTGCAAACAGAGCAATGCGAGCATCTTGGTGGACGATAAAGCATGCAAGTTTGACAAAATTTGACTCTAACCACCGTTCCATTAACATTAACACTTTTTGAAGGAGCTAGATATTTACCACTTTGAGCCCAATCGCTAGACAAGCTAGTGGCATCCCAATCATCATCTAGGTCAGAAGATGGTTGAGTTCGGGGAATAATGCCAGGATCTCTTGCCGCAACAAGGAAGATAAGGACAACAATCTATAATATGTAACAAAGATCAAAACCTTTTTCATTTATCTTAAGCCAACAGTGAAGTTGGGCTATAAGTATTTTTATACAAAATAACCCATGGACTTAAAGCTGACTAAGTGGGAGTCTGGATGTGTGTTATTTGGTGGCAATATGTAGCGGGTCAAGTAAGGGTCAAAACGGGTCACTTTTAAGTGCGGGTCGCAAGGAGTCGATCAGGTTGGGTTGACATGAAAGAATCTTATTTATCAACTTTATCAAGGCATTATTTCCATATAAAGCTGTTGTCTGCAGCATGATAATGATCGAAAGGAAGGCTATCATAAACAAAAATCATAAAAAAGTTAGAAAAAAACTCACATAGAAAGTGAAGACAGCAGGAAAAGCTACTAAAAGACGGCCTATATTATCGGGGAAGAATTTCACAAGACTTTGAGAAACAAGAGAGCAAAATAAGATTACTGGAACCACAATGAGGCCGATTGTAAGGTAAAGTGACCTTGCATCTGGACCAAATATTAATCTGCCCCTGAAGGCAAATCTCTGCAACAAAACAAAAACAGCATAATAAGCAATTGCTCCTATTTCCAACATGAAAAAAACCAACATAACAGGATATTTGGTATCGCGTTTTGGAAGTTATTAACTGATAAGTGCGGTTTCTAGTTGGAATTAATCAGTTTTTGATTATATATGAGTCAAAGTAATTACTACTATTAGTGATTAATTAGAGGTCATTTTATGTTGTAAATTACTTATAAATAAGACTTTTAAAATAGTTAACACAAGTTTAAGCAGCATAATCCAAACATTATCTCCTAAGGGCCATTTTGTTACCACTATTCAATTATGGTTATTCCATAGGAGATGATCACTTTTAAAACACAATGCCAAACATCAACCAAATAATGAATCTGACCAAACAACCATGCACCGTCATAATATTCTGCCGCCAACTTAAAGATGGAAATGTGTTTTGTTCATATGTATACATGTTATTGCTACTTTGCCTGTCGGAAATGGTGTAAATCCAGAAAATGGGATCATAATCATGAACATACATTGTTTCCTCTCCAAACTTGGTATAGACGGAGTGAAGGGGCATCATTATTGCTATTTTGCCTGTCGGATAATCCTCGTGGAGGAAGACTAGTTCTTTTCATGGCGTTGCAGTGCTTCCTCAAAAAGGCCCCAAATATCCTATAAACAAAACAAACACATGCATAAAAATCATATAACAATTCCTGATCCATGATATCATGCATTGCGAACGAATGCTAAATTCTAACCTTTTCTTATCGTTAAGAAATGGACAAGGGGCCAAGGAAACAATGCAACCCAAGATTGTTATCGATCAAACAGATTAAAATGCCGGAAAGAAACAAATATAGAACGATATGATTCAAATAAGGGATTTTTAAATTTGCTAGCGAGAGAAGCCCCGTCTTCTCCCCCTGCAATGCAAAATGTTGGTATCTACGATACGATACTGCTCTCTTGTTATCTATTCTTCTCTCATGTTTTCTTCCCTTGTTTACGTTCTTACTTATTATGGGAATAATCCCTTTTTTGTTCCTTTTGAGTTTGCTACACATTGTTAAAACTTAAAAGTTAAAACATCTAAAATATATACGTTTTGGACTAGTACCCGATTGGGCTGAAACCATGCAAAAAAAAAAAAAAAAGAGTTAGTTTTATTTTGCAAACTTCCATAGTTCCATACCAATTGGTAAAACCCGAATTGTTATCGTACCATACTTTTTTTTGTAAAAAACATCGTTATCGTACCATACTCGACCACTATGTTTGTTACGATACCCTCTATAAATTATTCTAACAAAAGATGGGTTTTATATGGTATTGTACTAAGGGGCTTTCTAACATGTGCCCTAAGGGCACATGATAAGGACACAAAAGGACAAAAAAAAAGGTACAAAAAGTACAAAAAAGTACTTAGGCCCACATGTACTTTTTGTACTTTTTATACTTTTTTTGTCTTTTTGTGTCCTTATCATGTGCCCTTAGGGCACATGTTAGAAAAATCCTTGTACTAATTCCAGCCAGGTGAAAATCTTTCGTTTATTTTGATTAAAGACGTCGTCATTTAAAAAATAAAAAAGAAAATAAAAAGCTAAGTTAAAAGGGTAGCCCAAAATTCATGTGTCATGTTCAAAATATGGTTTAAGAGGGTGTTTGGGATTGCTTATATAATAGACATATGCTTCTTAAGCTTGGAACCAAGAGAAGTAAATGACTAGCTAAAAAATAAGTACAAGTACTTGGGTTTGCTTATTGCATGATTATTTTCGATAAATTTTGTGATCGAATAAACACTTTGATATAAACATGTTTTTCCAAATACAACTTTGATATAAACATGATATTAAGGATACAAAGAAGAAAGAGCAAAACAGCCAAATAGTAGAAGATACTGATCACTGTGATACTTGTGAGTTTTTATAATATACGTTCTCAAGATGAGCGTATCAAGGTGTGTTTCGGGTAGCTTATTTTTCACGGCTGATAAGTTTTTCATATTCAAATAAGCTCATCAGGAAAGAAAATTGACTAATCGAAACACCCCCTAAGCATGGGTTATGTGGCTTGCATAGTTATTCTTACTATTTCTTCTTACTTATCCTTCTACTTTTTGTAGAAACTAACGAATCAAAACCGACTAACTTGTATTGATTGATTAATAAAGAGTCTGTACAAGCAATGTATAAATACACAAAATAAAAACACGATGCCCTAATGCTAGGCGGGCTAATGGGCCGACACAAGTGGGCCGACCTTATTTACTAACATCCCCCTTCAAACTCACAATGCTGCAGCAAGGAACATTGATAGTTTGTCAGAAAGAAAACGAAACCGCGGGCCACAGTGAGGCTTGGTAAATATATCTACAATCTGTAAAGTAGACGGAACAAACGGCAAAGAAATGGTGCCCGCCTGAAGATGGTGACGAGTGAAATGACAATCAATCTCTATACGCTTGGTCCTTTCATGAAAAACTGTGTTGCTCGCAATCTGAATAGCATTACGATTATCACAATATAATGGAGTAGGACTAGTAATATGAACACCCATATCTGCAAGTAACCAACGTAACTAAACAATCTCGCTAGTAGTAACAGCCATGGCACGATACTCAGCTTCAGTAGAAGATCTTGAAAGAACATCTTGTTTCTTACTCTTCCACGAGATAAGTGAATATCCAAGAAAAACACAAAACCCAGTTGTAGACTTGCGAGTAACAGAATCACCAGCCCAATCAGTATCACAATAAGCACGCAAGTCTAAAGAAGACGTGGAAGGAAACAAGAGTGTCTAAAATTGAGTACCTCAAAGATACCGAAGAATCTGTAGGACTGCAGCCCAATGAACTGTAGTGGGAGCAACAACAAACTGACTAACAATGTGGACAACATTAGCAATATCTGGTCGAGTCACTGTAAGATAAACCAAACTCCCAACAATAGTGCGAAATAAACTAGGATCAGGTAAAGGATCACCATCTGTAGGGGTATATTTTGCTTTAGCATCAAGAGGAATGTCAGCAATCTTATTATCTGTCATTCTGGCACGATAAAAAAAATCAGCAATATACTTGGACTGAGATAGAAGATAACCTTTTGGTGATGAAGCAACTTCAATACCAAGAAAATAACGTTAAAAACCCAAATCTTTCATAGCAAACCTATCATACAGCTCTGCCTTCAACAATTCAATTCCGTCATAATCATCTCCGGTAATAATCATATCATCAACATATAAGGACAACAAAATACGTCTAGCACTTGAACGTTTAACAAATAATGCGGAATCATGATGACTAGAGACAAATCCAAGAGAAGTAACAACTGTGAAAAACTTCTCATACCAAGCACGTGGTGCCTGTTTGAGTCCATAAAGAGCTTTCCGGAGCGTACAAACTTCACCTGACTGATGAGGAACACTAAGAGGTGGTTTCATATAAACTTCTTCATTTGTTAGTAAATAAGGTTGGCCTACTTGTGTCGGCCCATTAGCTCGCCTAGCATTAGGGCATCGTCTTTATATACTAACATAAGAGCTTTCCGGAGCTTACAAACTTCACCTGACTAATGAGGAACACCGGGAGGTGGTTTCATATAAACTTCTTCATTTAGGTCACCATTCAAGAAGGCATTCTTGACATCCATTTGAGATATTTTCCATTGGCAAATAGAAGCCACTGCAATCAAAGTCCGGACAGTTGTCATCTTTGCAACAAGAGCAAATGTTTCTTCATAATCCATGCGACCATGCCATACTCTTGAGAGTAACCTTTAGCAACATGTCAAGCCTTATATCTTTCAATGGACCCATCAAATTTGCTTTTAATCTTGTAAACCCAACGAGAGCCAATAGCATGCTTGCCTGCTGGCAAAGGTACCAAGTCCCATGTGTGAGTCTGATGTAATGCAGTAAGTTCCTCAGCCATAGCACCCTGCCAAAGTGGATAACAAACAGCTTACGTATAGGACTCCGGCGGTGATTGGGTAGTCATGGCAGGGGCTTGATTAGCGATCGATGTAGCATTGGATATTATAACTGGTGGTGTTTCAATAGTGGCGGTGGCTTGTGGAGTTGTTGGTGGTGTTTCAGTGACAGGTTCTGTTATTATAGGAGACAAAACAGGTGGAGGACCTCGGGTGACATCATCAAATGGGTCAATTTTTATAAGTTCATATTGTGTCAAATTGTGTGAACTAGCAGGAACATAATAGTACGGAATGTGCTCTAAAAACTCAACATGGCGAGATGTATATAACTTTTGACCGACTGGATCATAACAACGATATCCCTTTTGACTAACACCATAACCCATAAACATGCATAAGGTAGACTTCGAAGATAATTTCGTACGCTCAACATGTGGTTTTAGGACAAAACAGGTACAACCGAATACGCGCAGTGAGGAATAATCAGGCAAAGTTCCATATAACTTTCAAAAGGAGATAAACCATAATTATGTGCAGTTGGGATTCTATTAATCACATATGTGGCTGTAAGAACCGTTTCTCCCCAAAATACACTAGGAACATTAGCGAACAACATAAATGATCTAGCCGTCTCAATAAAATGATGATGCTTCCTTTCAGCAACACCATTTTATTGAGGAGTATCCGTACAAGAGGTCTGATATATAGTCTCATCCGATTTAAGTAAACCAACGAAATCATTAGAAGTGTATTCACCCCCCAAATCACAGCGAAAGCATTTAACGACTATCAAATGTTGAGTTTTCACAAGAGCTCTAAATTCTTTGAAAAATGTAAGAAAATCAGACCTACACTTCATCAGATAAACCCAAGTATAGCGAGTGAAGTCATCGATGAATGAAACAAAATATCTGGAACCTCCTTTTGTGGATACAGGAGAAGGTCCCCACACATCAGAATGTACTAGATCAAATGGAGCATTAGAAGAGGAAACACTATTACGAAACGGTATTGCTGAAAACTTGGCAAGTTTACAACCACTGCAATCAGAAATATCATGAGTATCTAGCTTTCCCAGCGCTCTTGTAGATGCTAAAAATCGTAAACGAGAACCAGAGACATGACCCAACCGAGAATGCCATAAATAAAATGCTGAAGAAGACTGGTTCAACCAAAAAGAAGACAAATCTACACTGGATGAGGTGGTATCATGAATATCTCTAAAGTGATCCAAAACATAAAGATCCCCTTGCCTGTGACCTGTCCCAACTACCTCTTGTGTTTTTCGGTCATATATAGAACAATCGGAAACAGAAAATTTGACATCACATCCAGAATCACAAATTTTACTGACAGAAGCAAGATTCATAGTAAGGCTCGGTATGTAGTAAACATCGGATAAAGCAACAGAAAGTGTGTCAACTGAGCCAATACCTGCTAATGCATAGAATCACCATTAGCGGCCACAATTGATTTCGAAGAATTAAGATTCAACGAAATGAATTGTGACATAAGATAAGACATGTGATGAGTGGCACCTGAATCTAATATCCATTTAGAAAATGATGTTGCGAAACATTTATCAGACGATGTTGACATAGCATGAGGTTGAATGGCTAGAAAATTCTTTAACTATTCTACCATGTCTAAAAATATCTGAAACTGCTCATACATCTCCACAAACTTTTGAAACTGATCAAACAATAATGTATTTGATTTTAAAACATTCTTACAAGTATCCATGCTAACCAATGCAACCCAAACAAACCAATAAGCGATTGCTACAATCACGAAACTAATAAGCGAGCTAATCGAACCAATGAACCAAACCAAAATTTTCAAGAACTAACACGTCACCCAAATCAAACAAGCCAATAAATTGGCAAATTATATCGTAACTGATCGATCACTAATTACTATCTAGTAATCAAAAGCGTACCATAAAGAGCACTAATCCACCAAATTTTCATAGCCAACAGAAGCCAAAAAATAAAGAGTAAATTACACGGATGGTCCCTGTGGTTTGTCAAAAATTTCACCTATCGTCCCTGCATAAAATGAAGAATAAATGCAACTCTTCATATCATTTTTTCTGCATACCTCAGGTATGAAAATGTAGACCCTGGGTATGGATGGCTATACCTCAGGCAGGAATTCTAATACCTCAGGTATGAGCTCCTCTTCTTGAAACCTCGGGTATAGAAACTGAAACCTTGGGTATAGACCAAGTCTTGCACATAACTTTCAACTCAAAGCTAGCATATAATTCCCACTTGTGACACACTTCTTGGCACTAATTCTTGACTTCATTTCCACATCTTCTCTTGAACTTGAACATAATCATAGCATGAATCTTTGTCTTGAACGGAAAACTTTACTTCGCGCATATTTACTTGATTTTGTCAACTTTTCTTCATCTTTTCCTATATTTCCTTCGACATAGTTGTACCTGAACCTAAACACATCTTTTTCACCTTTTAAGTGTAATATGTTCATAAATACAACCAAATAACATGCATAATCATAAGAATAATGCTATAAAAACATGTTCAAAATGAGCGTTATCAAATCCCCCACACTTACACTTTGCTTGCCCCCAAGCAAATCTAGCTTCTAAGAAAATCCATATGATAAAAACGAGATGCAAATCTATCTAGCACAAGTACAAGATAAGATCCATCTATATAGGCTTATAAATGAAAAGATGAGATGTTTGACAATACCTTAATGATTCTCTTGCCTGATAACATATTAAGACACCTCACGAAAGGAATATGAAGTATGATTCACTCAACACTCATTTGTAGCGATTGGAAAATATAATATAATCACACTCATTGCGCAGATATAATCCAAATATTACCATAGGCTTGTACAAGAAACAAAACTCAACCGACGTGGCGTAAGCACCAAATGTAAACATCTAAGAGGACTTTTATTCGGGTTTAAGGTTTCAAGGGTGATATAAGACTATTGTGTCACTATCTCATGTAAAACATAATAGCTCGCTAACAACGAAGTCTCGAATTATCAAATAACGGATGGTCACTAAGGATAACCTTAGATCGCTAACAACGCTATCTCATTCCTCAAGAAATCGGATGGTCACCACATGTCATTACACTTGATAACTTCACAAAGTCAAAAGGGGTAAGGATAAGACATGGGATATATATATTTGGTTTTAATATTGAAAAACTTTACAAATAGCCAAAGTCTCCAACCAAGTGCTACTAGCTACATCAACCAATTTCCTTTGAACTTGAGATTCTTCCTTGATATCATACATTCATAGCTCATTGGCTACTTATTCTATTTTTATTTTATTTTTATTTTTTTTTTATTTTTTTTTCATTACAATATATAATCCATGAAATTATCATGAAGTTCGCAACTTTATCATTTTCAAGGATTCCCACATAACAACCATCTTTCCAAGTAGCTAGTAACCAACCAAGACTTGACTAAGGGTAAGGTTAAGGCTAAAGGTGAGAAATATTTTTATATTTTTCTGGTGTAACAAAACGAAAAGACTGGCTCGGAGGGTGTACTAATGGAATCTAGCACTTAAAATGAGTGCTAACAAATGGGTCCATGGAAGAGGTTAACCAACCAATGTGGCTAGCTAATATATCAATATGTGTGAAATGGAAGGCCATTTGGTTTAATTCCTAAGGTAGCCTCTTATCACGCGAATACATTTATATCACACGAATGTGATCTCACTACGGTCTAGTAATGATTTGCAAGTACAAGTTCTAGAATAAATAAGATCATTGGCACACTCATATTAAGAAGATTAGAGCATAAAAGATATATGCTATAAAAGAATAGGCTTCAAATCCTCACATATTTAGTTGAATGGGTTATAGTTGTGCTATCAATGTTATCAATCCAAAAATGGATTGCAATGCCAATCAGGACACATCTCAAATTTTCAAAAATTACATGTTTTATTAGTGGATGAATCTAGTTATACTTTATCAATATTCTCAACGTGCGAAAACAACTAGATCAATGGGGCAAACAAATTTAAAAATAGGCTCAAATTTATAGAAAAAATTTAAAAATTCAAGATCATTTCCTATTTCCTCCCCCCACACTTAAGTTTGACATTGTCCTCAATGTTAAGAACGATAAATCATGAAAATAGGGAAATGAAACATAAGAGAAATGATACTGCCTGAGCATAAGAAATAGGAGGATTTCATTTGATTTCAAGATCAAGCATCCTAACCTGCATAATCATCAAAACAAAAACACACAAAAATGCAATATATTTTTTTATTGTATTATTATTCATAATATTAAGGCCCCCACACTTATGGTAAAACCATCGGGGCATAAAAACAAACACACGGGTTGTCTCCCGAGAAGCGCTAAATTTATTAATGAGTCATCAGCCTGACTCAATCTTTCTTACTTTGGTGGATTGTGTTTAGGATACTTTCCTAATTTCTTTGGAAACATAATCTATTGCAACGAGAATGTATTCGAATTTATGAGATTTAGGAAAAGGTCCCATGAAGTCAATTCCCCAAATATCAAATATTTCAGAGACTTGGATGCTTTTCTGTGGCATTTCGTCTCTACGAGAAAGATTACCAGATTTTTGGCATGCATCACAATTCTGCACAAGTGTATGTGCTTCTTTAAAAATCGTTGGCCAATAAAATCCCGCATCAAAAACTTTTTTAGCGGTGGTGGATGGTCCATAATGTCCTCCGGTTGGGCCATGATGACATTCATCAAGAATTTTTCGAGTTTCGAAACCATACACGCATCTTCTTATTATACCATCGGGGCACATTTTGAATAGAACGGTTCATCCCAAAAATAATATTTTAAGTTTGCAAAGAATTTACTACGCTCAGTATGAGATAGACCTTTTTGTAATATTCCTCCAGCTAAATAATTTGCATAATCAGCAAACCATGGAATTTCTTCTTCTTCAATTTCCATAAGAGTTTCGTCAGGAAAGTAATCATCAATCTCGTTTGCACCGAATTCCTCTAAATTTGGATTTTCTAATCTAGATAAATGATCTGCCGCCACATTTTCTGCACCCTTCTTATTTTGGATTTCAATGTCAAACTCTTGAAGCAATAAAATCCATCGGATAAGACGTGGTTTTGCATCTTGTTTAGCAAACAGATATTTCAGAGCTGAATGATCGGTGAATACAATTGTTTTTGATAAAACAAGATAGGAACGAAACTTGTCGAATGCAAAAACTACAGCCAACAGTTCTTTTTCAGTCACTGTGTAGTTTTGTTGGGCATTATTCAAGGTTTTGCTAGCAAAATATATAGGACGAAAATGTTTACCATCTCGCTGTCCTAATACTGCTCCAACAGCATAATCACTTGCATCGCACATGAGTTCAAACGGCAACGACCAATCTGGTGAAACCATGATTGGTGCATTTGTTAGCTTGTTTTTTAACGTTTCGAATGCCTTGATGCACTCTTCATTAAAGTCAAAGACTGAATCTTTTTCAAGCAATTTCGTCATTGGACGAGATATTTTTGAAAAATCTTTAATGAATCGACGGTAAAATCCCGCGTGTCCTAAAAAACTTCTAACGCCTTTAACGTTAGTTGGGGGTGGTAACTTAGCAATAGCATCAATTTTCGCTTTGTCAACTTCGATCCCTTTACTCGAAATCTTGTGACCAAGGAAAATTCCTTCCGTCACCATAAAATGACATTTTTCCCAATTAAGTACGAGATGAGAAGTTTTGCATCTTTCAAGCATTTTATCAAGATTGTTAAGGCACGACTCAAATGATTCTCCAAATACTGAAAAATCATCCATGAATACTTCCATAGAGGTTTCAAGCATATCTTGAAAAATAGCAATCATGCATCTTTGAAATGTTGCTAGTGCGTTACAAAGACCAAAAGGCATACGCCTATAAGCATATGTGCCGAACGGACACGTGAATGTGGTTTTTTCTTGATCAGCTGGATCAATAGGAATTTGAAAGTAACCGGAAAATCCATCGAGAAAACAAAAGTATTTGTTCCCCGCAAGTCTTTCCAACATTTGATTTATGAACGGTAATGGAAAATGATCTTTTTTGGTGGCATCATTTAATTTTCTATAATCAATGCATACCCGCCAACCAGTGACAGTTCTTGTAGGAACAAGTTCATTACGTTCATTAGTTACAACAGTTGTTCCTCCTTTCTTAGGAACACAGTGAACAGGACTCACCCATGAGCTATCCTCAATAGGATAAATAATTCCAGCGTCAAGAAGTTTGATTATTTCTTTCTTAACTACTTCCTTCATATTTGGATTGAGTCTTCGTTGTCTTTGAACAACTGGTTTAGAATCAGTTTCGAGATTTATTTTGTGTTTGAAAAAGTTTGGACTTATTCTAGGAATATCAGAAGTTTTCCAAGCAAAAGCTTCTTTATGCTTTTTGAGTATAGAAACTAGTCGCTCCTTTTCATCAGGTTTAAGTTTTGAAGATATGACAACTGGAAGAAAAGAATTCTCTTCCAAAAATGCATATTCCAAATGATCAGGAAGAGGTTTCAAAACTAGATCTACCGGCGGTTCTTCAATTGAGGTTGTGATTCTCATATCATTATTAAATTCTAACTCTTCAAAGTTAGTATTTTCTTCCTCCGAAATTTCTTCGGTGTCAATCTGCATAAATTCAGCAAATTCTCTATCGAGATCTTCATCACTGATTTGACCAGATGTTTGATGAGTCTGAATTCTTTCATCAAGCAACTCATCGAATGTTTCTTCTGTTATATCATCGATAACATCAATGCTATAACAAGTGTCATCATTTGCATGAGAATATTTCATTGCCTGATTAATCGAAAAAGAAATTCTTTCATCCCCAACTCCAAGGTTGAGTTCTTTATTTTTTACTCGAATGATAGCATCTGCTGTATTTAGGAAAGGTCTTCCTAGAATTAATGGAACTTTGCTATCTTCCTCCATCTCAAGGATCACAAAATCAACAGGAAAAACAAATTTCCCAACTTGAACAAGCATATTTTCAGCTATTCCAACAGGATACTGGATAGTATAGTTGGCTAATCGTATACTCATTCTTGTTGGTTTCAATGTTTTGATTGAAAGTTTCGCATACAACGAGTATGGCATAAGATTGATACTTGCACCAAGATCGGCTAAAGCATCACAAGTGATTGAATTTCCCAAGGTACATGGAATAAGAAAACTTCCTGGATCACCGAGTTTCTTTGGTAATTTATTTTCAATTATTGCAGAGCAATCTTCATTTAAGAAAGTAGCAGAAATGTTTTCCATTTTACTTTTATTATTAACAAGTTCTTTCAAAAACTTCCCGTAATTGGGCATTCCAGCTAGAACATCAACAAGAGGAATGTTGATTCTAACTTCTTTTAGTAAGTCAATGAATTTTCCATATTGTTCTTCCATTTTTTCCTTCCTCAAACGTTGAGGATATGGAATTCTTGGTTTATATGGTTTGAGTATTGGAATAGGTTTATCAACTGGTGTAGATTTTGGTTCATTTTCTTCAGATTCTTTTTCTACCTCATCCTCACTATCATTTTGGACAACAGGAGTTGTTTGGGTTGGGTTGGGTGGTGGATCATAAGATAGACCACTACGAGTATATATAGCATTCACATGCTCATTTCTTGTTTGAGGTGGACGATAATTTCCAGATGATGATGGTTTTGGATTGGTTTGAGTATTACTTGGCAAGGTACCAGATGGTCTTGCAGCGAATTGATCAGAAAGACGACCAAATTTGGTATCAAGATCTTGGATAGAAGCTTGATGATTCTTTTGACCTTGTTCAACCTTGCTTTTGAGCATAAAGAATTGATTTTTCATAAATTCGTTCGTTTGTTTTTTAGCATACACAAATTCACGCATGGTTTTTTCGAATTCAGATTCTTCGTTTTTTGTTTCACGAGAACGATTTTCATCATGAAAAGATGTTTGACGGTTTTCATCACGAGTTTGGGAACGGTTATCATCCCTTGATGGACGATCTTGCCAATCTCTAGAATTCCTACCGTAATAGTTTCCACGATATCCTCCTCCTCGATATCCTCCAGAAACATAATTAGCTTCTGCTTCGGGACCTCCCATGGGTTTATCATCACACTCGGATGAGGAGTGATTTCCACCACAATGAGTACATCCCTCACGAATTTTTTTGATTTCTTTTTGGATACTTTCGAATTTGGAATCAATTTTAGAGGTAAAATCTTTCATCATATCCAAGATTTTAGGATTTTCATTTGTTGCTTCAGCAAATGCAACCTTTTTTTCGTTGAGGTTTAGTTTTGGCATCTTTAGACCAATCAAGCTTAAGAAGTACACGGTCTTCTAGTAAACTGTAAGCTTCAATAGGAGTCTTATAAAGGAAAATTCCTCCGGCATCAAGTATGCCTTGAGTTGCGTCATCTAGACCATGGTAAAAGATTTGGATAATATTACCACGAGACAATCCATGCCCATGACAACTTCGGAGCATGTTTTTCATTCGAAGCCAAGCTTCAACAAGATTTTCTCCTTCTTTTTGAGTAAAACTATGAATTTCACCCAAGAGTCGATCAAACATGGCTGGTGGAAAGAAACGTCCAACAAACGCTCTTCTCATTTGGTCCCAAGTTGTGATCACTCCGGGGCTTAATTCATTATACCAAATTTTCGCTTCCCCGGTGAGAGACGATGGAAAAAGTTTAAGTCGGATTGAATTTGGATCGGTAGTTCCATAACGGAACATGTCACAAATTTCAAGGAAATCGGCAATATGTTTATGTGGATCAGATTTAACTCTACCATCAAATTGGTTGTCTTTAATCATAGAGAGATGATGACCTTTGATAGTAAAATTTTCTCCTAGATTCACGGGAATAATTGCGGCTTCGGGCGTAGGAGCTACTACCCTATTGGTACCCCACATGGGTTGATCATCAGCCATTGGAAATGGTATTTCTTGAAAAAGATTAACGATTGGATGAACTTCGAAAAGGTTTTCAAATGGTGGATTTTTGGTTTTTGGAATTCTTTGATCG
Organism: Artemisia tridentata subsp. tridentata; assembly: GCA_021014915.2. Classification (NCBI taxonomy): domain Eukaryota; kingdom Viridiplantae; phylum Streptophyta; class Magnoliopsida; order Asterales; family Asteraceae; genus Artemisia; species Artemisia tridentata. Next base: position 264,475,090 of record CP139501.1, on the reverse strand, counting down.
GGTGGAATGAATGGATTTTTCTTTTTACGAAATAAACGTTCGGGATTAGACAATGGTGAACTTAATTCTTCGTTAGAAGAACGAGTGGTCATACACGAGAAAAACGAGCCTATCGAAAAGGATTTAAAAACTTTTTTTTTTTTTATGGACGGGCCGGCGGTATGGGATTACTGGCCGACGGTATGGATAAGTTCGGAAAGGAAATTTGAGACAGAAAGATTATACCGCCCGGTTTTGATTTATACCGGCGGTTTTGGACTTAGAATTTTTTTTTTAATCGAGATACCGGCGGTTTGATTTTTCTGGCCGGCGGTATGGACGAACAGTAAGATTATACCGCCCGGTTTTGATTTATACCGGCGGTATGGAAGAAAAATGTAGGAATTTTTTTTTTTTTTTTTTTTAGAGAGAACCTAAAGAATACGCTGAAAAGTAACAATACTAGCAAGATTAAAACTAATGAATTATTATAAGCAAAACTCACTCAAACGAGATTCAAATCCCCGGCAGCGGCGCTAAAAACTTGATGTGTTTCAAGGGATATACCCGTTAGGAGTCCAAGTTTTAAAATTTATAACACGATTTACCAAAGATTCAAACGAAACACATACAAGCAAGTATACTCGTCCGTATGTAGTAAGAGATAATTGAGGTAAGCCGAGGTCGTTCACTAGGATTTGTTTTGTTTGTGTGATGTGAATTTTTGCAAATAAATAGCAATCCAACTAGCAATACTAATTAGCAAGTAAATAAAGATGATGTAAATTCAATAATTTAAAGACTACACTTGCCTAGACTAGTTTGCACAATTCCTTTGACATGATTATGACATTGGTTCCATTTGATTATGACCAACAAATTAGATGGTGTTCTAATTCGATTAGTGGTGTACTAATTATATTGTTTCAAATACTTTCAATCCTCATCAAGATTTAGGGATTATAAAAACAATATTTAAGAATTGATCAATCCAAGATTAACACAACTCAATTACCCGATTCACTTTCGTTTCACAAATAATTAACAAACAACACTATTTAGCTTTCCAAGTTAAATTAAGTTTCTTATGAAATGGTCAATACATAAGGTAAAACCCTCATAGACAAAGGTTTACAACCAACTTACTAACAATGTCTTTTCAACCCAATACATCATTAGAAATTACCCAAACTTAATAACTCTTTGGTGGAGAAAACTTAAGATAGCACAATTCGTTCTTAGTGTTAACTTTTCTTTTATATTAGAACCAATAAGTCATAACCAATCAAGTGAACCATAATTCAAACATCATCTAGGCAAGTGCATAAGGCACTTAGCCACTCATGGTAAACAAAGTAATAATCATAAGAAATTGATCACTAGTAAACATGATTGAATAGTCTTACAAAATGTTGTAATGATGATTACAAATAATGAAGAACACTTGTGAAATAATCAACAATGATCCGTAAGTAATTGAAGTAATGATTGGTGAGATTTTAGTCTCCTTGTTCCTGCGTTTTCCTCCTCTTGTCGCCCACTTTGTAAGAGAAATGTGACAGATTTTTTTGTGGTAGTTTGTTGTATCTTGATTGTCTCTTTTCTATGTTTCTTTCTTCATGTATATATTGAGACTTCCCCTTAGCCAACAAGAAAACAACTTGGGCTCCAAGTGTCATAATGATGCAGGGAACTTTAGTGATTAGAAGTTAATGATTGGCCTTGGTGTTAATGATGCTTAAAATGAAGAATAAATGCAACTCTTCATATCATTTTTTCTGCATACCTCAGGTATGAAAATGTAGACCCTGGGTATGGATGGCTATACCTCAGGCAGGAATTCTAATACCTCAGGTATGAGCTCCCCTTCTTGAAACCTCGGGTATAGAAACTGAAACCTTGGGTATAGACCAAGTCTTGCACATAACTTTCAACTCAAAGCTAGCATATAATTCCCACTTGTGACACACTTCTTGGTACTAATTCTTGACTTCATTTCCACATCTTCTCTTGAACTTGAACATAATCATAGCATGAATCTTTATCTTGAACGGAAAACTTTACTTCGCCCATATTTACTTGATTTTGTCGACTTTTCTTCATCTTTTCCTATATTTCCTTCGACATAGTTGTACCTGAACCTAAACACATCTTTTGCACCTATTAAGTGTAATATGTTCATAAATACAACCAAATAACATGCATAATCATAAGAATAATGCTATAAAAACATGTTCAAAATGAGCGTTATCAAAAACCCAGATTCAGATCCGGATATATAATCATGTCATATAGTATCTAAATCTTGTTATGGTTTATATAGACTGGAATAAAAAGATAGAGTGAACGAAAACAGGACACACGAGGTGCAGAATTTCTGGTCTTTGCCTTCGAACCAAACATGGTGAAGAAATTTTTTATCTACACAATGACAGCGGTCGCAAAATTTTGATATGAGGAGTTCGATATGTGAAGGTGTGGGGATTAGGATGCATCCGGATATGATTAAGATGTCGAATGGGGGCGAGGTTTTGGAGACTGTGATTGGGAGAGGGGAGGATGAGGAATTGCCTCGGTTTGAGTTTGGTGCTTTTGATATTCAAGTTGGGTCGAGGTTTTGGAGACTGTGATTGGGAGAGGTACAGAGATAAGTCTAGGTGATTGGGTAGACATGTGTGTTAAGTTGTGTCGATCAACTGTGAGTTGGAAAGCTTCAACATGTGGTTGCATTGTCATCAATTGGCAGCTCTTACTCAAGCAACTAAGGAAGTTATGTAGTTGACTGGGAATAACACTAGGGCTCAGGTAGTCAGGTTTGCTGTGATAATAGAAGTGCAGTTCATCTTTCAAAGAACCAAATGCTTCTTGAAAGGTCAAAGCACAACAAATGCTTAACATTTTTATTATCATCCTATTGAAAATTGTATAGACAAGAGGGTATGGAGGTGAGACTTTACTGAGGAAAATTGATGATATAAGTGACTTAGATGGCTCAAGTTGGTACTAAGCGTATTTGTATAGCATGAAATTGGACAAGAGAGAAATTGATCTCCATTCATTGTTGCATTCATGTCGTGAAGATTTGGTAAATCATCCAGGGTCATTGGGTAATGTTGATGCAGCATACTTATCACTCGTAAAGGATGTTTTTTGATCAAGTCAATGGAGGGATATTAATGGACACAAGGTCAATGCAGTATCTACAAACTACATTCATCACTCCAAGTGTCTGAAGAAATGCAGCATGATATGAAGTAGCAGCAGAATTGATGTAGCCTACCAGCAGAATTGATGTAACTTAGCAGCAGAAATGGTTATAGTGTAGCAGCAGAATTGAAGCATTGTAGTTATAGTAGTCTGTAACAGTCTTGTATAAATACTCTGTAATTGGTCATTTGACCATAAGTTTTTTCAACTTCAATAATATCAATTTCACTTTTTCTCTCAATCCCAATAGATATGTGACGTACATATCCTCTGTGTTGATGCAAATAATGTTCTAAAAACGTTATTTATATCTTTCGATTACTTCACGTTTTGAGGATGACAAAATGTGAACTCACGTTACGTTAAAATTAACGTTAACAAGTTTTTAATCGGAAGATCCCGTTTCTACGCAAATCACTCTTGAACAAAGTTACAACTTGGACTAGTGATCAAAGAAGTGAATTCATGTTTTGAAAATTCACATTTTAAATGGGACAAAACATTTTTTCAAAAATACACATGACAAATTATTTTTGAAATATTAAGAAATATTTTAATGGAAAAATAAGTTTGAAAATCACAACAGCTATTTTCCCCCCAAAATCAGCTCCAACCTTCGCCAAATAAGTTTTCACCAGAAAAGACAAAATTTGGAGCGTCCTAGTCTACCACGGCTCCACGGTACCGTTAAATTTAACGGAGCCGTGGGTCATTTAGTGGAGACGTCCGTACCATTTTGAATTGTAACGTTCAGATTTTCTTTGCCTATAAATACCCACCTCTTTCACAGTTTTAGGCACCCTTCACACACAGAAAAATCCCTTAGTAAAACCCTCTCACACCTTTCACTTCTTAGGGTCAATTAGATTAGTTTTTCTTTGTTTCAAGAGTGATCCAATCATCCTTCAAGTGATCCTCTTCATACCTCTTCACTAGCAAGAGAAGAACACAAGTATCCAAGTTGATACAAGGTGTTGTCATCCCTCTTCATTGGCAAGAGAAGAACTCAAGTAATCAAGAAGATACTAGAGTTATAGTTGATAGGTTTTTGTAACACTTGTTACAACCTTGTTGTGTCTTAGCATACATCAAGTTTATTTTCTTTTTGTAAGTGAGAGTGAAGATCAAGTGTGATCTATAGAGATAGTGAACATCTCTTGAAGCCATTGGGCTTGTGTGATTGATCAAGAAGATCAAGGGTCATTAGGTTAGTGTTAGTTGAGTAGAGTGAAGTGAGTGTTGATCATTGTGATCGTGTTGAGATCTTGGTGATCTCTTGAAGCCATTGGGCTTGTGTGTTTGGTCACGTGGACCTTGGTAGATTGGTGCTAGCTAAGATTAGCACTCGACATCTAGCTTAGTGTCGGAAATAGGATAAGCGACGTGTACGGTTTTCTCCGCCTGAAGGGAGGTTGTTGATATAGTGTTTGAAACTCTCGAGTGTGGTACTCGGGGAGTGGAGTAGGGCGAAGAAGAGCTTCGTAGCCGAACCACTATAAATCCTCTGTCTCGGTTTGATCTTTCCAACTCTACTCTTTACTTTTATTTGCTATTTTTACATAGCTTAGATTGTAGTTCATATTGGTGTTGTTTGATTACACATAGAGTTCGAATCAAAGTTTCCAATAGCATACTTTTAAAACAAGATTTTTAAAAGAAGTTTTTAAACCGGTAAACTATTCAACCCCCCTTCTAGTTTCCCACAATTGGTATCAGAGCCACGTCAGTCAAGTTTTTAAAGTATATTGTATTTTAAAGCTTGAACCGATCAATGGATTCCGACAAATATCTAGAAGGGCAATCTATGCAAAGACCGCCACTTTTTGAAACCGATTGTTTTATTTATTGGAAAACAAGATTCGAAACGTATGTGAAATCAAAAGACTTTGATCTTTGGCATGTTATTACCGAGGGTGACTTTCAACCTATTCAAAAGAATCCGGAAACTAAAAAGGATGAAATAGTTTCTTATGATAAACAAAGTGATGAACTAAAAAGGAAATTAGCCAAAAATAATGAGGCTAAAATGATGATTTATAATGCTTTGCCTAAAAAGGAATTTGAAAGAATTTTTATGTGTAATACGGCAAAAGACATTTGGAAAACTTTGTTAGTCACTCACCAAGGTAATAACCAAGTCAAAGAGAACAAGATAGATCTTCTTGTTCAACAATATGAACAATTCTCCATTTCGGAGGATGAGTCAATAGATAATGCTTTTGCTAGATTTAATACTATTATCACTAGTCTTAAAGCTCTTGATGAAGGTTATTCTAGTAAGAACTACATTAGGAAGTTTCTTAGAGCTCTACATCCTAAATGGAGAGCAAAGGTCACCGCCATAGAAGAGTCAAAGGACTTGGCGGCATTGTCACTCGATGAATTTATAGAAAACTTGAAAGTTCACGAGATGATCATCAAGAAGGATTCCGACATTGTCAAAGGCAAAAGCGAGAGAGTTAGATCTCTAGTACTAAAAGCCAAGAAGGAGTCTAGTGATGAGGAATGTTCAAGTTCCGGTAGTGAAGATGAAGAGTACGCACTAGCCGTTAGGAACTTTAGAAAGTTCTTTAGGAGGAAAGGTAGATTTTCTAGACAATCTCGAGATGAGAAGAAGTCATCTCAAAGAAATCATGATGAAAGAAAAGGGACAAGTGATAGGAGATGCTTTAGATGCGGAGACCCTAATCACTTCATAGGAGAATGTCCTAAGCCACCTAAATCCAACAACCAAAGAGCCTTCGTAGGAGGTTCTTGGAGTGATAGCGGTGAAGAAGAAGAGAAGAAGCCTAACGATGAAACGTGCTTAATGGCTCAAGCTTCTAACGAGGTACAATCCGACTCTTCTTATTATAGTGATAATAATTCGTCAGTAGATGATAATGAATTACATGACGAATACAACAAACTATGCGTAGTTAGCACTAAGATTTTAGGTAGAAACACAAAGCTAAAATTAAAATTAAAAGAACTAGAACTACAAATCTTAGAACTAAATGATCAAGTCAAGAGACTTGAGAAAAACAAGGAAGTAGATTTAGGATGCGGGTCATGTATTAGTCTTCAAGTAGAAAACGAAAAACTTAAAGAAAATGCTTTAAGAATCATTAGGTTTGATGAAGGAACTAAAAAGCTTAATGATATACTTGAAAATATTAGATATAGTGAACATGACCGTTCGGGTTTAGGATTTGACCCAAATCAGGCTTCTACAAGTAGTACTAAACAAGTAAAATTTGTAATGCCTGAAAAGTCCATGTCTGAAGGTGACGGCACCATTAAAGATACAGACGGCACCACTAAATTTAGTGGTACCGTGGTACCGTGTGGTGCTGAGGACAAAACTGGGTCAATTCTGAAAAGTAACTTAAGTCCTAAACCAAGTCAAGTAGTTGTAAATAGAACTAGAGTGTCTACTCCAAGTAGAGAGGAAACCAAAGGCTTTAACAAACCATTGTCATCTCCCGAACATGGATTTGTAAAGCGTGACACTAGGTCAACTACTCCTCCACCTAGAAAGGTAAACTCTCCCAAACCTCGGTCTAGAACTCCTCTACCGAGAGGTAACTTTAGAAGACAAAATCATCCAAGTAACTTTCCCGTAACTTGGAATGATCGTCCATCACAAAGTTACTTACCATGGGAAATGTGTCCTCCATTCTCACATCCTAAACTAACGCAACAAATGCGTAGGATGTTTAACTCTAACAACTTTGGACCCATGAGATATTGGGGACCAGATGTTTGAACATTTGTTTTGCTAGGAAAACAAGAGTGTAAATAAACTTTGGAGTACAACAAAAAGGAGTATGATGCGTTATCATGCATATCCGGTGACGCAATAGTCAAGTAGTGTCTTTCATGCTTAACATTCAACAAAGGTACCCTAGTCTTCTAGTTTTAAGAGTAAACACCTCAGACACAGGTACGCTTTCTTAAAACACCCTTTGTTAGTAGTAATGTTTGGCATGAAATAGTGTAGTTAGAATTTAACATGGTAGGCACTATAACACAGAAACTCTATTCACATCTCATCATGCCAAATTCATCTTGTCCAGAAATGTTCGATGATCGCTTGAAGATCATGCGTGACAAGTTTGAATTAAGCATTGATGAGTGAATCAAGTTCCCTTCCTTGCACATGTTTAATCTTGCCTAAATGAAGTATCCCTGTAAACTTATGTATACTATATGTATGAGATACATAGTTTAAGTAATAGTCTCTATTGACAATAACGCCCATATCCGCAAATGCGAAACTCACAAGAGACGAAGAAAGTGAGTGCGTGGATATAACTAAGTTAGGGGCATAATAGGTAAAGCAGTTTACCTAATGGCAAGTAGGTCCATTATCATGAATAGTGTTGGCTTTGTGCCCACTTGTAAGAAGTATCCCAAAACTTCTTACATCAAAGTGTTTAATGTATCATACCATACATTAAAGATACTATACACTTGAGATTATGATATCTTGAGGAGATTGACGTAGAAAATGTTTCTATACCAACTCTGATAATGTGAGAGTTAATGTGGGTTGAAACATAATGAGTAATGTTTGTACCTTCATAGGTTAATTAACAAACATCTTGATTCCCCAAGAAACAAACTACTCTTATTGTCACCACGACCGAAACCGAGTTCACAAGCGCCGGAAAGGCATGACAACAAACACTATAGATGAGACAACTCCCTGTGAAGAGTAGCAGTCAAGATGCCATTAGACTTGTCCGGGAACCCTATAGTTTGCTCATGAATGAAGCTCGTCGAAGTACGTCATCTCCCCGCGAAAAGACATCTCCTCCGTCATGATAACGTCGAATGAGAAATCTTTTCTTTGAAAAGTATTTCTTCTCACCTTAACCTTTACATTCTCGTCAAATGACCTCTTAATACTCCATTGGAATTATTAATGTCATTTCTCACGTCTCATCATGTGACTTTTCAAGTCATTCCTCATATCCCGCTCATGACTATTTCAATATTTCTATGGAAATATTAAAGTCATCTCACACTTCTATTCTATTCTCGACTCATGACTCTTGAATATTTCATTAGAAATTTCAAGTCATTCCCTAAGCCTTATCCCATGTCTTCGTAATATTTCACTGGAAATATTAACGTCATTTCTCGCGTCTCGTCATATGACTTTTCAAGTCATTCTTCTCATCCCGCTCATGACTATTTGAATATTCCTTCGGAAATATTAAAGTCATCCGTCACGTCATGCCTCATAACCTTTCATCCCTTCTATGACCTCTCGAAAGTTTCGCGGGAAACATTGAAGTCATTCCTTGTGTCATATGACTCATGAATATTTCACGGGAAATATCTAGTCATTCCTTGTGTCATGTACTCCGACTAATTAAATATTTCATGGGAAATATTATAGTCATCCTCCTAAACACAACTCATAACTTCTATTTATTTCACGGGAAATACTAGAAGTAAATCCTCATCCAATGACGTCTTAGTCAATTTCCTCGAAAACACTAAGGTCATTTCCGGTCATCCCATTTAATCATCTTTCGTCAAAAAGTTTATTAGGTATAAACTTTTTCCTCGTGTCAAAAAGTCTTACTAAATAAGTAAGATTAATCAGCCAAAAGTCAAAACAGAAGAAAAACTGGACAATCAGATACACGGCTCCACTAAAGAGCCACGGCTCCACTAATGTTTAGTGGAACCGTGGAGCCGTGCATCTGAAAAACGCGCCCAGTCACTCCTTTCTTCTGCATAAACTTTCCAAACACACAAAACTTCTTCCACCTGCTGTCATAATCGAACCATAACACCATAATTCAACTAAACTCTTGCAAATCAAGATTGAGGCATTGGAATTAACAAATCTTCACCACAACATCATCAATTGTAAGTAATTTACTCTTATTCTCTTTCAATTTGAGTCTAGGGTTTGTTCTTGAGTATAAATCCGAATTGGGGATTTTCAAAATTAGTTAAACCCTTGTGAAATTAAGACTAGGATTAGACAATGTAGTATTCACATGATTCCCTAAACCTAGGATTTCCAAAAACCCATTTATATTGCAAAACCTAATCCGAAATTAATCACAAAATTCGGATTATGATTGTTTATTTGTAATGGAATCATGTTTAGGATGATTAAAATTGGATTAGGAACGTTCTGCATTAAAGCTTTTCAATCTTAAAGCTTGATTAGCACCATGTTGAAGCATTTGCCAAACACCCCAATTCGATCATTTTTTTTTAAAAACTTCACAAGTCTAGGATCATGAAACCTTTTTCATACATTGTTGATGCAAATTAAAAACGTTTTTGCATGCATACATGAACTCTCAAATATGGCTCGAAGTACATAATTGATATGTATTGTTCGACATATTTGATTGAGCAAAAGTGAAGTTAGGAGCGTTTGGGTAATCTCTTTAGGATAATTTTAGAGTCGAGATTGCCGCACCTCCACATTGTTTGCATTTAGGCACACACACTAGAAGTATTATCATTAAAATGCAACGAACTAACATATACAAAAATATTTTTTTTTTGTAGACAAACAATGCCTCGAAATGATTATCAAGATACCAAACCCTACATTCTTAGCACTCTTTAAAATCTAAACATTCCCGAGGAGCAAAGAGCTTATCTCGCTAAAGTCCAAAATCGATACATACACGAAGGACGTGTAGTCGATGCTCTCTATGTCATGACAGACAACATTAATGCCTGTTTCCCTTCTATCGAGTTCGATTGTTTATACAAAATAAACGATCAAGTCTGTCCCCGTTTCATTCTCGAGTTCTATAGTCGTGTTCGTACATACACCGATCTTGACGGAAACGTCTTCCTTGATTTTTGGATTCGACACCAAAATATCATATTGTCTGTCACCGAGATTGGTCACATTCTCGGTATTCCCTCTTATGGTCAGTGTGCATTCACTAAAGACCATTCTCTAGAGTCTCTTTACTACAATCTTGAGAACGAAGGTGCCTACTGTACCGAAGTTCCCGACATTGAAGTAATTAAACAAGTAATTCAAATCCCTCGAGTCACCAACACGTATCAAAAACGTGATGGTTCCATCGTATACCTCGACCCAAACAAAATCTACCTTAAAGAGCTCCGTCCCGATATTAGAAATTGGGAACTTCTTCTGCGTGAGAACGCGTTAAGCCTAGCAGGCAACCGTGATCACGTTCCGGCAAGTCTTGCCCACATGCTCTACTGTCTTAGTATCGAGGAACCTTACAACCTCGCATACTACATGGTCAAACGGATGGCCAGTATTCATCGTCGTTCCGATGAGCTCATGCCATACGGCATGTTGCTTACTCGTTTATTCAGGTGGGTTATTCAAACCTACCCATCTCTAAATGATGTCGACTATGTCCTAGTCAATCCGGTTATGAAACCTCTTGGTGGACCACAGCGTCGCACAAAGCAATGTAAGGACAAAGGGTCCAAACGTGGTCGTAAATCCACTTCCGATATTCCCCATTCATCCTCCTCTTTCAGTCACGAATCATCATCTGAACCCATGGATGAGGACGATGATGAGGTGAACGAAGAAGGAACGTCTAGTTCTCAAATCCCTTCTCCCGACACCCCGTGCCCGATTAGACCAAAAATTAAAACTTTTTGTGCGGAAACGCTTGACTTTTTCGGACATTCTGTCACTCTTTTGACAACTGACAAAAATATATACATAATCAGACCTTGAGACTATTTTTAAATGAAAGTAGACTCAATTACCTTCAAAACGATGGGTGGCACGACCCATGACGACTTACGGTTTAAAAGATATGATTTTTCGAACATTGACAAAAACTACAAAACCCCTCTTGTGCACTATGGACCCCTAAAGTGCACTATGACACCTCCGGTGCACTATGGACCCCTAAAGTGCACTATGACACCTCCGGTGCACTATGGACCCCTAAAGTGCACTATGACACCTCCGATGCACTACCTTTCTCGTTTGCCTTGCCTTCCCACCATACTTTAGCCCGTTCACGAAGGTAATTAGTAGCAAAGTTCACCTTATCCTCTTCCACACAACGACTCGTACGAAAAGCCCCTTCTATATCAGTAATCCACCTAGAACTCTTTAACGGATCGAGAGTCCCCGTAAATGTGGGTGGAGCACAAGCAGTGAAGTCACGATAAGTGGATTTCTCCTTCCCTACACCGGGTCTGGCATTCGAGTCATTCACTAATTCCCCACTCTTCTTAAGCTTCTCAATCTCCTCTTGAAATATCTTTTGCAAATTCTCGGTTGTTTTGTCGACATAATAGGGCATAACTTTCTCAATAGCCCTTCCTACCCTATCAGTCACCAAAACGTCCAATTCTTTCAACTCATCTTTCGTAAAACTTTTAGGGTTAAGATTTTCCGGTAGTGGTATTGACTTGACACTACTAGAATTTCCCTCATCATTTGAATCATCATCATCATGGCGGGAGGAGGTCGTCCTTAACACCTCCTTATTTCGAATAGCCGCCATCTTTTCTACTAAACTGAAATTTAACAATTCACACTATTAAACAAAATCATATACATAATCGATGCATGGATGACATATCTATCCTTATACTAAACACCCTAGAGTTTATTATCCATGTATAGTCTAAATGATTTCAATCTCACATATGTGTCTATTTTTATCAAGACCCTTTTGTGCACTAAGGAGCCCTTAGCGCATAAGATGGGTCATTGTAGTTTCGGTCGGTTTCGGAAAAAAAAATCATGTCGTTTTTGGGGCGTAACACGTCTAGTTCTCAAATCCCTTCTCCCGACACCTACTTTCGTAACCTTGATACCTCATCATTTCGACGTACAACCGACGCCGAAAACGGGATGGTCAACCTATCCTACATGATGAGAAGGCAAACTACAATGTACAATAGACAAGTGGAGATGCATGAACAAACTGTCGAGGGTTTCAAGTCTATTGGGAAGGCGCTAAAAGGGATCGGGAGCAAGCTGAAGAAGTTGGGGAAGAAATGAAATTAGTTAGGATTAGCTTAATTAGTACTAGTAACCTAAGTATTATTAAGCTATCATAAACAAAGGCATAACATTAACTTGGTTGATGTGTTTCCTTTTAACACTTGAACATGATTAATTTTCTTGTTAATTAATTCTCATGTTGCTTTATCTTGCATGTTAGTTTATTTTATTACATGCACTAGATGTTAAAAATGCTTGAATTCATGCATGCTTAATAGTTGCCTAAATACATAGATGATCACATGATCATGTTAGTTGCTAGTTGAAACTAGCTTTAGGAATTCTATGTGTTTAGTAATTTGAGGCTTTGAGATTTGCAGCCAATGGATTCCCCAGAAATTTCCCCATTTAGGCTGCCTAAAACCTGCAGACCTGGAAAGAAGGTCAAAAGAGCCCACGGCTCCATTAAATAGGCCACGGCTCCACTAAATTTAGTGGTGCCGTAGCACCTTTAATGGTGCCGTGCCTCTGGAAGACGAAAACTGCTATTCTCTTCCACTTTTTGACTATCTTTTCCAGAAAATCTGCAACCAAAACCTGATTCCCATGCACCCAAATCCCCAAATCCAACATTTCAAACTTGCATGCTTATGTTTTGGCTATTTAAGCTAACATTATGCATTGCCATCCTTACACCTTCACATTCACCATACCATCATCATGGGATCAAGAGTATTCAAGAAACCTAGATTCAACATCAAACCAACCAACCAAACCTCTCTAGTTGATCAATGGATCAAGAATGTCAACACACCCCAATCATCAAATAAACCTATCACCAATGACATTCCCCTCATTGATCTCACCTTGGATGATGAAGATGAAACCCATATACCCATAACCTCTACCAACTCATCATCTTCTTTCACTACACCCCAAGCTCCATCCAAGGCAACCTCTATTAAACCTACATCCTCATCCTCCACAACAAGAATCAACACACACTCATCTCCACCTAGTCCCATTCACCCTTTAACCCTAACACTTAACTCATCACCATCAACTTCCCTTGAATTGGGAACTCACACAACACCCTCATCTCTTTCAACATCACCACAACCTCTAACTCTCACCCTCACCCTTTCACCAAACACTCCCTTTGAATTTGGGAGCAACATATCATCACCTTCACTATCACCATCACCTCAACCCTTAATTGGTTATCCAATCGTGTATCCCCTTCACTCACACACCTTGAGTTGCCCTTGTTGCAACTACAACCTTGAACTCATCATGAACCTTAGAGATGAGCTTAGCTTTAGGTTTTCATATCTAGAACACCTTCTCACACCACCCATAGGACCCATCATCCTTCCACCACCTCCACCACACAATAGCTCAAACTAAACATGGTTATGTTTAGTTCCTCAAAATAAATGACTAGGAACCCTTTTGAAGTTGGAAGCAAATCTAGAAGCCTCATGTTACTTTAGTAGTTTATGTGTCTTCTTGTTAGTTTAATTTGCTTTCCTATTGTAGTCATACTTATGTATGACATTTATTTCATATTTATGTAATGGGCTTTTCATTTTGGCTTTCTTAGCCATAATTTTTCTTGTGGTTGGTTATTTGTCACAAATGTGCTGCTTGTTAGATATTGTATATTTGTCATCTAACTTTGTTTTGTAGCACGATCCATTGATCGATTCCTTTGTGTTCTCCAAATGAGGGGGAGTACACATCAAGGGGGAGCCTTAACCACCTTTTTGAATTGACAAAAAGGGGGAGAAATGGGAGTAAACTCATTAAAAACTTGTTAAAATTAATTTTAACCTAAACTGAGTTTATATTTTGTCATCATCAAAAAGGGGGAGATTGTTGATGCAAATAATGTTCTAAAAACGTTATTTATATCTTTCGATTACTTCACGTTTTGAGGATGACAAAATGTGAACTCACGTTACGTTAAAATTAACGTTAACAAGTTTTTAATCGGAAGATCCCGTTTCTACGCAAATCACTCTTGAACAAAGTTACAACTTGGACTAGTGATCAAAGAAGTGAATTCATGTTTTGAAAATTCACATTTTAAATGGGACAAAACATTTTTTCAAAAATACACATGACAAATTATTTTTGAAATATTAAGAAATGTTTTAATGGAAAAATAAGTTTGAAAATCACAACAGCTATTTTTCCCCCCAAAATCAGCTCCAACCTTCCCCAAATAAGTTTTCACAAGAAAAGACAAAATTTGGAGCGTCCTAGTCTACCACGGCTCCACGGTACCGTTAAATTTAACGGAGCCGTGGGTCATTTAGTGGAGCCGTCCGTACCATTTTGAATTGTAACGTTCAGATTTTCTTTGCCTATAAATACCCACCTCTTTCACAGTTTTAGGCACCCTTCACACACAGAAAAATCCCTTAGTAAAACCCTCTCACGCCTTTCACTTCTTAGGGTCAATTAGATTAGTTTTTCTTTGTTTCAAGAGTGATCCAATCATCCTTCAAGTGATCCTCTTCATACCTCTTCACTAGCAAGAGAAGAACACAAGTATCCAAGTTGATACAAGGTGTTGTCATCCCTCTTCATTGGCAAGAGAAGAACTCAAGTAATCAAGAAGATACTAGAGTTATAGTTGATAGGTTTTTGTAACACTTGTTACAACCTTGTTGTGTCTTAGCATACATCAAGTTTATTTTCTTTTTGTGAGTGAGAGTGAAGATCAAGTGTGATCTATAGAGATAGTGAACATCTCTTGAAGCCATTGGGCTTGTGTGATTGATCAAGAAGATCAAGGGTCATTAGGTTAGTGTTAGTTGAGTAGAGTGAAGTGAGTGTTGATCATTGTGATCGTGTTGAGATCTTGGTGATCTCTTGAAGCCATTGGGCTTGTGTGTTTGGTCACGTGGACCTTGGTAGATTGGTGCTAGCTAAGATTAGCACTCGACATCTAGCTTAGTGTCGGAAATAGGATAAGCGACGTGTACGGTTTTCTCCGCCTGAAGGGAGGTTGTTGATATAGTGTTTGAAACTCTCGAGTGTGGTACTCGGGGAGTGGAGTAGGGCGAAGAAGAGCTTCGTAGCCGAACCACTATAAATCCTCTGTCTCGGTTTGATCTTTCCAACTCTACTCTTTACTTTTATTTGCTATTTTTACATAGCTTAGATTGTAGTTCATATTGGTGTTGTTTGATTACACATAGAGTTCGAATCAAAGTTTCCAATAGCATACTTTTAAAACAAGATTTTTAAAAGAAGTTTTTAAACCGGTAAACTATTCAACCCCCCTTCTAGTTTCCCACACTCTGTGGTCCTCCTATCTTAATCACTTGTAGAAAACTTTTGGAGTGTGGATGTAACAACACAACTTCCCAGTGGCTAACATTAAAAGGTCTGTTTAGTTTTATATTAAGCTTACGTGTACTTTTTGTTTTCTGGAAACATTCAAATTTTATGTAGTTTGATTTCGGTAACTGTCAACTCGATCATATATAAATAAAAAGACATCTCAAGTCCTTATTGAGTAAAGGAGAGTGTTTAAAATCAGATAACCAGTATATTTAGAAAAGTGTTTATTCTGCTTGTAAAATGATCTATTAAATTTGATTGTGATATGAGATGAGATTATTGTAATTGTATTTTCTTTTAGTTTATGGGTGGCCGGAATTTGAGTAAGGTGGCCGGAAATAATAGTGGGGAGGTATTGTATATGATTTAATATGAAGATGAAGATGAAGACTTGGATGTTGAAGATATGGTGATGGTGGCTGTTGTAGTGGTGGAGGGTGGGGAAAGACATATAGCAGTATATAGCAGGGAAGAGATTTGCTACAGTGTTTGGACGAAAATACCCTCACTATTAGCCAACTTAACGCCTTGACCAAACGTCCGTTTGGTCAAGGGACCATATGTGTTAGTAGTTTCTGAGTTAGGGACTGGGAGTGCAAAAAAAAAAAGTCAAGGGACCATACGTGAAAGTCAACGCCAACCACAAGGACCATCCGTGTAATTTACTCAAAAAAGAATGTATTCAAAAATTCAAAATGGGTCAATGAAATGGTCAAATCTAACATCTTCTTCCCATTATAGTCATGTTCGATTGTTCGACTGCTTAACTTCACTCGTTGCTCGACACATGTCCAATTATTTATTACTCCCTTCATCCTAAAATAACTATCCTCTTTTGACTTTTTGAAGTCTTTTTTTTTCAACTTTGATTTTAAGTATTTTTGTTTGTGTTATATAATAATTGATGCAAAATAAATGAATGGATTGAGTTTTAAATATTTTTTCATTTGTATAATTTTCATCAAGTATTATATAACAAATACAAAAATATTAAAGATAAAAGTTAAGAAATTAAGTCTTTAAAAAGTCAAATGAGGACAATTATTTTGGTACGGAGTGAGTATTGAAGTACAAATTTTAGGTGGGGTCAAGCAGTAGAATATGTACTTTTATTATTAAAAAGTGGACACGTGTCGAATAACAGATGGAGCCAAGCATGACTAAAAGTAGAAGAGTGTGCTGGATTTCACCATTTTGTAGACTTTTTTTTTTTTTTTTTTTTACCTCTTTTGGCATTTTCTCTTAACAATTTTCATCCCATTTACTCTAGTTGATTCGCCGATCAAAAAGTTAGAGCAAGTCTAATCTTGTAGCAATTTAGGTATACATCATTTATACTACGTTTCATTAGGCTAGTAGCCGTGGAACTGAAAAAATCGGTCACGAGATTCATTCGACCGATATTCAAATCGGTCGAGCCCTCTGTGGGCATGAAAGCAAATATCGGTCGAGGTGCAAAAATTGAAACAATCGATCTAAATATCGACCGACTTTGCACATCACAAAACTAGAAAAATTCTTACCCTTTGCATACTAAAAAAAAAAAAAAAAAAAAAAAAAAAAAAAAAAAAAAAAACACTTTACCAATTTACAACCTTATAAATAACAACCTCAAACACACTTCTAAGCACACAATTTCAAACAACATTTCTATCAATAACTTCAAACACATTCTTTTACTTATGTCTTACGAGCTCTTTTTTGTAATGTTTTTAATGTTATTTAAATAATTTACGTAATGTTTTTAATGTTTAATTGAATAATATATGTAATGTTTTTATTTTTAATGAATTTTAAATTTGTTGTTTAAAATATTTGAATTAAAAAAATTAAAAAAAAAAAGTTGGTCATCGACTGTAGCACATGGGTCATGTCTGGTCACCGAAGAGAGAAAGCTGAGGTGGCAGGGGATGACCTGTGTCACCACTGCTACCAGCCTTACAATCACCTTATATCACTGTTGAAAAAATAAATTTGATACTTCTAACAACAACAACAAAGCCTTCTGTTTCACGAGCTTCATTTTCAGTCCACTCTCCATGCAATTCAAGCTTCCCAATGACCTGTTCTTTAATTTCAAGATCTTGTCGTCTCTTCATTGCATATGTGTTCCAGTTTTTTATAGCAGGTCGTACACGTACAACAGGAAACGAATCGAACTTCGTAGAATCCAAGTACAAGAGCTTGTAAAAAAACAAAAAATAGTAAGATTACAATAAAATAGTAAGATTACAATAATCAAAATATAAAAACATAAAAGGTAAAAACTTACAATCAAGAAGGCGATTGGACCAATGTAGTAGCCACCATCAGTATTTGGAAGTTGACTGTATTGAAGACAGTCGTGAAGAAACCCGCATCAGTCAATTTCTGAGATTACTGTATCTTCCCGAATACGTTTAAGCATAGTCAAATTCAGAATCCCCCTCATGGTATCAGCAAGACACATTGTGTTAGCAAATAGCATGAGAAAGTTGACTTTAAACATAAAGTCAACTTTCTTTGCACCCACCAACATTGAAGCAAGATCAGGGAGATGGATATCCTTCAACTTTCTATTACCAAATTGCTTAAACCACATTTTCATAAACGGATCATCAGGAGATCTCTCAGGTAAATCAAACAAAGATTTACCACCAAGTGGTATTCCTAAAATCTCATGTACTTTCTTAGAAGTAACAACAAACGTCCCCTTATCCAACTTAAACTCATAACTTGTGCTATCAAAGCTAGTCACAACAAATCTAGCAAGCCGAGATGGCATTGTATCCATAGAAATATTGTACAAAGAGCTAAAACCAATACCCGATAGGAAAGATTCCATGTCAACTCTCGAATCACGGATGACAGCAAACAAGGTCTTAGGTACAGTCTTTGATTTCATAGTTTTGAACGTATTCAGATACGCCAACCTCTTCTTCTGCTCTTTGGTTAAAGGTTTTTTCATTTTCTTCTTCGAATCCTTTCTCTTCTCTTTCTTTGATTTAGAATTCAGTAAACACTTCTTCTTCTTTAACGGTTTCTCATCTTCAGAGGAAGAGGAAGATGATTCATATTTCTTCTTACGCTTCGACACCTTCTTTTCTTCAAAAACATGTTTAATTTTCTTTTTATGCTTCAAAACCTCTTTTCATCAGAAAGAGCTTTCCGGAGCTTACAAACTTCACCTGACTGATGAGGAACACTAGGAGGTCGTTTCATATAAACTTCTTCATTTGTTGGTAAATAAGGTCGGCCCACTTGTGTCGGCCCATTAGCTCGCCTAGCATTAGGGCATCGTCTTTATTTACTAACTTAAGAGCTTTCCGGAGCTTACAAACTTCACCTGACTAATGAGGAACACCGGGAGGTGGTTTCATATAAACTTCTTCATTTAGGTCACCATTCAAGAAGGCATTCTTGACATCTATTTGAGATATTTTCCATTGGCAAATAGAAGCCACTACAATCAAAGTCCGGACAGTTGTCATCTTTGCAACAGGAGCAAATGTTTCTTCATAATCCATGCGACCATGCCATACTCTTGAGAGTAACCTTTAGCAACATGTCAAGCCTTATATCTTTCAATGGACCCATCAGATTTGCTTTTAATCTTGTAAACCCAACGAGAGCCAATAGCATGCTTGCCTACTGGCAAAGGTACCAAGTCCCATGTGTGAGTCTGATGTAATGCAGTAAGTTCCTCAGCCATAGCACCCTGCCAAAGTGGATAACAAACAGCTTATGTATAGGACTCAGGCGGTGATTGGGTAGTCATGGTAGGGGCTTGATTAGCGATCGATGTAGCATTGGATATTATAACTGGTGGTGTTTTCAATAGTGGCGGTGGCTTGTGGAGTTGTTGGTGGTGTTTCAGTGACAGATTCTGTTATTATAGGAGACAAAACAGGTGGAGGACCTCGGGTGACATCATTAAATGGGTCAATTTTTATAAGTTCATATTGTGTCAAATTGTGTGAACTAGCAGGAACATAATAGTACGGAATGTGCTCTAAAAACTCAACATGGCGAGATGTATATAACTTTTGACCGACTGGATCATAACAACGATATCCCTTTTGACTAACACCATAACCCAGAAACATGCATAAGGTATGTTGATGCAAATAATGTTCTAAAAATGTTATTTCTATCTTTCGATTACTTCACGTTTTGAAGATGACAAAATGTGAAATCACGTTACGTTAAAATTAACGTAAACAAGTTTTTAATCGGAAGATCCCGTTTCTACGCAAAACACTCTAGAACAAATTTATAACTTGACAAATGATCAAAGAAGTGAATTTGTGTTTTATGACTTCACATTTTAATGTGACAAAATATTTTTTCAAAAATACACATGACAAATTATTTTTGAATAATTAAGAAATGTTTTAATGGAAAAATATGTTTAAAAATTATAACAGCTATTTTTCCCCCCAAAATCAGCTCCAAACTTCCTAAAATAAGTTTTCACCAGTAAAAACAAAAAATTGAGCCTCTTTGTCTGGGACGGCTCCACAGTTCCACTAAATTTAGTGGAGCCGTGGGTAATTTAGTGGAGCCGTCCCACTGTAACGTTCAAATTTTTTCTGCCTATAAATACCAACCCACTTCACAGTTTTTAGGCATCCTTTCACACACAAAACTTTCTGAGTTCAATACTCTCTTCACACTTTCTTTCTTTGATCATTTAGATTAGTTTTTCTTTTGTTCAAGAGTGATCCTATCATCCCATCAAGTGATCCTCTTCATTCCTCTTCAATAGCAAGAGAAGAACACAAAGTATCCAAGAAGATACAAAGTGTTATCATTCCTCTTCAAGTGCAAGAGAAGAGCTCAAAGTATCCAAGAAGATACAAGAGTTATAGTTGTTAGGTTTATTGTAACATTTGTTACATCCTTGTTGTATCATAGCATACATCAAGATTATTTTCTTTTTGTGAGAGTGTGAGTGAAGATCATTGTGATCTTAAGAGATAGTGAAGATCTCTTGAAGCCATTGGGCTTGTGTGATTGATCAAAGGATCTAGAGTAGATAGAATAGGTTGAGTGTAGTGAGAGTTGATCATTGTGATCGTGTTGAGATCTTGGTGATCTCTTGAAGCCATTGGGCTTGGGTGATTGGTCAAGTGGACCTTGGTAGATTGGTGCTAGCTAAGATTAGCACTCGACATCTAGCTTAGTGTCGGTAATAGGATAAGCGACGTGTACGGTTTTCTCCGCCTGAAGGGAGGTTGTTGACATAGTGTTTGAAACTCTCGAATGTGGTACTCGGGGAGTGGAGTAGGGCTAAGAAGAGCTTCGTAGCCGAACCACTATAAATCCTTTGTCTCGCTTTGATCTTACCAACTCTACTCTTTACTTTCATTATTTAGTATTAGTTAGTTTATTGTGTAGTTCACATTGGTGTTGATCGATTACACATAAAGTTCGAATCAAAGTTTCCAATAACAAAGTTTTTAAGAAGATTTAAAAGAACTTAAAAACCGGTAAAACTATTCAACCCCCCCCCCCCCTTCTAGTTTCTCACAAGGTAGACTTCGAAGATAATTTCGTACGCTCAACATGTGGTTTTAGGACAAAACAGGTACAACCGAATACGCGCAGTGAGGAATAACCAGGCAAAGTTCCATACAACTTTCAAAAGGAGATAAACCATAATTAGGTGCAGTTGGGATTCTATTAATCACGTATGTGGCTGTAAGAACCGTTTCTCCCCAAAATACACTAGGAACATCAGCGAACAACAAAAATGATCTAGCCGTCTCAATAAAATGACGATGCTTCCTTTCAGCAACACCATTTTATTGAGGAGTATCCGTACAAGAGGTCTGATATATAGTCTCATCCGATTTAAGTAAACCAACGAAATCATTAGAAGTGTATTCACCCCCCAAATCACAGCGAAAGCATTTAACGACTATCGAATGTTGAGTTTTCACAAGAGCTCTAAATTCTTTGAAAAATGTAAGAAATCAGACCTACACTTCATCAGATAAACCTAAGTATAGCGAGTGAAGTCATCGATGAATGAAACAAAATATCTGGAACCTCCTTTTGTGGATACAGGAGAAGGTCCCCACACATCAGAATGTACTAGATCAAATGGAGCATTAGAAGTGGAAACACTATTACTAAACGGTATTGCTGAAAACTTGGCAAGTTTACAACCACTACAATCAGAAATATCATGAGTATCTAGCTTTCCCAGCGCTCCTGTAGATGCTAAAAATCGTAAACGAGAACCAGAGACATGACCCAACCGAGAATGCCATAAATAAAATGCTGAAGAAGACTGGTTCAACCAAAAAGAAGACAAATCCACACTGGATGATGCGGTATCATGAATATCTCTAAAGTGATCCAAAACATAAAGATCCCCTTGCTTGTGACCTGTCCCAACTACCTCTTGTGTTTTTCGGTCATATATAGAACAATCGGAAACAGAAAATTTGACATCACATCCAGAATCACAAATTTTACTGACATAAGCAAGATTCATAGTAAAGCTCGGTATGTAGTAAACATCGGATAAAGCAACAGAAAGTGTGTCAACTGAGCCAATACTTGCTAATGCATAGAATCACCATTAACGGCCACAATTGATTTCGAAGAATTAAGATTCAACGAAATGAATTGTGACATAAGATAAGACATGTGATGAGTGGCACCCGAATCTAATATCCATTTAGAAAATGATGTTGCGAAACATTTATCAGACGATGTTGACATAGCATGAGGTTGAATGGCTAGAAAATTCTTTAACTGTTCTACCATGTCTAAAAATATCTGAAACTGCTCATACATCTCCACAAACTTTTGAAGCTGATCAAACAATAATGTATCTGATTTTAAAACATTCTTACAAGTATCCATGCTAACCAATGCAACCCAAACAAACCAATAAGCGATTGCTACAATCACGAAACTAATAAGCGAGGTAATCGAACCAATGAACCAAACCAAAATTTTCAAGAACTAACAAGTCACCCAAATCAAACAAGCCAATAAATTGGCAAATTATATCGTAACTGATCGATCACTAATTACTATCTAGTAATCAAAAGCGTAACATAAAGAGCACTAATCCACCAAATTGTCATAGCCAACAGAAGCCAAAAAATAAAGAGTAAATTACACGGATGGTCTTTGTGGTTTGTCGAAAATTACACCTATCATCCCTCAAAGGGACCATTCATGTTATTCTTTGACAGCGATAGGGACGATACATGTAACTTTTAAGTTTGAGGGACGATAGGTGAAATTTTCGACAAACAACATAAACAATCCGTGCAATTTTGCTCAAAAATAAAATAACTTAACAATCAAAACCTTTAATTCAAAATCTTTAACGTATCAGTAGCCAATGAAAACAATATACTAACATAATTCAAACATCTCAATTTCTAGTCAACAAATGTGGGCGTTAACTTACCAATGAAAACAAGTCTTGTAGGCTGCTTACATGTAGGGCTGTAAACGAACTGAACGTTCAGTGAACATTTCATGAATCGTTCGGTAAAAAGTTCGTTTATGTTCGTTTATTTATTAAATGAACGAACATGAAAATTATTTTACGATCGTTTAGTTAAATGAACGAACATGAACAAAAGTCATGTCCGTTTATTTATGTTCGTGAACATCCGATTATGCGTTCGTTAACATTCGTTTATATTCATTTATTTATTTATGTTCGTATATCATATCTTTTAATTGCATAATTTTAAAATTAGTTTGTTTAAATAAAACAAAACTTATAAAACAATAATAGATGCATAATTTAATAAAGTTTATGTTTGTTTGTCTATGTTCATTTATGTTCGATCGTTTATGTCCGTTTAGCGTTCGTTTAGTGCCTTAATGAACATACATAAACGAACATGAACAAGTCATTTTCTTAATAAACGAACATGAACAAGAAAATTCGTCCGTTTAAGTGTTCGTGTTCGTTTATTTGTCCAGTTAAAATTAAATGAACGAACATGAACAAGGCTTCGTTCGTGTTCGTCCGGTTCGTTTACAGCCCTACTGTTACATGCGATGAAAAAAGGCCTCGTATTCTCGTGTCTAACGATTAATTAACCTAGCTCCGATACCATGTAAAAACTAACGAATCAAAACTGACCAACTTGTATTGATTGATTAATAAAGAGTACAAGCAATGTATAAATACACAAAATAAAAAGACGATGCCCTAATGCTAGGCGGGCTAATAGGCCGACATAAGTGGGCCCACCGTATTTACTAACACTTTTATGATTGTAACAAGCAGAAAAAATCAATGCTCCAAATTAAGATATATAATTAGTGCATGACACATGTTGTATGATTGTATAAGAATAAAAATTAAGTGGGGGGATATAGCAATGCTTGGACAGACTCTTGATGAATGAGACTAACCACAAGAATAAGACAAATTATCCATTCAACCGGTCACGCAATTGAGGAAATGATAGAAAAAAAAATGTATTCAAAAATTCAAAATGGGTCAATGAAATGGTCAAATCTAACATCTTCTTCCCATTATAGTCATGTTCGACTACTTGACTTCACTCGTTGCTCGACACATGTCCAATTATTTATTACTCTTTTCATCCTAAAATAATTGTCTTTTTTTGACTTTTTGAAGTTTTTTTTTTCAACTTTGATTTTAAGTATTTTTGTTTGTGTTATATAATAATTGATGCAAAATAAATGAATGGATTGAGTTTTAAATGTTTTTTCATTTGTATAATTTTCATCAAGTATTATATAACACATACCAAAATATTAAAGATTAAAGTTGAGAAATTAAGACTTTAAAATGTCAAATGAGGACAATTATTTTGGTATAGAGTGAGTATTGAAGTACAAATTTTAGGTGGGGTCGAGCAGTCGAATATGTACTTTTATTACTCTCTCCGTCTCAAAATTATTGTCCCCTTTTGACTTTTTCGGTCTTTCTTTCTCAACTTTGACTATAAATATTTTTGTTTGTGTTATACAATTTTTGATAAAAATTATACCAATGAAAATACATTTAAAACTCAATCCAATCATATATTTTATATCAAGTATTATGTAATATAAACAAAAAATACTTAATGTCAAAGTTGAAAAGTAAAAACCGAAAAAATCAAAAGGGGACAATAATTTTGAGACGGAGAGAATATTAAAAAGTGAACACGTGTCGAATAACGGATGGAGCCGGGTAATCAATCATGACTAAAAGTAGAAGAGTGTGCTGGATTTCACCATTTTGTAGACTTGGTTTATTTTATTTTATTTATGGGATAATATCATAAAAATGTACTGATGTTGACACCATTTTCAATTGTGTGTATCAATCTTTTTTTTTTTTATAATTGGTAACAAAGTCTTAAAATTGGTGATTCTGGTGTACTCCTTTGTTGCCCCATCTGCCCGATCCACGTGGAAACAACATCAGTACATTTTTTCCCCCCAATTGCCACATGGTATGTACACAAAGACAATCCACTATCTTTCTTTTAAATAAAACCCACTGGTCCACCTTTTCCCAAATCCGACCAAAAAACCCTAACTAAAAAATTGGACCACCTTGTTGATTTGTATGTTGTTTTCAGTGCTAAAGCATAATTAATTGAGGGAAAAGGTACAATACATCATATAATACTAGATTCCCACTTTGATTTGTCGAAAATATTTGTTTGTTTATGTATTTTGTTAGGGTTTCGTATATATTATACGATTTATATTACTTTAATCATTAACGTAGGGTTTTGTTTGTGTTTTTGCAGTATGGGAACCTCTTTTAAAATGCCTTTGATGTTTGAAGTACACTTCTCTGGTACTTTTGATTTCTTACCTCTCAGGTATGTAAACGGGGTTGTTATATATTGGAGGGTTGAAAGGGACAAGAAAAAAATGGACTATCAAACTGCTATTAAGTATTTAGGTGAACGAACAGATGAGCCCCTTCATCAGTTGTTCTTTTGCTTGCCACAATGTGACCTTGACAAGGGTTTGAAAGTAGTAGAAAATGACACTGATATGTTTTGTATGTATGACTATGCTCAATCTTATGGGCTTATACATGTGTACATAGCACATGGCCCTCAGGGCTTGTATCCTTATTATGTTGAGAATCTGTATGTACCTGCTTCTGATGAAGAGATTCAGTCTAGGCAAATTACAAGCCCAAAACATGCTGGTAATATGAGTTTTGAAGAGTTGGTTGCTTGGGCTGAGGAAGCGTCAAGTATGGATGTGAGTGTGAGTGTAGGAAATGGTGTGAGTGGTAATGTCAGTGTTGAGAAGGTGACAGGGAGTCTAGAAAAGGCCAAAGGGAATGTGGACAAAGGTAAATCCATCATGGTAGATGAAGGTAGGATAGGTCAAACCAGAAAGTGTTTTCCTAGGAAGAGGAATGTTGGCATTGTAATACATGATAATGTAAACCCTTGTGCCAATGAGCTTGATGATTCTGATAGTGATATAGATTTGCAAGAAATGTTTGAGGAAGTTCATGAAGAGGATTATAATTCTGAATACTCAGACAAGTCTATAGATTATCTATCAGAAGGTGAGGAAGAGCTGATTTCACTTCGAAAAAGAAAGAGTGAGGCAAAAAATAATCCTACACCAACTAAGCCAGATAGAAACAAACAAGAGGATGGTGGTTCTAGACCTAACAGGGTGTATGATGAAGCTGAATCTGACATTGTTAGAGACCATCAAGGGTATATGGATAACTTAATGTTTCAGTTGAGAAATAGTGATGATGGAGAGACAGATCCTTTTAATATCTTGGAAAATAGTGATGACAAGTTTCCTATTCATGATACTCAGACACACTGGAAGTTGAGAAAACCTAAGGTATAATTTATTATTTGCTAATATTTTTCACTTCTTATTAATTACTACAACATTATAAAGTTTAAATTGTAATTGTTATTTGACAGGTTGGTGAAAAGTATGTGAATGCAAACCAATTCAAGGAATGCATAACTTTTTATGGTCTCTCAAATGGATATTCATTATGGTTCTATAGAAGTGAAACAGATAAGGTAATTGTAAGGTGTGGGTCCAGACCTGAAAATGTAAAAGACGAAGATAAAGGAAAGCAAAGGAAATGGAATAAGTATCCATCTGCTGGTAGAGATGATCATGGCAAATGCCCATTCAGGTGTTATGGTAAGAAGATGGTTACGGAAAATTCATTCCAGGTAATCTCTATGACTGACAAGCATACATGTGTTAGGAGCTTTAAGTTTGGAAGTTTAGTTAACTACAAGTGGATTGGGAAACAGTTTGGAAACAAGATTAGGCAGAATCCAGACATTAAACTGCATGAGATTGCAGACTTAGTGTTGAAAAAATATAAATGCACAATTAGCCCTGGTCAATGTAGAAATGCCAAAAAGTATGCTTTAAATGAAGGCGAGGCAACCACTGAGGAACATTATGCTATGATTAGGTCATATGGTAAGGCAATATTGGATTCAAATGAGGGTTCCACAGTTAAGTTAGGGGTGACTGTTAATCCTGATGATAAGACATACTTTGATAGGTTTTATTGTTGTTTTAGTGCATTGAAAAAGGGATTTGTAGTGGGATGTAGGCCTATAATTGCATTAGATGGTTGTTTTCTGAAGAAACCGAATGTTGGTGAAATTTTAACTGCAATTGGAAGGGACGGCAACAATCACATATTTCCTATTGCTTGGGCAATTGTGAATGTTGAGAACAAGGACAACTGGACATGGTTTTTAGAGTTACTTGGGGAAGATGTTGGAATGCCAAATCGGGATGGATTGACACTAATATCAGATCAGCACAAGGTATAATTAACCATTATTTGCCAAACAAAATTCTTTGTACTAACTTTGTTTGTTTCTATATTGATTACTCATGCTTATTTACATATGTAGGGTTTGATTGAGGCTGTGAAGGATGTGATGCCATTTGCTGAGCACAGACAGTGTGCTAGGCACATTTATGAGGGATTTAGAAAGCAATATAGTGGAGTAGAATTCAGAGGTTTATTTTGGGCTGCATCTAAGGCAAGTTATCCTGAACTTTTCAATAAGATCATGCTTAGAATTAAGAAAGCCAATCCTGGAGCACATGACTATTTAGTAAAAAAGGATCCTAAAACCTGGTCAAGAGCATTCTTTAGGCTAGGTACTAACTGTGAAGCTGTTGAGAATGGTTTTAGTGAGTGCTTCAACTCAGTGCTGTTGAATGTGAGGAATAAGCCTTTGATAACCATGTTGGAGTCCATGAGGGTTATTGTAATGGAAAGGTTGAACACTATGAGGAATATTATAGATAAATGGGATGGTCCCATTTGCCCAAATATTCAGAAAAGGCTTGAGTTCAACAAAGATCAACACAGGTATGAAAATTTTTTCTTGGTTACTCATGAATACATAATGTTAAATCACTTATACACTTTATGTTTGAATTGTAGGTTTTGGCATGTTATTCCTGCTGGAGGGGACACATTTGAGGTTAGGTATGGTTGTGATGCATTCAGAGTGAATGAGAATGTGGGAACTTGCTCATGCAGAATGTGGCAACTATCTGGTGTGCCATGCTGTCATGCAATTGCTGTTATGTTTAAGCTAAACAAGAGGCCAGAAGACTATCTTCCAGCATGTTTTAGGGTACTCACCAACAACGAAATTTACCACCAATACATGAATCCTGTGTGTGGGATGACTTTTTGGCCTGACTCTAGCCAATATTCCAAAGTGTTACCTCCAAAACCCAAAAAAATGCCAGGCAGGCCTAGGAAGAAAAGAATCAGGGCACCACATGAAAGGGCCAACCCTAGTAGAGTATCCAAGGCTGGTGGAGAGGTGACATGTTCTAATTGTTTACAAAAAGGTCACAACAAAAGGGCTTGTTCTAATGCAACTGTATTGATACCACCAAAGCAACCTCCTCAAAAAGGTAGACCAGAATCAGTGGGTGTGGGAAGTGCTGGGAGCACAGCAAATGTCAATGAATATCCAAGAGTACCTACTGGAACAGCAACTGAGGGTGCAAGTAATGAGGTACCTTTGAGAGATCCAACTAGTGTGGGTGTCAAAAGATCTTTGTTTGGAAGTGTGTCAAATGCAGGTACATCAACTTCAGGCACTTTAGAGAAGAGAATGAAAAAGGGATTGACCTTTACAGTTGCACAAGCTGGGCAAGTGAGAGCAAGATCCACCTTAATAAGACCAAGACCACCAAGTCAAAGGATTTTAAAGAACAAACTAGCCAAGAGCATTCCAGGGATTGGTTCTTCAAAGGCAAATTCACTTGATGTGGATTAACTTTCTTACCACTAAGTTTGCAGTTTAAGTTATGTATAATGTATCAAGTATGAAACACTAGGTTAACTTTTCTTTTGTGAATCTGTATTTGGTAATACAGAAGTATGAAACTTTGGTATGTAATGCATCTGATGTGCACATATTTTGTCTACCTTTTTGTCAATCTGTATGTTGTGCACATCCTGGAAACTTTGGTATGTAATGAATCTGATGAAACTTTGGTATGTAATGAAGTTATGAAATTTAATGTTATTTAAGTACTTCTAATATTTATCCTAAGAGCTATCTTACAGCTAATTTTTCATCTCAGGTTGAGATTAAGACCTCATAAATCTTTTAAGCGATGAAACTATAGTTTGGATGCTGAATCACTCTTTTATTTGCAGGTGATTGAAACTTTCCAATTGAATATTTGTGAGGGTCAACTGATGTCAAGGTGCACTAAATGCAATGGCAGATTTTTGACTATGGTCTTTTAAAATCATTTTCGTGTGGCTTTGAATCTAAGGTGGAATTCTAAAATCTCATTCTCATGATTCAAAACCAAGCTAGGGCGTATGTGGGGGGGTGGGGTGGGGGGTTAAACTCGTCTTAATGGGTGATCATACATGAAGTTGAGCTTTGAATGTCAGCATTTGTGTTACGTTTGACTAATGATTATGTTTGGATTGCAGGGAACACAATATCACAATGCAGTGCAGAAATTCATTGATGTATGTAAGATTAGCTCAACTGCTTGAAAGAGGAGCTTGACCGTGTGATGGCATAGCACTCATGGCTATTTTAGCTTTAATTGTTGTGGATTTGTGGCTCTGTTTTGTTTGTTGTCTTTCTATTATCAAATTTTTAAGTGTAACAGTGTAGTAGTTTTTTTATTGAGGCAGTGAGGCCTTTTGCTCAACGGCATATGAAAGGAACCATTTCAATCCCACCGCTTTGTTGGTTGCGGAGTCTGAGTCTGTGTCAAAAGTCAAAACTAGGTTTTTGGTTTATAAGAAAGTCCAAGGAGAAGATCCCCCATTTTATAATTTTTGTATCATTTGTTGCTGCTATGAATTAATCTGCTTAGTGTACTTATAATAATCTGAAGTGAGAAACTTGAAAGCTCATTTTTCTTCTCCGTGTTAGCCAACATACCATTTTATATGTATCGCCTCGCCGTTCAAAAAAAATATGTATCGCCTCCTCATCATAATCTTATAGAGTGAGGAAACCATCAAACAATACCAACACATGCACTGATATGAAACCAACAACACAGACACTGATATAAAACAATACCAACACATGCACTGATATGAAACCATCAAAAAAGAAATAAAAGCATTCAATTTACAAGTATCATAACACTGATAACCCCTTCATTAATATGCTAATTCAAGTGTACAACCAAAATGACCCACATACTAAGGTCTTATACCAACAAGTAAAAACCTACATTTTCTTAACCTACAACTAGGTAGCCAATTACAACACACTGGAAGATCAAACAAATAAAAACAAGAAACATTAACCTATCATGGGCATTCAATTTTGACTTTACATAGGTCAAATCCTCCTTCAAATCATAAAGCATAACCATCTTGTCGTTTGAATCACTTACAATCTCCTTCTTACAATCCTCCATACCTCTACTTCTATTGTTCATGTTCTTCAAAGATTTGTTCTCCTCGTGCAAATTAAACAACAACTGCTTGTAGTAATCACTAGGAAGTTCTTCATCAAGAAACCCGTAGACATCACACTTCCTCCTTTTATCCCTTACTGGACAGCCCTTGAAACGTCTCCCTGGGTTATCGAGTGTCCACGCTACTTGAACTGGAATGGGATGTGGACAATCACAATGTGTCTTTTTCGACACATCTTGATTGTAACGTCGGTAAGATGTTGAGGATGATGAAGATCTCATTTTGGAGGGTAAGGGTTAGGGTTAGGGTTTCAGCACTGAAAACAACATACAAATCGACAAGGTGGTCCAATTTTTTAGTTAGGGTTTTTTGGTCGGATTTGGGGAAAGGTGGACCAGTGGGTTTTATTTAAAAGAAAGATAGTGGATTGTCTTTGTGTACATACCATGTGGCAATTGGGGGGAAAAAATGTACTGATGTTGTTTCCACGTGGATCGGGCAGATGGGGCAACAAAGGAGTACACCAGAATCACCAATTTTAAGACTTTGTTACCAATTATAAAAAAAAAAAGATTGATACACACAATTGAAAATGGTGTCAACATCAGTACATTTTTATGATATTATCCCTTTATTTATTTATTTATTTATTTTTTTTACCTCTTTTGGCATTTTCTCTTAACAATTTTCATCCCATTTACTCTAGTTGATTCGCCGATCAAAAAGTTAGAGCAAGTCTAATCTTGTAGCAATTTAGGTATACATCATTTATACTACGTTTCATTAGGCTAGTAGCAGTGGACTGAAAAAATCGGTCACGAGATTCATTCGACCGATATTCAAATCAGTCGAGCCCTCTGTGGGCATGAAAGCAAATATCGGTCGAGGTGCAAAAATTGAAACAATCGATCTAAATATCGACCGACTTTGCACATCACAAAACTAGAAAAATTCTTACCCTTTGCATACTAAAAAAAAAAAAAAAAAAAAAAAAAAAAACACTTTACCAATTTACAACCTTATAAATAACAACCTCAAACACACTTCTAAGCACACAATTTCAAACAACATTTCTATCAATAACTTCAAACACATTCTTTTACTTATGTCTTACGAGCTCTTTTTCGTAATGTTTTTAATGTTATTTGAATAATTTACGTAATGTTTTTAATGTTTAATTGAATAATATATGTAATGTTTTTATTTTTAATGAATTTTATGTGACAGGGATGACCTGTGTCACCACTGCTACCAAGCCTTACAATCACCTTATATCAGTGTTGAAAAAATAAATTTGATACTTGTACAACGTACATGTTATCTTACTGTTTTACACCCCTCTTTGAGTCTTTTCATGACATAAATTTTCGTACTTTTCCAGTTTTTCGTCAAAAAAGAACTTTTTGACGGACTAGCACCCAAATGGCATAAACCAAGATGGAAAAAAAGACAAAGAAAGTCCATTCATAACATATGTAACATGATTTCATTAATAATGTTTAGTTAGAGCATGGGGTGCAGACAACTAGCTCTCCTCTTCATTCGGGCCTCACTGAATGCCACATCAGCATAACAAATCACAACTAACAACCCCCCTCCCCAGTCAACTAACCACAACTTACTCATTTGGGCCCCACCACTATCTTTTTTTTTTTTTTTTATCAAATATCCAAATAAACTAAAACTAATTTTATTCAAATAAAAATACAATACATTTTATTACATTAAACATAAAACATTTTATTCAAACACATTAAACATAACGTTACGATACGAAGAAAAAAAAACGATACGGGAATTAAAATAACGAAACAACAAATATTAAAACAACACTTAATCCTCGTCTTCCTACTCCTCGTTGTTGCGCCGGAATTTTTCCTTTATTTCCTTCTGTCTTTGCCGAATGATAGCAACCGCCTCCGGATCGAAAATGACGGGGTCAAAAGCCAGAAACCTCATCTCTTCCATCTCCATTAGTCGCCGATCCTTCTCCATTCTCTCCTCGTACGCGGCCATTTGAACCTCCGCTTTTTGTGTAAAATTTTCGGACAAGTACCCCGAATACGAACTCGTTTGACTACCACCCGAGCTCGCCACGCTCGACGTAGAAGTCGACTTCTGCTTCTTTGAAGCACGCGCTTTTTAGGCGCCTTCGGGACGAGAACGTCGGTCGGGACCAAAAATATCGTCGAGACAAGTCACATCAATCGGGTCCTCCGCATCCCATTTGGGGTATTGTTTCAGAACTTCCTAAGCGTGAACATATGTGAACCTCCTCCCGGCAAAGCGTTGCTCGAAGTTTTCCTTCGCGGCCTCCAGATGATCGTTGTCATTTTGACCGCTTCGACGCTGCACATGTTTGTACAAAGCGTTGAATTTTTGGCAGTCGCCGTTGAGCCGTGTCCATTTACCAGTGAGCATGTTCTTGGTACGACCCTCATGGTTTGTTTGCTCGTTGAATGCCTCCGTTATTTGGTTCCAAAAAAACTCATCTGAACGGTCGTTTCCGAGTTGTTTGTCTTGCGAGACTGCAATCCACAATTCCGCAAGTAGCTTCTCTTCCTCTTTGGCCCAGATTCTCCTCGAACCTTGAGCCACGATCTCAAGGTCATCGTCATCATCATCGTCCAAATTCACGACCCTTTTCGACTTTTTTGCCACTGTTTTTTTCCCGCGTCCTTTGCCCGGTTGACGGTCCGCGGGTGATTTGAATTGAGGTTCACATGGTGGTGTCGGAAACGATGAAGGTTGGGAAGGGTTAAAGAATTGTGGTTGCATTCCACCCGGACGTTGTGCGTAATTTCTGAAATTTTGGAACGCAAATTGTTGATTTTGATAAATAGCCTCGGGAGGCAATTGCGTTCCGTATGGAGGAATTTGTGGGGATGGCGAGTTGGAATTATTTGATGAGGGAGTAGATGAGTTTGACGAACCCGCGTATAGGTTTGAGGACAAAATGTTGGTGAAATACATTTGCTCGTTTGGGTTTTGCGACATGGTTGTTTCTCCTTCGTTTTGATCACAGTGAGTGTGTGAGCTTGGAGTGTTTTGAATTGATATTTGAATTTGATTTGGTATGTGAATTTGATTGTTTGTGTTAGAATTTGACACTCATGACAATCATATAAATCCATAACATCAAAGTACATAATAGCGGAAGCATGTAAACAATTAGTATAACACATAAATATTAACTTAAACATAAATAGAAAACGTACCCGATGCACTTCAATAAATCTTGAATATGATTTAAACTAGATCAATGAATAACCCCTTACCGTTTTGTTATTCGATCTCTTGATAATAACTATAGTGAGTTATTACCTCGTTCTTGTACACACAAAT
Organism: Artemisia tridentata subsp. tridentata; assembly: GCA_021014915.2. Taxonomy (NCBI): domain Eukaryota; kingdom Viridiplantae; phylum Streptophyta; class Magnoliopsida; order Asterales; family Asteraceae; genus Artemisia; species Artemisia tridentata. Next base: position 264,441,380 of record CP139501.1, on the reverse strand, counting down.
TAAACCGTATTAAGTTTATGCAAGTAAAAACACAAGAACAATTTTTGTTTAACAAAAATTCGATCCAAACAACCCTTTGAGAAGGTGTTCGATCGGCCAAAGCAAAACCAAGAGGAGAAAAGACTTTAGGGATAATTGTGTGCACAAAAGATTAACCAAAACAATTACCCTTGTGTTTGTATTTATACTAGATTAGAAACTTGGAGGAAAAGCAAACATATGGGTCGACTAACCCATATGGCCGGTCGATCTTTATGCCCAAAAGAGGGTTCTAGATCTTTTCCTTGTTTCCTAATTATACACAAACACTTCTTTCCTAATTTGCGTTTAACGGTCGTTAGTCATTTAACGGAAAACACTAACGGTCGTTAAGTTCTCGTGCTAATAATAAATATATAAAATACATTTATTATTATTCCTTAATACTCATTTGTAATGTGTGCAATCCCGAGGTCTCGGGTTCGATACTAGACATTTACGTATTTATTTATTAACCACAATTCAACAACTCCCACTTGGTTAATTAATTAATAGTAAAATGACATTGGTTGGCGTCTTGCAACACTCCAATGCCCCTAGTCCGACTCGAGCTAGATTTCCTGGAAAATCTTTAATGATTCATCATTATTATTATCCTTTTGTTACTAATACTCTATTAATAAAGAAATGGATCTAAGTCACTCTTTATTAATGTTTCTGTTTCTCGTTGTTATTGATTGAACAAAATTACCAAAACATCTGAACGTATTCCAGATAGACTTTGGGCGTGGTGTAACACCCCCAAAATTTGATTTGTGGCAGCGAAAGATTTATTTGGGTGTTACTGTGA